>CM032163.1:12100683-12268377 GCA_018901935.1 Pugionium cornutum | reverse complement strand
CAAAATTTCTATATTGTGACAAAATTTGAAACCGAAATAGATGCGACAAAGAGTCTAAGTAATCCATTCCATCGCAAACTGTGTGATGCTATGCATTATTCTTTATTTATAAGCGTTTACTAAATGAGCACCAATGATAAGTTTAGATTGATAATTTCAACTGGGTAATCGACTTGACATGTCTGCTGTAAATCGTCCATAACTTTTGATTTTTAGATCAGAATGACACAAATCTAATGCCCACATTAAGCTAGTTCAATTTTCTATAATATGACAAAATTTGAGATGGATACGACAAAGCGTCCAAGTAATACAATCCATCCCATACTCTGCGATGCCACGCATTATTTTTCAATTATAAGCTTTTACTCAATGACCACCAATGATCAGTTGAGAATAATCATATTAACTGGCCAATCAACTTGACATGTCCACACTAAATCGCCCACTACTTTGGTTTTAGAGCTCGGAATGACACGAATCCAATGCCCATGTTAAACAAGCTCAATTTTCTATATTTTGACAAAATTTGATACATATATAGAGACGACAAAGTGTCGAAGTAATCCAATATCCAAACTACTTGATGCCATGGTTTATGCTTCATTTATAAGCGTTTACTTAATTAGCACCAGTGATTTGTTTAAAATGATCACTTTAGCGGCCACTCAACTTGACATGTCCGCACTAAATCATATGTAACTTTTGATTTAGAGTTTAGAATGACACGAATCCAATGCCCACGTTAATCTAGCTCTATTTTGTATATTGTAACAAAATTTGAGATAGAAATAGATACGACAAAGCGTCCAAATAATCCAATCTATCTAAAACGGTGTGATGCCATGCATTATGCTTCATTTATATGCCTTTACTCAATGAGCACCAATGATCAGTTTAGAATGATAACTTTAACTGCCCGATCAACTTTATCTGTCTGCACGAAATCATCAATAACTTTTGATTTGTAGCTCAGAATGACACGAATCCAATGCCCACATTAAACTAGTTCAATTTTCTATATTGTGGAAAAATTTGAAAAAGAAATAGATACGACAAATCGTCCAAGTAATTCAATCCATCCCAAACTCTATGATGCCATGCATTATTTTTCATATATAAGCTTTTACTCAATGAGCACCAATGATAAGTTTAGAATAAGCATATGAACTGGCCAATCAACTTGACATGTCCACACTAAATCGTCCGTAACTTTTGACTTAGAGCTCAGAATGACACGAATCCAATGCCCACGTTAAACAAGCTCAATTTCTATATTTTGACAAAATTTGAGACAGAAATAGAGGGGACAAAGCGTCCAAGTAATCCAATCTATCCAAACTACTTGATGCCATGCTTTATGCTCTATTTATAAGCCTTTACTTAATGAGGACCAATAATCTGTTTAGAATGATCACTTTAACTGGCCCCTCAACTTGACATGTCCGCTATAAATCGTCCGTAACTTTTGATTTAGAGTACAAAATGACACAAATACAATGCCCATGTTAATCTAGCTCAATTTTCTATATTCTAACAAAATCAGAGACTGAAGTAGATACGACAAAGCGTCCAAGTAATCCAATCTATCCAAAAATTTGTGATGTCATGCATTATGCTTCATTTATCAGCCTTTACTCAATCAACCCCAATGATCAGTTTAGAATGATCACTTTAACTGGGCAATCAACTTGACATGTCCGCACTAAATTATCCGTAACCTTTGATTTAGAGCTCAGAATGACACGAATCCAATGCCCACGTTAAGCTAGCTGAATTTTCAATATTATGAAAAAATTTGATACAATACGACTAAGCGTCCAAGTAATCCAATCTATCCCAAACTATGTGAAGCTATGCATTATTCTTCATTTATAAGTTTTTACTCAATAAGCACCAACAATCAGTTTAGAATGATCATTTTAACTAGCCGATCAATTTGATATGTCTGCACTATATCGTCCATAACGTTTCATGTATAGCTCTGAAGGACACGGATCCAATGCCCACATAAAGCTAGTTCAGTTTTGTGTATTGTGACAAAATTTGAGATAGAACTAGATACGAAAAAGCATCAAGTAATCTAATCTATCCCAAACTGCGTGATGCCATGCTTTATGCCTCATTTATAAGCCTTTACTTAATGAGAACCAATGATTAGTTTAGAATGATCATTTTAACTCGCCGATCAACTTGACATGTCCGCAATAAATTTTCTGTAACTTTTGATTTAAAGCTCCGAATGACACGAATCAAATACCCACGTTAATCTAGCTCAATTTTCTATTTTGTGACAAAATTTGAAACATAATTATATATACGACAAAGCGTCCAAATAATCAAATCCTTCCCAAACTGTGTGATGCCATGCATTATTTTTCATTTATAAGCTTTCCTCAATGAGGACCAATGATCAGTTTAGAATGATCATATTAAGTGGCCGATCAACTTGTCATGTTTGCACTAAATCATCCATAACGTTTGATTTATAGCTCAAAATAACACGAATCCAATGCCCACATTAAGCTAATTCAATTTTCTATATTGTGCCAAAATTTGAAACAGAACTTGATACGAGAAAGTGTCAAAGTAATCCAATCTATCACAAACTGCGTGATGCCATGCTTTATGCCTCATTTATAAGCCTTTACTTAATTTGCACCAATGATTAGTTTAGAATGATCATTTTAACTCCCTGATCAACTTGACATGTCCGCAGTAAATCGTTTGTAACTTTTGATTTAAAGCTCGGAAACACACGAATCCAATACCCACGTTAAGCTAGCTCAATTTTCTATAGTGTAACAAAATTTAAGACAGAAATAGAGACGACAAAGCTTCCAAGTAATCCAGTCTATCCCGAACTGTGTGAAGCTATCCATTATTCTTCATTTATAAGTTTTTACTCAATGAGCACCAATGATCAGTTTAGAATGATCATTTTAAATAGCCGATCAACTTTACATGTCTGCACTATATGGTCCATAACTTTTCATTTATAGCTCTGAATGACAAGAATCCAATGCCCACATAAAGCTAGTTCAATTTTCTATATTGTGAAAAAATTTGAGTCAGAACTAGATACGACAAAGCATCCATGTAATCTAATCTATTCAAAACTGCGTGATGCCACACATTATGCTTCATTTATAAGCCTTTACTCAATGAGCACCAATGATCAGTTTAGAATGGTCACCTTAACTGGTCGATCAACTTGATAGGTCCGCACTAAATTGTCCATAACTTTTTATTTAGAGGTCAGAATGACACAAATCAAATGCCCACGTTAATTTAGCTCAATTTTCTATATTGTAAAACAATTTGAGACATAATTATAGATACGACAAAGCATCCAAGTAATCCAATACTTCCCAAACTGCGTGATGCATTGCATTATTTTCATTTATAAGCTTTTACTCAATGAGCACCAATGATCAGTTTAGAATGATCATTTTAACTGGCCGATAAACTTGTCCTATTGCACTAAATCATCCATAACTTTTGATTTATAGCTCAGAATGACACGAATCCAATGCCCACATTAAACCAGTTTAATTTTCTATATAGTGGGAAAATTTGAAATCGAACTTGATACGAAAAAGCGTCAAAGTAATCCAATCTATCTCAAACTGCGTGATGCCATGCTTTATGCCTCATTTATAAGCCTTTACTTGATGAACACCAATAATTAGTTTAGAATGATCAGTTTAACTTGTGACTCAACTTGACATGTCCGCACTAAATCGTCTATAACTTTTGATTTATAGATTAGAATTAAACGAATCCAATGCACAAGTTAAGCTAGCTCAATTTTCTATATTGTAACAAAATTTGAGATAGAAATAGATAGGACAAAGCATCCAAGTAATCCAATCTATCCAAAACAGTGTGATGTCATGCGTTATGCTTCATTTATAAGCCTATACTTAATGAGCACCAATGTTCTATTTAGAATGATCGCTTTAACTCGCCGATCAACTTGACATTTCCGCACTAAATCGTCCATAAGTTTTATTTAGAGCTCAAATTGACACGAATTCAATGCATACGTTAAGCTAGCTCAATTTTCTATATTGTGACAATATTTGAGACAAAAATAGATTTGACAAAGCATCCAAGTAATCCAATCCATCCGACACTGCGTGATGCCGTGCATTATTTTTCATTTATAATCTTCTACTCAGTGACCACCAATGATCAATTTAGAATGATCATTTTAACTTGCCAATCAACTTAACATGTCCGCACTAAATCGTTCGTAACTTTTGATTTAGAGCTCAGAAACACATGAATCCAATGCCCACATTAAGCTTCTCAATTTTCTATAGTGTAGCAAAATTTGAGACATAAATAGATACGACAAAGCGTCGGTGTAATCCAATCTGTCTAAAACTGTGTGATGCCATGTATTATGATTCATTTATAATCCTTTACTCAATCATCAGCAATGATCAGTTTAAAAGTATGACTTTAACTGGCCAATCAACTTGACATGTCCGCACTAAATCATCTGTAACTTCTGATTTCATGTTCAAAATGACACGAATCCAATGCCCACGTTAATCTAGCTCAATTTTCTATACTATGACAAAATTTGATACAGAAATAGATACGACAAAGCGTCCAAGTAATCAAATCCATCCCAAAATGCGTGATGCCATGCATTATTTTCATTTATAAGTTTCTACTCAACCCAATCTATCCAATGATCAGTTTAAAATGATCACTTTAACTGGCCAATCAACTTGTCATGTCCACACTAAATCATCCGTAACTTTTGATTTCGAGTTCAAAATGACACACATAATGCCATGCATTATTTTCATTTTATAAGTTTTTACTCAATGAGCACCAACGATCAGTGATCATTTTAACTCGCCGATCAACTTGACATGTATGCACTAAATTGTCCGTAACTTTTGATTTAGAGCTCAGAAACACAACAATCAATTGCCCACGTTAAGCTAGTTCAATTTTCTATATTGTGACAAAATTTGAGACAAAACTAGATACAACAAAGCGTCTAAGTAATCTAATCCATCACAAACTGCGTGACGCAATGCTTTATTATTCATTTATATGCATTTATTCAATGAGCACCAATGATCAATTTAAAATGATCATTTTAACTAGCCAATCAACTTAACATGTTTGCACTAAATCGTCCATAAATTTTGATTTGTAGCTCAAAATGACACGAATCCAATGGCCACATTAAGCTAGTTCAATATTCTATATTGTTGACAAAATTTGAGACACAGATACGAAAAAAACATCCAAGTAATCCAATTTATCATAAACTCCGTGATGCCATGCATTATGCTTCATTTATAAGCCTTTACTCAATGTGCACCAATGATCAGTTTAGAATGATCATATGAACTGGATGATCAACTTGACATGTCCGCATTAAATCGTTTGTAACTTTTGATTTATAATTCAGAATGACATGAATCCAATGCCCATGGTAAGCAAGCTCAATTTTCTATATTTGACAAAATTTGATACAGAAACAGAGGTGAGAAAGCATCTATGAAAACCAATCTATACAAACTACTTGATGTCATGCTTTATACTTCATTTATAAGCCTTTAGTTAATGAGCACCAATGATCTATTTAAATGGCCACTCAACTTGAAATGTATGCACTAAATCGTCCGTAACTTTTGATTTAGAGCTCAGAACGACACAAATCTAATAACCACGTTAAGCTAGTTCAATTTTCTACACTGTAACAAAATTTGAGACAAAAAAAGATACGAAAAAAAATCCAAGTAATCCAATCTATCCAAAACTGTGTGATGCCATGCATAATGCTTCGTTTATACGCGTTTATTCAATCAGCCCCAATGATCAGTTTAGAATGCTCACTTTCACTGGTCGATTAACTTGACATGTCCGCACTACATCATCCGTAACTTTTAATTTAGAACTCCGAATGACACGAATCCAATTCTTACGTTCAGCTACCTTAATTTTCTATATTGTGACAAAATTTGAGACATAAGTAGATATGACAAAGCATCAAAGTAATCCAATCTATCCGAAACTGCCTAGAGCCATGCTTTATGCCTCATTTATAAGCCTTTTACTTAATGAGCACCAATGATCAGTTTGGAATGATCACATTCACTTGCCGATCAACTTGATATGTCCGCACTAAATCATCCGTAACTTTTGATTTACAGGTTAAAATGACACGATTCCAATGCTTACGCTAAGCTAGCTCAATTTTCTATATTGTGACAAAATTTGAGAGAGAAATAGATACGACAGAGCATCCAAGTAATTAAGTAAATCCCAAACTACGTGATGCCATACATTATTCTTCGTTTATTAGCTTTTACTCAATGACCACGAACGATCTGTTTAGAATGTTCATTTTAACTGACATGTCTACATTAAATCGTCCATAAATTTTCACTTAAAACTCAGAATGACACGAATCCAATGCCCATATTAATCTAGTTCAATTTTCTATATTGTGACAAAATTTGAGATATAACTAGATACGACAAAGCATCCAAGTAATCTAATTTATCCCAAACTGCGTGATGCCATGCATTGTGCTTCATTTATAAGCCTTTACTCAATCAGCACCAATGATCTACTTAGAATGATCACTTTAACTGGCCGATCAACTTGACATGTCCGCACTAAATCATCCGTAACTTTTGATTTAGACAAAATTTTTGACAAAACTAGATACGACAAAACGTCCAAGATATCCAACGTATCCTAAACTACGTGATGCCATGCTTTATGCTTCATTTATAAGTGTTTTGTCAATGGACACCAATGATCACTTTCGAATGATCACTTTAACAACGCGATCAACTTAACATGTGCGCACTAAATCGTCTGTAACTTTTGATTTGGAGCTCAGAATAACAGGAATCCAATGCCCATGTTAAGCTAGTTAAATTTTCAATATTGTGACAAAATTTGAGACATAAATAGATACGAAAAGCCATTCAAGTAATCCAGTCTAACCAAAACTGTGTGATGTCATGCATTATGCCTCATTTGTAAGTGTTTACTTTATGAGCACCAATGATCAGTTAAGAATAATCATTTTTACATGTCAATAACCTTGACATGTCCGCACTAAATCATCCATAACTTATGATTTACAGCTTAGACTGACATGAATCTAGTGCCCATGTTAAGCTTGCTCAACTTTCTATATTGTGGGAAAATTTGAGACAGAAATAGATACAGCAAAGCGTCCATGTAATCCAATCTATCGTGAATTGTGTGATGCCATGCATTATGGTTCATTTTTAAGCTTTTACTCAATAAGCATTAATGATTAGTTTAGAATGATAACTTTAAGTGGCAGATCAACTTGACATGTAAGCACCAAATCGTCAGTAATTTTTGATTTAGAGCTCAGATTGACACAAATCCAATGCCCACGTTAAACTAGCTCAAATTTTCGATATTGGGATAAAATTTGAGACACAAACAGATATGAAAATGCGTTCAAGTAATCCAATCTAGCCAAAACTGCGTGATGCCATGCATTATGCTTCATTTATACGCCTTTACTCAATGAGCACTAATGATTAGTTTAGAATGATCACTTTAAGTGGCCGATCAACTTGACATGACCGAACAAAATCTTCCATAACTTTTGATTTCAAGCTCAAATGACACAAACCAATGCCCACTTTAGGCTACCTCAATCTTTATACTATGACAAAAATTTTGACAGAACTATATTCGACAAAGCGTCCAAGTTATCCAGTCTATCATAAACCTCGTGATGTCATGCTTTATGTTTCATTTATAAGCATTTACTTAATGAGCAGCAATGATCACTTTAGAATGATCACTTTAACTACACGATCAACTTGACATGAGCGTACTAAATTATCTGTAACTTTTGATTTAGAGATCAGAATAACAAGAATCCAATGCCCATGTTAAGCTAGCTAAATTTTCTATATTGTGACAAAATTTGACACATAAATAGATACGAAAAACCATTCAAGTAATCCAATCTAGCCAAAACTGCGTGATGCCATGCATTATGCTTCATTTGTAAGCCTTTACTCAATGAGCTCCAATGATTAGTTTAGAATGATCACTTTAAGTGGCCGATCAACTTGACATGACTGAACAAAATCTTCCATAACTTTTGATTTCGAGCTCAGAATGACCCGAACCAATGCCCACGTTTGGCTACCTCAATCTTTTATACTATGACAAAATTTTCAACAGAACTAGATTCGACAAAGCGTCCAAGTTATCCAATCTATCATAAACCTCGTGATGTGATGCTTTATGATTCATTTATAAGTGTTTACTTAATGAACACCAACGATCACTTTAGAACGATCACTTTAACTACACGATCAACTTGACATGCCCGCACTAAATTATCCGTAACTTTTGATTTAGAGATCAGAATAACAGGAATCCAATGCCCATGTTAAGCTAGCTAAATTTTCTATATTGTGACAAAATTTGAGACATAAATAGATACGAAAAACTGTTCAAGTAATCCAGTCTTGCCAAAACTGCGTGATGCCTTTCATTATGCTTGATTTATAAGCGTTTACTTTATCAACACCAATGATCAGTTAAGAATGATCATTTTAGCATGCCAAACAACTTGACATTTATGCACTAAATCATTGTAACTTATATGATTTAGAGTTCAGACTGACACGAATCCAATGCCCACATTAAGCTAGCTACATTTTCTATATTGTGACAAATTTGAGACATAAATAGGTACGACAAAGCGTCCAAGTAATCTAATCTATCCCGAACTGCGTGATGTTGTGCATTATGTTTCATTTATAACCCTTTATTCAATGAGCGCCAATAATCAGTTAAGAATGATCACTTTAACTTGCCGACCAACTTGACATATCTGCATTAAATCGTCCGTAACTTATGATTTAGAGCTTAAACTGACACGAATCCAATGCCCACGAAAATGCGTTCAAGTAATCCAATCTAGCCCAAACTGCGTTATACCATGCATTATGCTTCATTTATCAGCCTTTACTCAATGAACACCAATGATTAGTTTAGAATGATCACTTTAACTGGCCGATCAACTTGACATATCCGCACGCACAAAATCTTCCATAACTTTTGATTTTGAGCTCAGAATAAAACAAACCAATGCCCACGTTAGGCCAGCTCAATCTTTTCTACTGTGACAAAATTTTCCACATAACTAGATTAGACAAAGCATCCAAGTTATACAATCTATCATAAACTGTGTGATGACATGCTTTATGTTTCATTTATAAGCATTTACTTAATGAGCACCAATGATCACTTTAGAATGATCACTTTAACTACGCGATCAACTTGACATGCACACACTAAATTATCCGTAACTTTTGATTTAGAGATCAGAATAACAGAAATCCAATGCCCATGTTAAGCTAGCTCAATTTTCTATATTGTGACAAAATTTGAGACATAATAGATACGACAAAGCGTCCAAGGAATCCAATCTATCTCGAATGGCGTGATGTAATGCATTATGTTTCATTTATAAGCTTTTATTCAATGAGCACCAATAATCAGTTAAGAATGATCACTCTAACTTGTCGATCAACTTGACATACCCGCATTTAATCGTCTGTAACTTATGATTTAGAGCTCAAACTGGCACTAATCCAATGCCCACGTTAAGCAAGCTTAACTTTCTAAATTGGAACAAAATTTGAGACAGAAATAGATACGAAAAAGTGTTAAAGTAATCCAATATATCCAAAATTGTGTGATGCCATCCATTATGCTTCATTTATAAGCCTTTACTCAATGAGCACCAATGATAAGTTCAAAATGATCACTTTAACTAAGCGATGAACTTGACATGTCTGCACTAAATCATCCGTAACTTTTGATTTGGAGGTCAAAATAACACGAATCCAATGCCCATATTAAGCTAGCTCAATTTTCTATATTGTGACAAAGTTTGAGATAGAAATAGATACGAATAACGATTGAAGAAATCCAATCTAGCCAAATCTGCATGATCCCATGCATTATGTTTAATTTATAAGCCTTTACTCAATGAGCACCAGTGATCAGTTTAGAATGATCACTTTAACTGGCCGATCAACTTGACATATCCGCACTAAATCGTCCGTAACTTTTATTTAGAGCTTAGAATGACACGAATCCAATGCCCAAGTTAAAGTAGCTAAATTTTCTATATTGTGCCAAATTTGAGATAAAAACAGATACAAAAATGCGTTCAAGTAATATAATCTAGCTAAAACTATGTTATGTCATGCATTATGCATCATTTATAAGCCTTAACTCAATGAGCACCAATGATTAGTCTAGAATGATCACTTGAACTGGCCCATCAACTTAAGATGTCTACACTAGATCCTCCATAAATTTTGATTTAGAGCTCAGAAAGACACGAACCTATGCCCTTTTATACTGTGACAAAATTTTTGACTGAACTAGATACGAGAAAGCGTCCAAGTTATCATATCCATCCCAATCTGTGTGATGTCATGTTTTATGCTTCATTTATAAGCGTTTACTTAATGAGCACCAATGATCACTTTAGAATGATCACTTTAACTAGGCGAACAACTTGACATATCCGCACTAAATCGTCCTTAACCTTTGATTTACAGCTCAGAATAACAGGAATCCAATGCCCATGTAAAGCTAGCTCAATTTTCTATGACAATATTTGAGACAGAAAAAGGTACGGAAAACCGTTCAAGTAATCCAATATAGACAAAACAGCGTGATGTCATGCATTATGCTTCATTTATAAGCATTTACTTTATCAACACCAATAATCACTTAAAAATGATCATTTTAACATGCCGATCAACTTGACATGTCTGCACTAAATCGTCCATATTTTATGATTTAGAGCTCAGACTTACACGAATCCAATTCCCATATTAAGCTTGCTCAATTTTCTAGATCGTGACAAAATTTGAGACATAAATAGATACGACAAAGCGTCCAAGTAATCCAATCTATCCCGAACCTCGATGCCATGCATTATGTTTGATTTATCAGCCCTTACTCAATGTGCACCAATAATTACTTAAGAATGACATTTTAACAGGCCGATCAACTTGACATGTCCGCACTAAATTGTCTATAACTTATGATTTAGAGATTAGAATTACACGAATGCAATGTACACGTTAATCTTGCTCAGTTTTCTATATTGTGACAGAAATAGAAATAGACACGAAAAAGTTTTAAAGTAATCCAATCTAGCAAAAACTGTGTGATGGCATGCATTATGCTTCATTTATAAGCCTTTACTTAATGAGCACCAATGATCAGTTCAGAATGATCACTTTAACTAAGAGATGAACTTGACATGTCTGCACTAAATCATCCGTAACTATTGATTTAGAGCTCAGAATAACACGAATCCAATGCCCATATTACGCTAGCTCAATTTTCTATATTATGACAAAATTTGAGACAAAAATAGATACCAAAAACCATGGAAGTAATCCAATCTAGCCAAATCTGCATGATCCCATGCATTATCTTTCATTTATAAGCCTTTACTCAGTGAGCACCAATGATCAGTTTAGAATGGTCATTTTAACTGGCCGATCAACTTGACATATCCGCACTAAATCGTCTGTAACTTTTGACTTAGGGCTCAGAATGACACAAATCCAATGCCCAAGTTAAAGTCGCTAAATTTTCTATATTGTAACAAAATTTGAGATAAAAACAGATACAAAAATGCATTCAAGTAATACAATCTAGCCAAAACTGTGTGATGCCATGCATTATGCTTCACTTATAAGCCTTAACTCAATGAGCACCAATGATTAGTTTAGAATGATCACTTTAGCTGGCCGATCAACTTGACATGTCCGCACAAAATCATCCGTAACTTTTTATTTATAGCTCAAAATGACACGAACCAATGCACTTTTATACTGTGACAAAATTTTCGATTGAACTAGATACTTGAACATCCAAGTTATCAAATCTATCCCAAACAGTGTGATGCCATGCTTTATGCTTCATTTATAAGCGTTTACTTAATGAGCACCAATGATCACTTTAGAATGATCACTTTAACTAGGCGATCAACTTGACATGTCCGCACTAAATCATCCTTACCTTTTGATTTACAGCTCAGAATAACAGGAATCCAATGCCCATGTAAATCTACCTCAATTTTTTTTATTATGACAAAATTTGCGTCATAAAAAGATATGAAAACCCGTTCAAGTAATCCAATATAGCCAAAACTGCGTGATGTCATGCATTATGCTTCATTCATAAGCATTTACTTTATCAGCACCAATAATCACTTAAGAATGATCACTTTTACATGCCGATCAACTTGACATGTCCGCACTAAATCATCCATATTTAATGATTTAGAGCTCAGATTTACACGAATCTAATTCCCATATTTAGCTAGCTCAATTTTCTATATTGTGCCAAAATTTGAGACATAAATAGATACAATATAGCGTCCAATTAATCCAATCTATCCCGAACCTTGAAGCCTTGCATTATGTTTCATTTATAAGCCTTTACTCAATGTGCACCAATAATTAGTTAAGAACGATCATTTTAACTGGTCGATCAACTTGACGTGTCCGCACTAAATCGTCTGTAACTTATGATTTAGAGCTTAGAATGACACGAATCAAATGCTCACGTTAATCTTGCTCAGTTTTCAATACTGTGACAAAATTTGATACAACAATAGATACGAAAAATCATCCAAGTATTCCAGTCCATCCCGAACTGGGTGATGCAATGCATTATGCTTCATTTATAAGCCTTTACTCTATGGGCACCAATGATCAGTTAAGAGTTATCATTTTAACTAGCCGAGAAACTTGATATGTCTGCAATAACTCGTTCTTAACTTTTGATTTAGAGATCTGAATCACACAAATCCAATGCCCACGATAATCTGGCTCAATTTTTTATATTTTGATAAATTTTAAGACTAAAATTGGTTCAACAAGTCCCCGAAGTAATCAAATATATCCCGAACTGTGTGATTTCATGCATTATGCTTCATTTATAAGCCTTTACTCCATGAGCCCCAATGATAAGTAAAGAATGATCATTTTAACTTGCCGATCATCTTGACATGTCCACACTAAATCATCCATAACTTTTTATTTAAAGCTCAGAATAACACAAATCTAATGCCCCCATTAAGTTAGCTCAATTTTCTAAAATTTGACAAAATTATAGACCAAAATAGTGACGAAAAAGCGTCCAAGTAATCCAACCTATCGAAAACTAAGCGATGCCATGCATTATGCTTCATTTATAAGCCTTTACTCAATGAGCACCAATGATCAATTTAGAATGATCACTTTAATTGGCCGATCAACTAGACATGTACACATTAAATCGTCTGTAACATATGATTTAGAGGTTAGAATGACACGAATCCAATACCCACATTACGCTAGCTCAATTTTCTATATTGTGACAAAATTTGGGAGAAAAAATAGATACGACAAAGCAACCAAGTAATCCAATCAATCCCAAAATGCGTAATGCTATGCATTATGCTTCATTTATAAACCTTTACTCAATAAGCACCAATGATCAGTTTAGAATGATCATTTTAACAGGCCGATGAACTTGACATGTCTCCACTAAATCGTCCATAAATTTTGATTTATAGCTCATAATGACACGAATCCAATACCCACGTTAAGCTAGCTGAATTTTCTATATTGTGATAAAATTTAAGACTAAAACTGCTTCGAGAAGTCCTCAACGTAATGAAATCTATCCAAAACTACATGATGTCTTGCATTATGCTTCATTTATAAGCCTTTAGTCAATGAGCACGAATGATCAGTTTAGAATGATCATTTAATTGGCCGATCAACTTGACATGTTTGTACTATATCATCCAGAACTTTTGATTTATAGCTCAAAATGACACGAATCCCATGCCCACGTTAAGCTAGCTTTATTTTCTATATTGATAAAATTTGAGATAGAAATAGATTAAAAAACGTCCAAGAAATCCAATATATCCTAAACTGTGTGATGCCATGCATTATGCTTCATTTATAAGCATTTACTCAGTGATCACCAATGATCGGTTTAGAATGATCACTTTAACTATCTGATCAACTTGATATTTCCGCACTAAATCGTATGTAACTTTTGATTTATACCTCTGAATGACATGAATCAAATGCCCACGTTAAGCTAGCACAATTTTCTATAGTTTGACAAAATTTGAGATAGAGTAAGAGACGACAAAGCGTCCAAGTAATCCAATCTATCCCGAACTGTGTGATGCCATGAATTATGTTTCATTTATAAGCCTTTACTCAATAAGAACCAATGATCAGTTAAGAATGATCATTTTAATTGGCCGATCAACTTGACATGTCACCACTAAATCATCCGTAACTTTTGATTTAGAGCTCAGAATGATACGAATCCAATGCCCATGTTCAGCTAACTCAATTTTCTGTATTGTGACAAAATTTAAGACAAAAATAGATACGAGAAAGCGTCCAAGTAATCCAATCTATCCCGAACTGCATGATGGCATGCATTATGCTACATTTATAAGCCTTTTCTTAATGAGCACCAATGATCAGTTTAGAATGATCACTTTAACTGGCCGATCTACTTTACATGTCCGCACTAAATCGTCCATAACTTTTGATTTAGAGCTCAGAATGACACGAATCCAGTTCTCACGTTAAACTACCTCAATTTTCTATATTGTGACAAAATTTGAAACAGAACTAGATACGACAAAGCATCCAAGTAATCCAATCTATCCATAACTGCGTGTTGCCATGCTTTATATTTTTTTTATAAGCCTTTACTCTTTGTGCACCAATGATAAGTTTCGAATGATCATTTTAACTGGCCGATCAACTTGACATGTCCGCACTAAATCATCCGTAACTTTTGATTTCGAGCTCATAATGACACGAATCCAATGCTCATATTTAGCTCGCTCAATTTTCTATACTGTGACAAAATTTGAGACAAATAGGTATGACAAAGAGTCCTAGTAATCCAATATATCCTGAGGTGCATGATTCTATGCATTATGCTTCATTTATAAGCTTTTACTCAATGAGCACCGATGATAAGTTTAGATTGATTGTTTTAACTGGCCGATCAACTTGAAATCTCAGCATTAAATCGTTCATAACTTTTGATTTACAGCTCATAATGACACGAATTCAGTGCCCATGTTAAGCTAGTTCAATTTTCTATATTGTGATAAATGTTTAGACAGTAAAAGATACGACAAAGCATCCAAGTATATATCCCGAACTGCATGATTCCATGCATTACGATTCATTTATAAGCCTTAACTTAATAAGTATCAATGATTAGTTAAGAATAATCATTTTATCTGACGGATCAACCAAACATATCTGCACTAAGTCGTCCATCACTTTTTGATTTAAAGGTCATAATGACAAGAATCCAATGCCCACGTCAAGCTAGCTCAATTATCTATATTTTGTTGACAAAATTTTAGACAGAAATAGAGACAACAAATCGTCTAAGTAATCCAACATATCCCGAACTGCGTAATGCCATGCATTATGCTTAATTTATAAGCCTTTACTCAGTGAGCACCAATGATCAGTTTAGAATAATCACTTTAACTGGCCGATCAACTTGACATGTCCGCACTAAATCATCCGTAACTTTTGATTTCGAGCTCATAATGACATGAATCCAATGCTCATATTTAGCTCGCTCAATTTTCTATACTGTGACAAAATTTGAGACAAATAGGTATGACAAAGAGTCCTAGTAATCCAATATATCCTGAGGTGCATGATTCTATGCATTATGCTTCATTTATAAGCTTTTACTCAATGAGCACCGATGATAAGTTTAGATTGATTGTTTTAACTGGCCGATCAACTTGAAATCTCAGCATTAAATCGTTCATAACTTTTGATTTACAGCTCATAATGACACAAATTCAGTGCCCACGTTAAGCTAGTTCAATTTTCTATATTGTGATAAATGTTTAGACAGTAAAAGATACGACAAAGCATCCAAGTATATATCCCGAACTGCATGATTCCATGCATTACGATTCATTTATAAGCCTTTATTTAATAAGTATCAATGATTAGTTAAGAATAATCATTTTATCTGACGGATCAACCAAACATATCTGCACTAAGTCGTCCATCACTTTTTGATTTAAAGGTCATAATGACAAGAATCCAATGCCCACGTCAAGCTAGCTCAATTATCTATATTTTGTTGACAAAATTTTAGACAGAAATAGAGACAACAAATCGTCTAAGTAATCCAACATATCCCGAACTGCGTAATGCCATGCATTATGCTTAATTTATAAGCCTTTACTCAGTGAGCACCAATGATCAGTTTAGAATAATCACTTTAACTGGCCGATCAACTTGACATGTCCGCACTAAATCATCCTCAACCTTTGATTTAGAGCTCATAATGACATAAATCCAATGCCCACGTTCAGCTAGCTCAATTTTTTATATTATGACAAAATTGGAGATAGAACTACATAGAACAAAGCTTCCAAGTAATCCAATCTATCCAAAACTTCGTGATGCCATGCTTTATGCTTCTTTTATATGCCTTTACTCTATTGGCACCAATGATAAGTTAAGAATGATCATTTTAACTGGCTGATCAACTTGACATGTCCCCACAAAATCGTCCGTAACTTTTGATTTAACGCTCAGAATGACACGAATCCAATGCCCACATTAAGCTCGCACAATTTTCTATATTGTGACAAAATTTTAGACAGAAATAGGTATGACAAAGAGTCCAAGTAATCCAATATATCCTAAGCTGCGTGATTCTATGCATTATGCTTCATTTGTATGCTTTTACTCAATGAGCACCAATGATCACTTTAGAATGATCATTTTAACTCGCCGATCAACTTGACATGTCTGCACTACATCTTCCATAACTTTTTATTTATAGCTCATAATGACACGAATTCAATGCCCACGTTAAGCTATCTCAATTTTCTATATTGTGATAAAAGTACAAATAGTAAAAGATACGACAAACCATCGAAGTATGTATCCCGAACTGCGTGATGCCATGCATTACGCTTCATCTATAAGCCTTTACTCAATGAACACCAATGATCAGTAAAGAATAATCATTTTAACTGACCGATCAACCTGACATGTACGCACTAAATCGTCCATCACTTTTGATTTAGAGGTCATAATGACACGAATCCAATGCCCATGTTAAGCTAGCTCAATTTTCTATATTTTGTTGACAAAATTTAAGACAGAAATAGAGACAACAAAGCATCTAAGTAATCCAACCTAACCAAACTGCTTGATGCCATGCATTATGCTTCATTTATAAGCCTTTACTTAATGAGACACAATAATCAATTTAGAATTATCACTTTAAATGGCCACTCAACTTCACATGTCCGCACCAAATCATTCGTAATTTTTGATTGAGAGCCAGAATGACACGAATCCAATGCCCACATAAAGGTAGTTCAATTTTCAATATTGTGACAAAATTATAGATAGAAGTAGATACGACAAAACATCCAAATAATCCAATCTATTCTGAACTGCGTGATGCCATGCAATATGCTTCATTTATAAGCCTTTACTTAATGAGCACTAAATCGTCCATAAGTTTTGAGTTAGAGCTTAGAATTGACACAAATCCAACACCAACGCTAAGCTAGCTCAATTTTCTATATTGTGATAAAATTTGAGACAGAAATAGATACGAAAAAGTATCCATGTAATCCAATCTATCCCGAACTTGATTTATAAGCATTTACTTAATGAGCACTACTGATCAGTTAAAAATGATCATTTTTAACTGCCTGATCAACTTGACATTTCTACACTAAATCGTTCGCAAGTTTTGATTTAGATCTCATAATGACACGAATCCAATGCCCACGTTAAACTAACTTAATTTTCTATATTTTGACAAAATTGGAGAGATAAATAGAGACGACAAAGTGTCCAAGTAATCTAATCTATCCCAAACTTCTTGATGCCATGCTTTATGCTTCTTTTATAAGCCTTTACTCTATTGGCACTAATGATCAGTTAAGAATGATCATTTTAACTGGACGATCAACTTGACATGTTCGCACTAAATCGTCCGTAATTTTTTATTTAGAGTTCAGAATGACACGAATCCAATTCCCACATTAAGCTCTCTCAATTTTCTATATTATGACAAAATTTACGACAGAAATAGGTACTACAAAGAGTCCAAATAATCAAATCTATCCTGAACAGCGTGATTCTATGCATTATGCTTCATTTATAAGCGTCTACAAAATGAGCACAAATGATCAGTTTAGAATGATCATTTTAACTGGCCTATCAACTTGACATGTCCACGCTAAATCATCTATATCTTTTGATTTATAACTCATAATGACATGAATCCAATGTCCATGTTAAACTAGCGCAATTAACTATATTGTGACAAAAACTGAGGCAGGAAAAGATACGACAAAGTGCCCAAGTAATCCAATTTATCTTGAACTTCATGATGCCGTGCATTACGCTTCATTTATAAGCCTGTACTCACCAAGCACCATTGACCAGTTAAGAATGATCATTTTAAGTGGTCGATCCACCTGACATGTATTCCGTAATGTTCTATTTAGAGTTTATAATGACATGAATCCAATGCCCATGTTATGCTCGCTCAATTTTCTATATTTTGACAAAATTTGAGATAAAAAAAGAGACAACGAAACGTCCAAGTAATCCAATCTATTAAAACTGCTTGATGCCATGCATTATGCTTCATTTATAAGCATTTGCTTAATGAGATCCAATGATCAGTTAAGAATGATCGCTTTTACTGGCCACGCAACTTGACATGTCCACACTAAATCATCCGTAACTTTTGATTTAGGGATTAGGATGACACAAATTCAATGCACACGTAAATCTAGTTCAAGTTTCTATATTGTGACAAAATTATATACTGAAATATATAAGATAAAGCGTCCAAGTAATCCAATCTATCCCAAAGTGCGTGATGTCATGCATTATGCTTTATTTATAAACTTTACTTAATAAGCACCAATGATTAGTATCACTTTTACTGACTGATTAACTTGACATGTCCGCACTAATTCATCTGTAACTTTTGATTTAGAGCTCAGAATTACACGAATCCAACGCCCACGTTAAACTAGCTCAATTTTCTATATTGTGACAAAATTATATACATCAATAGATACGACAAAGCGTCTGAGTAATCCAAACTATCTCGAACTTCGTTATGCCATCCATTATGCTTCATTTATAACCCTTTACTTAATGAGCATCAATGATCAGTATCACTTTTACTGGCCGATCAAATTGACATGTCACACAAAATCGTCCATAACTTTTGATTTCGAGCTCAGAATGGTATGAAGCCAACGCCCACGTTAAGCTAGCTCAATTTTCTATATTGTGAAAAAATTTGAGACAAAAATATATACGTACAGCGTCCAAAAATCCAATTTATCCTGAACTGCGTAATGCCATGCATTATGCTTTGTTTATAAGCCTTTACCTAATGAGCACCAATGATGATTTTAGAATGATCACTTTAACTGGCCGATCAACTTGACATATCCGCACTAAATCTTCCATAATCTTTGATTTTGAGCTCAAAATTGACACGAATCCAATGCTCACGTTAAGCTAGCTTAATTTTTTGTATTGTGACAAAATTTGAAACTTAAATAGATTTGAAAAAGCATCCAAGTATATGCATTATGCTTCATTTATAAGCCTTTACTCAATGAGTACCAATGATCAATTTAGAATGATCACTTTAACTGGCCGATTAACTTGACATTACAGCACTAAATTGTCTTTCTTTTTTGATTTACAGCTCCGAATGACACGAATCCAATGCCCACATAATTCTAGCTCAATTTTCTATATTGTGACAAAAATAGGTATGAAAAACAGTCCAATCTATCCTAAACTGCATGATTCTATGCATTTTGCTTCAATTTATAAGCTTTTACTCAATGAGCACCAATGACTTTTGATTTAGAGCTCAGAATGACAAGAATCTAATACCCACGTTAACCTAGCTCAATTTTCTATATTTTGACAAAATTATGGACAGAAATAGAGATGACAAAGCATACAAATAATCCAATGTATCGCAAACTGCGTGATGTCATGCAATATGATTCATTTGTAAGCTTTTAATCAATGTGCACCAATTATCAGTTAAGAACGATCATTTTAGCTCTCCGATCAACTTGAGATGTCCACACTAAATCTTCCGTAACTTTTGATTTAGAGCTCCGAATGATAGGAATTCAATGCCCACGTTACGGTTCTCAATATTGAATATTGTGACCAAATTTGAGAGAGAAATAGATACGACAAAGCATCCAAGTAATCTTTATCCCGAACTGTGTGATACCATGCATTGTGCTTCGTTTATATGCCTTTACCTATTGTGCACCAATGATCAGTTTAGAATGATCATTTTAACTAGCCGATCAACTTGACATGTCCACCCTAAATCGTCCGTAACTTTTGATTTAGAGCTCAGAATGATACGAATCCAATGCCCATGTTCAGCTAACTCAATTTTCTGTATTGTGACAAAATTTAAGACAAAAATAGATACGAGAAAGCGTCCAAGTAATCCAATCTATCCCGAACTGCATGATGGCATGCATTATGCTACATTTATAAGCCTTTTCTTAATGAGCACCAATGATCAGTTTAGAATGATCACTTTAACTGGCCGATCTACTTTACATGTCCGCACTAAATCGTCCATAACTTTTGATTTAGAGCTCAGAATGACACGAATCCTGTTCTCACGTTAAACTACCTCAATTTTCTATATTGTGACAAAATTTGAAACAGAACTAGATACGACAAAGCATCCAAGTAATCCAATCTATCCATAACTGCGTGTTGCCATGCTTTATATTTTTTTTATAAGCCTTTACTCTTTGTGCACCAATGATAAGTTTCGAATGATCATTTTAACTGGCCGATCAATTTGACATGTCCGCACTAAATCATCCGTAACTTTTGATTTCGAGCTCATAATGACATGAATCCAATGCTCATATTTAGCTCGCTCAATTTTCTATACTGTGACAAAATTTGAGACAAATAGGTATGACAAAGAGTCCTAGTAATCCAATATATCCTGAGGTGCATGATTCTATGCATTATGCTTCATTTATAAGCTTTTACTCAATGAGCAACGATGATAAGTTTAGATTGATTGTTTTAACTGGCCGATCAACTTGACATTTCAGCATTAAATCGTTCATAACTTTTGATTTACAGCTCATAATGACACAAATTCAGTGCCCACGTTAAGCTAGTTCAATTTTCTATATTGTGATAAATGTTTAGACAGTAAAAGATACGACAAAGCATCCAAGTATATATCCCGAACTGCATGATTCCATGCATTACGATTCATTTATAAGCCTTAACTTAATAAGTATCAATGATTAGTTAAGAATAATCATTTTATCTGACGGATCAACCAAACATATCTGCACTAAGTCGTCCATCACTTTTTGATTTAAAGGTCATAATGACAAGAATCCAATGCCCACGTCAAGCTAGCTCAATTATCTATATTTTGTTGACAAAATTTTAGACAGAAATAGAGACAACAAATCGTCTAAGTAATCCAACATATCCCGAACTGCGTAATGCCATGCATTATGCTTAATTTATAAGCCTTTACTCAGTGAGCACCAATGATCAGTTTAGAATAATCACTTTAACTGGCCGATCAACTTGACATGTCCGCACTAAATCATCCTCAACCTTTGATTTAGAGCTCATAATGACATAAATCCAATGCCCACGTTCAGCTAGCTCAATTTTTTATATTATGACAAAATTGGAGATAGAACTACATAGAACAAAGCTTCCAAGTAATCCAATCTATCCAAAACTTCGTGATGCCATGCTTTATGCTTCTTTTATATGCCTTTACTCTATTGGCACCAATGATAAGTTAAGAATGATCATTTTAACTGGCTGATCAACTTGACATGTCCCCACAAAATCGTCCGTAACTTTTGATTTAACGCTCAGAATGACACGAATCCAATGCCCACATTAAGCTCGCACAATTTTCTATATTGTGACAAAATTTTAGACAGAAATAGGTATGACAAAGAGTCCAAGTAATCCAATATATCCTAAGCTGCGTGATTCTATGCATTATGCTTCATTTGTATGCTTTTACTCAATGAGCACCAATGATCACTTTAGAATGATCATTTTAACTCGCCGATCAACTTGACATGTCTGCACTACATCTTCCATAACTTTTTATTAATAGCTTATAATGACAAGAATTCAATGCCCACGTTAAGCTATCTCAATTTTCTATATTGTGATAAAAGTACAAATAGTAAAAGATACGACAAACCATCGAAGTATGTATCCCGAACTGCATGATGCCATGCATTACGCTTCATCTATAAGCCTTTACTCAATGAACACCAATGATCAGTAAAGAATAATCATTTTAACTGACCGATCAACCTGACATGTACGCACTAAATCGTCCATCACTTTTGATTTAGAGGTCATAATGACACGAATCCAATGCCCATGTTAAGCTAGCTCAATTTTCTATATTTTGTTGACAAAATTTAAGACAGAAATAGAGACAACAAAGCATCTAAGTAATCCAACCTAACCAAACTGCTTGATGCCATGCATTATGCTTCATTTATAAGCCTTTACTTAATGAGACACAATAATCAATTTAGAATTATCACTTTAAATGGCCACTCAACTTCACATGTCCGCACCAAATCATTCGTAATTTTTGATTGAGAGCCAGAATGACACGAATCCAATGCCCACATAAAGGTAGTTCAATTTTCAATATTGTGACAAAATTATAGATAGAAGTAGATACGACAAAACATCCAAATAATCCAATCTATTCTGAACTGCGTGATGCCATGCAATATGCTTCATTTATAAGCCTTTACTTAATGAGCACTAAATCGTCCATAAGTTTTGAGTAAGAGCTTAGAATTGACACAAATCCAACACCAACGCTAAGCTAGCTCAATTTTCTATATTGTGATAAAATTTGAGACAGAAATAGATACGAAAAAGTATCCATGTAATCCAATCTATCCCGAACTTCATTTATAAGCATTTACTTAATGAGCACTACTGATCAGTTAAAAATGATCATTTTAACTGCCTGATCAACTTGACATTTCTACACTAAATCGTTCGCAAGTTTTGATTTAGATCTCATAATGACATGAATCCAATGCCCACGTTAAACTAACTTAATTTTCTATATTTTGACAAAATTGGAGAGAGAAATAGAGACGACAAAGTGTCCAAGTAATCTAATCTATCCCAAACTTCTTGATGCCATGCTTTATGCTTCTTTTATAAGCCTTTACTCTATTGGCACTAATGATCAGTTAAGAATGATCATTTTAACTGGACGATCAACTTGACATATTCGCACAAAATCGTCCGTAATTTTTTATTTAGAGTTCAGAATGACACGAATCCAATTCCCACATTAAGCTCTCTCAATTTTCTATATTATGACAAAATTTACGACAGAAATAGGTACTACAAAGAGTCCAAATAATCCAATCTATCCTGAACAGCGTGATTCTATGCATTATGCTTCATTTATAAGCGTCTACACAATGAGCACAAATGATCAGTTTAGAATGATCATTTTAACTGGCCTATCAACTTGACATGTCCACGCTAAATCGTCTATATCTTTTGATTTATAACTCATAATGACACGAATCCAATGTCCATGTTAAACTAGCGCAATTAACTATATTGTGACAAAAACTGAGACAGGAAAAGATACGACAAAGTGCCCAAGTAATCCAATTTATCTTGAACTTCATGATGCCGTGCATTACGCTTCATTTATAAGCCTGTACTCACCAAGCACCATTGACCAGTTAAGAATGATCATTTTAAGTGGTCGATCCACCTGACATGTATTCCGTAATGTTCTATTTAGAGTTTATAATGACATGAATCCAATGCCCATGTTATGCTCGCTCAATTTTCTATATTTTGACAAAATTTGAGATAAAAAAAGAGACAACGAAACGTCCAAGTAATCCAATCTATTAAAACTGCTTGATGCCATGCATTATGCTTCATTTATAAGCATTTGCTTAATGAGATCCAATGATCAGTTAAGAATGATCGCTTTTACTGGCCATGCAACTTGACATGTCCACACTAAATCATCCGTAACTTTTGATTTAGGGATTAGGATGACACAAATTCAATGCACACGTAAATCTAGTTCAAGTTTCTATATTGTGACAAAATTATATACTGAAATATATAAGATAAAGCATCCAAGTAATCCAATCAATCCCAAAGTGCGTGATGTCATGCATTATGCTTTATTTATAAACTTTACTTAATAAGCACCAATGATCAGTATCACTTTTACTGACTGATTAACTTGACATGTCCGCACTAATTCATCTGTAACTTTTGATTTAGAGCTCAGAATTACACGAATCCAACACCCACGTTAAGCTAGCTCAATTTTCTATATTGTGACAAAATTATATACATCAATAGATACGACAAAGCGTCTGAGTAATCCAAACTATCTCGAACTTCGTTATGCCATCCATTATGCTTCATTTATAACCCTTTACTTAATGAGCACCAATGATCAATATCACTTTTACTGGCGATCAAATTGACATTTCCGCACAAATTCGTCCGTAACTTTTGATTTAGAGCTAAGAATGGCATGAAGCCAACGACCACGTTAAGCTAGCTCAATTTTCTATATTGTGATAAAATTTGAGACAGAAATATATATATTTAAAGCGTCCAAAAATCCAATTTATCCTAAACTGCGTGATGCCATGCATTATGCTTTGTTTATAAGCCTTTACCTAATGAGCACCAATGATCATTTTAGAATGATCACTTTAACAGGCCGATCAACTTGACATATCCGCACTAAATCGTCCATAATCTTTGATTATGAGCTAAAAATTGACACGAATCCAATGCTCACGTTAAGCTAGCTTAATTTTCTGTATTGTGACAAAATTTGAAACTTAAATAGATTTGAAAAAGCATCCAAGTATATGCATTATGCTTCATTTATAAGCCTTTACTCAATGAGTACCAATGATCAATTTAGAATGATCACTTTAACTGGCCGATCAACTTGACATTACAGCACTAAATTGTCTTTAACTTTTGGATTTACAGCTCAGAATGATCACTTTAACTGGCTGATCAACTTGACATACGTGATGTCATGCATTATGCTTCATTTATAAGCCTTTACTCAATGAGCATGAATGATCAGTTTATAATGATCATTTTAACTAGCCGATCAACTTGACATGTCTGCACCAAATCATCTATCAGTTTCGATTTATAGCTCATAATGACAAGAATCCAATGCCCACGTTAAGCTAGCTCAATTTTGTGTACTGTTACAAAATTTTAGACAGAAATAAAGACGACAAAGCGTCCAAGAAATCCATCCTATCTCAAACTACGTGATGCCATGCATTATGCTTCGTTTATAAACTTTTAATCAATGAGCACGAATGATCATAGCTCAATTTTCTATATTGTGACACGAATCCAATGCCCACATTAACATAGCTCAATTTTCTATATTGTGACAAAATTTGAAAGAGAAATATATACGACAAAGCCTCTAAATAATCTAATCTATCCTGAATTGCATGATGTCATGCATTATGCTTCATTTATAAGCCTTTACTTAATGAACACCAATGATCAGTTTAGAATGATGACTTTAACTGGCCGATCAACTTGACATGTCTGAACAAAATCTTCCGTAACTTTTGATTTAGAGCTTAGAATGACACGAATCCAGTGCGCACGTTAAGCTAGTTGAATTTTTTTATCTTGTGACAAATTTTGAGGCAGAAATAGATACAACAAAGCATCCAAGTAATCCAAAATATCTAAAACTGCGTGATGCCATGCTTTATACTTCATTTATAATTGTTTACATAATGAGCACCAATGATTACTTTAACTGTCCGTTCAACTTGACATGTCCGCACTAAATCGTCCGTAACTTATGATTTAGAGCTTAGAATGACACGAATCCAATTCCCACGTTAAGGGGAATAGATACGAAAAAGTGTCCAAGTAATCCAATCTAGCCAAAACTGCGTGATGACATCCATTATCCATCATATATAAGCGTTTACTCAATGAGCACCAATGATCAGTGTAGAATGATCACATTAACTGGCCGATCAACTTGACATGTCCGCACTAAATTGTCTATAACTTTTGATTTAGATCTTAGAATGACACGAATCCGATCCCCATGTTAAGCTAGCTCAAATTTCTATATTTTGACAAAATTTGAGACAAAAATAGAGATGACAAAGTGTCCAAGTAATCCAATCTACCCAAACTGCTTGATGCCATGCTTTATGCATCATTTACAAACTTTTACTCAATGAGTACCATTGATCAGTTTTTAATGATCATTTTAACTGGCCGATGGACTTAACATGTACGCACTAAATTGTCCGTAACTTTTGATTTAGAGCTCAGAAACACACGAATCAAATGCCCACATTAAGCTAGCTATTTTTTCTATATTGCATTAAAATTTGAAACAGAAATAGATACGACAAAGCGTCCAAAAAATTCAATATATCCAAAACTAAGTAATGCCATGCATTATGCTTCATTTATAAGCCTTTACTCAATGAGCACCAATGATCACTTTAAATCGATCACTTTAACTAGCTGATCAATTTCACATGTCCGCACTAAATCGTCTGTACCTTTTGAATTAGAGCTCAGAATTACACGAATCCAATGCACACGTTAAGCTAGCCTTTACTCAATCAGCACCAATGATCAGTTTAGAATGATCACTTTAATTTACCGATCAACTTGACATTTCCGCACTAAATAGTCCATAAGTTTTAATTTAGAGCTCCGAATGACACGAATCCAATGCCCACGTTAAGCTAGCTCAATGTTCTATATTTTGACAAAATTTTAGATAGAAATAGATACAACAAACCGTGTAAGTAATCCAATCTATCCCAAAATGCGTGATGTCATGCATTATTTTTCATTTATAAGCTTTTAATAAATGAGCACTAATGATCATTTTAGAATGATCATTTTAATTTACCGATCAACTTGTCATGTCTGCACTAAATTTTCCATTACTTTTGATTTATAGTTTAGAATGACACGAATCGAATTCCCACATTAAACTTTTATATTGTGACAAAATTTGAGACAAAACTAAATACGATAAGTAATCCAATCTTTCCCAAACTGCGTGATGACATGCCTTATGCTTCATTTATAAGTCTTTACTCAATGAGCACCAGTGATCTGTTTAGAATGATCACTATAACTGGTCGATCAACTTGACATGTCAACACCAAGTAGTGTGTAACTTTTGATTTAGAGCTCAAAATGACACGAATCCAATGCATACGTTAAGCTAGCTCAATTTTCTATATTTTGACTAAAACTTGAGACAAATTTAGAGACAACAAAGCATCAGAGTAATTCAATTTATCCCAAACTTTGTGATGTCATGCTTTATGCTTCATTTATACGCATTTACCTAATGAGCACAAATGATCAGGTTAGAATGATCACATTAACTGGCGATCAACTTGACATGTCCACACTAAATCATGTGTAATTTTCGATTTAGAGCTCAGAAATACACGAATCCAATGCCCTCATTAAGTTAGCTCAATTTTCTATATTGTAACAAAATTTGAGACAGAAATTGTGTGATGTCCAATCTATCCAAAATTGTGTGATGTCATGCATTATGCTTCATCTATAAGCCTTTACTCATTGAACACCACTGATCAATATAGATGATCACTTTAACTGGCCGATCAACATGACATTTCGGCACTAAATCGTCCGTAACTTTTGATTTAGATCTCAGATTGACACGAAACCAATGCCTATGTTAAGCTAGCTCAAATTTCTATATTTTGACAAATTTCGAGGCAAAAATAAATACGACAAAGTTTCCGATTAATCCAATTAATCCCAAACTACATGATGCCATGCATTATTTTTCATTTATAAGCTTTTACTCAATGAGCACCAATGATCAGTTTAGAATGATCATTCTAACTGGCCATGTTTTTGTCATGTCTACACTAAATCGTCCATTACTTTTCATTTGTAGCTCAGAATGACACGAATCCAATGTGCCACATTAAGCTAGTCAATTTTCTATATTTTGACTGTGTTTGAGACAAAAATAGATACGACAAAACGTCCAAGTAATCCAATCAATCCTATACTCTGTGATGCCATCCATTATTTTTTATTTATAAACTTTTACTCAATGAGCAGCGATGATTAGTTTAGAATGATCATTTTAACTGGTTGAGGACTTTGTCATGTCTGCACTAAGTCGTCCATAACTTTTGATTTATAGCTCAGAATGACACGAATCCAATGCCTACATTAAACTAGTTTAATATTCAATATTATGATAAATTTGAGACATAACTAGATAGGAAAAAGTGTCCAAGTAATCCAATCATTCCCAAACTGTGTGATGCCATGCCTTATGCTTCATTTATAAGCCTTTACTCAATGAGCACCAATGATCAGTTTAGAATGATCACTTTAACTTGCCGATCAACTTGACATTTCCGCACTAAATTATCAGTAACTTTTGATTTAGGGCTCTAAATGGCACGAATCCATTACCCACATTAAGGTAGCTCCATTTTCTAAACTTTTACAAAATTTGAGATGGAAATAGTGACGCCAAAGCGTTCAAGTAATCCAATCCATCCTAAAATTCTTGATGCCATGCTTTATGCTTCATTTATAAGCCATTACTTATTGACACAAATGATCAATTTAGAATGATCAGTGTAACAGATCGATCAAATTGACATGTCCGCACTAAATCATCCTTAAACTTTGATTTTGAGCTCCGAAACACACGAATCCAATGCCCACGTTAAGCTAGCTAAATTTACTCTGTTGTAAATAAATATGAGACATAAATAGATATGACATAGCGTCCAAGTTATCCGATCTATCCAAAATTGTGTGATGCCATGCATTATACTTCTTTTATAAGCCTTTACTCAATGAGCACCAACTATCAATTTAGGATGATCACTTTAACTAGCTGATCAACTTGCATGTCCGCACTAAATCGTGCGTAACTTTTGATTTAGAGCTCTAAATGACACGAATCCAATGCTGAAGTTAAGTTATCTCAATTTTCTATATTTTGACAAAATATGAGACAAAAATAGATATGACAATGTATCCAAGTAATCCAATCAATCCCAAACAACGCGATTCCATGCATTATTTTTCATTTATAAGCTTTTACTCAATTACCACCAATAATCAGTTTAGGATGATCATTTTAACTACTCGATGACTTTGTCATGTCTGCACTAAATCATCCATAACTTTTGATTTAGAGCTCAGAATTACACGAATCCAATGCTCACGTTAAGCTACCACAGTTTTCTATATCTTAACAAAATTTGAGATAGAAATAGAGAGGAGAAAGCGTCCAAGTAATCCAATCTATCCAAACTGTGTGATGCCATGCATTATGCTTCATTTATAAACCTTTACTCAATGAGCTCCAATGATCAGTTTAGAAAAATCTTATAAACAGGCCGATCAACTTGGCATTTCCGCAAAAAATCATCCGTAACTTTTGATTTTGACAAAATAACAATATTCAATATTGTGACAAAATTTGAGACGGAAAGAGATACGATAAAGTGTCCAAGTAATCCAATCCATCCCAAACTATGTGATGCCATGCATTATTTTTCATTGATAAGCTTTTACTAAATCAGCACCAATGATCAGTTTACAATGATCATTTTAACTGACCGATCAACTTGTCATGTCTGCACTAAATCATCCATAACTTTTGATTTATATCTTAGAATGACACAAATCCAATGCCCAAATTAAAGCTAGTTCAATTTGCTATACTGTGACAAAATTTGAGACAGAACTAGATACAAAAAAGCATTCAAGTAATCCAATTTTTCCCAAACTGCGTGATGCCATGCCTTATGGTTCATTTATAAGCTTTTACTCAATGCGCACTAATGATCAGTTTCGAATGATCACTTAAACTAGCCGATCAACTTGACATGTACGCACTAAATCGTTCGTAACTTTAAATTTAGAGCTCAGAATGACACGAATCCAATGCCCACGTTAAGCTATCTCAATTTTCTATATTTTTACAAAATTTGAGACAAATATAGAGACAACAAAGCATCCAGGTAATCCAAGCTATCTCAAACTGCGTGATGTCATGCATTATGTTTCATTTATAAGCCTTTACCTAATGAGCACCAATGATCTGTTTAGAATGATCACTTTAACTGGCGATCAACTTGACATGTCCACACTAAATCATGTGTAACTTTCGATTTAGAACTCAGAAACACACGAATCCAATCTACACGTTATGCTAGCTCAATTTTCTATATTCTAACAAAATTTGAGACAGAAATATGTACGACAAAGCGTCCAAGTAATCCACTCTATCCAAATCTGTGTGATGTCATGCATTATGCTTCATTTATAAGCCTTTACTCATTGAGCACCACTAATCAGTTTAGAATGATCACTTTAACTGGCTAATCAACTTGTCATTTCCGCACTAAATCATCTGTAACTTTTGATTTAGAGCTCAGAGTGACACGAAACCAATGCCCAAGTTAAGCTAGCTCAAAATTCAATATATTGGCAACGACTGAGCCAAAAATAGATACGACAAAGTGTCCAAGTAATCCAATCCATCCCAAACTACGTGATGCCATGCATTATTTTTCAGTTATAAGCTTTTAGTCAATGAGCACCAATATTCAGTTTAGAATGATCATTTTAACTGGCCGACGACTTTGTCATGTCTGCACTAAATCCTCCATAAGTTTTTATTTATAGTTCAGAATGACACGAATCCAATGCCTTCATTAAGCTAGTTCAATTTTCTATGTTTTGGTAAAGTTTGAGACAAAAATAGATACAAAAAGTGGCACAGTAATCTAATCAGTCCCAAACTTTGTGATGCCATGCATTATTTTTCATTTATAAGCTTTTACTCAATGATCACCAATGATCAGTTTAGAATGATCATTTTAACCGGTCGAAGACTTTGTCATGTCTGCGCTAAGTCATCCATAACTTTTGATTTATAACTCAGAATGACCTGAATCCAAAGTCTATATTAAGCTAGTTTAGTTTTCAATATTGTGACATAATTTGAGACAGAACTAGATACGACAAAGCGTCTAACTAATCCAGTTTTTCGCAAGCTGCGTGATGCCATGCCTTATGCTTCATTTATAAGCATTTACTCAATGAGCACCAATGATCAGTTTAGAATGATCACTTTAACTCGCCCATCAACTTGACATGTCCGCAATAAATCGTGTGTAACTTTTGATTTAGAGCTCAGAAACACACGAATTCAAAGGCCACGTTATGGTAGCTCACTTTTTTATACTAAAACAAAATTTTAGACAGAAACAGATACGACAAAGCGTCAAAGTAATCCAATCTATCCAAAACTATGTGATGTCATGCATTATATTTCATTTATAAGCCTTCACTCATTGGTCACCAATGATCAGTTTATAATTATGTCTTCAACAGGATGATCAAATTGACTTGTCCGCACTAAATCGTCCGTAACCTTTGATTTAGAGCTCCGAAACACACGAATCCAACGCCCACGTTAAGCTAGCATAATTTACTCTGTTGTAACAAAGTTTGAGACAGAAATAGATATTACAAAGCGTCCAAGTAATCCAATATTTCCGAAATTGTGTGATGCCATGCATTATACTTCTTTTATAAGCCTTTACTAAATTAGCAACAACGATCTATTTAGGATGATAACTTTAACTGGCTGATCAACTTGCATTTCCGCACTAAATCGTCAGTAACTTTTGATTTAGAGCTCCGAATGACAGGAATCCAAAATTTTCTATATTTTGACAAAATATGAGACAAAAATAGATACGACAAAGTGTCCAAGTAATCCAATCTATCGCAAACTACGCGATACCATGAATTACTTTTCATTTATAAGCTTTTACTCAATGAGCACCAATAATCAGTTTAGAATGATCATTTTAACTGGCCGATGTCTTTGTCATGTCTGCACTAAATCGTTAATAACTTTTGATGTGGAGCATAGAATTACACGAATCAAATGCCCACGTTAAGCTAGCAAAATTCTCTATATTGTGACAAAATTTGAGACGGAAATAGATACAAAAAAGTGTCCAAGTAATCCAAACTATCCCAAACTACGTGATGCCATGAATTATTTTTCATTTTTAAGCTTTTACTAAATGAGCACCAATGATCAGTTTAGAATGATCATTTTAACTGACCGATCAACTTGTCATATATGCACTAAATCGTTCATAACTTTTGATTTATATATTATAATGATACAAATCCAATGCCCACATTAAACTAGTTCAATTTTCTATATTGTGACAAAATTTGATACAAAAACAGATACAACAAAGCGTCCAAGTAATCCAATCTTCCCAGACTGCATGATGCCATGCATTATGCTTCATTTATAAGCCTTTTCTCAATGAGCACCAATGATCACTTTAGAATGATCACTTTAACTGGCCGATGAAGTTGACTTGTCCTCACTAAATCGTTCGTAACTTTAGATTTAGAGCTCTGAATGACACGAATCCAATGCCCACGTTAAGCTAGCTCAATTTTCTATATTGAAACAAAATTTGCAACATAAATAGATATGACAAAGCGTCAAAGTAATCCAATCTATCCAAAACTGTGTGATGTCATGCATTATGCTTCATTTATAAGCCTTCACTCATTGGGCACCAATGATCAGTTTAGAATGATCACTTTAACTGGCCTATAAACTTGACATGTCTACACTAAATCGTGTGTAACTTTTGTTTTAGAGATCAGAAACACACGAATCTTTTGCCCACGTTAAGCTAGTTCAATTTTCTATATTGAAAAAAAATTTGAGACATTAATAAATACGACAAAGCGTCGAAGTAATCCAATCTGTCCAAATTTGTGTGATGTCATGCATTATGCTTCATTTATAGGCCTTCACTCAATGGGCTACAATGATGAGTTTAGAATGATCACTTTAACTGGCCGATAAACTTGACATGTCCGCACTAAATCGTGTGTAACTTTTTATTTAGAGCTCCGAAACACACGAATTCAATGCCCACGTTAAGCTAGCTCAATTTTCAATATTTTTGGCAAAGTTTGAGCAAAAAATAGATACTACAAAGGTTCCAAGTAATCCAATCAATCCCAAACTACGTAATACCATGCATTATATTTCATTTATAAGCTTTTACTCAATGACCACCAATAATCAGTTTAGAAGGATACTTCAAACGGGCCGATGACTTTGTCATGTCTGCACTAAATCGTTCATAATTTTTTATTTATAGGTTAGAATGACATGAATACAATGCCTTCATTAAGCTAGTTCAATTTTCTATATTTTGTTAAAGTTTAAGACAAAAATAGATACAACAAAGTGTCCAACTAATCCAATCAATCCCAAACTGTGTGATGCCATGCATTATTTTTCAACTATAAGCATTTACTCAATGAGCACCAATGATCAGTTTAGAATGATCATTTTAACAGGTCGAAGACTTTGTCATGTCTGCACTAAGTTGTCCATAACTTTTGATTTATAGCTTTGAATGACACGATTCCAATGTCCACATTAAGCTAGTTTAATTTTCAATATTGTGAGAAAATTTGAGACAAAACTAGATACGACAAAGCGTTCAAGTAATCCAATCTTTCCCAAACTGTGTGATGCCATGCTTTATGCTTCATTTATAAGCCTTTACTCAATGAGCACCAATGATGAGTTTAGAATGATCACTTTAACTTGCCAATCAACTTGACATGTCCGCAATAAATCATGTGTAACTTTTGATTTAGACCTCAGAAACACACGAATCCAATGCCCACGTTAAACTAACTCAATTTTCTATATTGAAACAAAATTTGAGACAGAAATATATACGATAAAGCATCGAAGTAATCCAATCTATCCAAAACTATGTGATTTCATGCGTTATGCTTCATTTATAAGCCTTCACTCGATGGGCACCAATGATCAGTTTAGAATGATCACTTTAACTGGCCGATAAACTTGACATGTCCGCACTTAATCGTGTGTAACTTTTGATTTAGAGCTCCGAAACACACGAATTCAATGCCGACGTTAAGCTAGCTCAATTTTCAATATTTTGGCAAAGGTTAAGCCAAAAACAGATACTAGAAAGGTTTCAAGTAATCCAATCCATCCCGAACTACGTGATGCCATGCATTATTTTTCATTTATAAGCTTTTATTCAATGAGCACCAATAATCAGTTTAGAATGATACTTCTAACGGGGCCGATGACTTTGTCATGTCTGCACTAAATCGTCCATATCTTTTGATTTATAGGTCAGAATTACACGAATCCATTGCCTTCATTAAGCTAGCTCAATTTTCTATATTTTGACAAAGATTGAGACGAAAATAAATACAACAAAGCATCCAACTAATCCAATAAATCCCAAACTGTGTGATGCCATGCATTATTTTTCATTTATAAGCTTTTACTCAATGATCACCAATGATCAGTTTAGTATGATCATTTTAACTGGTCGAAGACTTTTTCATGTCTGCACTAAGTCGTGCATAACTTTTGATTTATAGCTCTGAATGACATGATACCAATGTCCACATTAACCTAGTTTATATTTCAATATTGTGATAAAATTTGAGAGAGACAAGATACGACAAAGCGTCCACGTAATTCAATTTTCCCAAACTGCGTGATGCCATGCCTTATGCTTCATTTATAAGCCTTTACTCAATGAGCACCAATGATGAGTTTAGAATGATCACTTTAACTCGCCAATCAATGTGACATGTCCGCAATAAATTGTGTGTAACTTTTCATTTAGAGCTCAGAAACACACGAATTCTACGCCCACGTTATGGTAGCTCAATTTTCTATATTGAAACAAATTTTGAGACAGAAATAGATACGACAAAGCGTCGAAGTAATCCAATCTATCAAAAACTGTGTGATGTCATGCATTATGCTTCATTTATAAGCCTTCACTCATTGGGCACCAATGATCAGTTTAGAATGATCTCTTTAACAGGACGATCAAATTGACATGTCCGCACTAAATCGTCCATAACCTTTGATTTAGAGCTCAGAAACACACGAGTCCAATGCCCACGTTAAGCTAGTAAAATTTAATCTGTTGTAACAAAATTTAAGACAGAAATAGATATTACAAAGCGTCCAAGTAATCCAATCTTTCCAATATTGTGTGATGCCATGCATTATACTTCTTTTATAAGCCTTTACTAAATTAGCAACAATGATCTATTTAGGATGATAACTTTAACTGGCTGATCAACTTGCATTTCCGCACTAAATCGTCAGTAACTTTTGATTTAGAGCTCCGAATGACACGAATCCAAAATTTTCTATATTTTGACAAAATATGAGACAAAAATAGATACGAAAAAGTGTCCAAGTAATCCAATCTATCCCAAACTACGCGATGCCATGAATTACTTTTCATTTATAAGCTTTTACTCAATGAGCATCAATAATCAGTTTAAAATGATCATTTTAACTGGCCGATGTCTTTGTCATGTCTGCACTAAATTGTTAATAACTTTTGATGTGGAGCATAGAATTACACGAATCAAATGCCCACGTTAAGCTAGCCCAATTTTCTATATATTGACAAAATATGAGACAAAAATAGATACGACAAAGTGTCCAAGTAATCCAATCCATCCCAAACTACGCGATGCCATGAATTAGTTTTCATTTATAAGCTTTGACTCAAAGAGCACCAATAATCAGTTTAGAATGATCATTTTAACTGGCCGATGACTTTGTCATCTCTGCACTAAATCGTCCATAACTATTGATTTGGAGCATAGAATGACACGAATCAAATGCCCACGTTAAGCTAGCTAAATTCTTTATATTGTGACAAAATTTGAGACGGAAATAGATACGAAAAAGTGTCCAAGTAATCCAATCCATCCCAAACTACGTGATGCCATGATTTATTTTTCATTTATAAGCTTTTACTAAAGGAGCACCAATGATCAGTTTAAAATGATCATTTTAAGTGTCCGATCAACTTGTCATGTATGCACTAAATAGTTCTTAACTTTTGATTTATATCTTATAATGACACGAATCCAATGCCCACATTAAGCTAGTTCAATTTTTTCTATATTGTGACAAAATTTGAGACACAAATAGATACGACAAAGCGTCCAAGTAATCCAATCCTTCCCAAACTGCGTGATGCCATGCATTATGCTTCATTTATAAGCCCTTCCTCAATGAGCACCAATGATCAGTTTAGAATGATCACTTTAACTTGTCGATCAAGTTGACATGTCTGCACTAAATCGTTCGTATCTTTAGATTTACAGCTCAGAATGACACGAATCCAATGCCCACGTTAATCTAGCTCAATTTTCTATATTGTAACAAAATTTAAGATAGAAATAGATACGACAAAGCGTCAAAGTAATCCAATCTATCCAAAACTGTGTGATGTCATGCATTATGCTTCATTTATAAGCCTTCACTCATTGGGCACCAATGATCAGTTTAGAATCATCACTTTAACTGGCCGGTAAACTTGACATGTCTGCACTAAATCGTGTGTAACTTTTGGTTTAGAGCTCCGAAACACACGAATTCAATGCCCACGTTAAGCTAGCTCAATTTTCTATATTTTCAAGAAGTTTGAGACAGAAGTAGATACGACAAATTGTTGAAGTAATCCATTCGATCCCAAAATATGTGATGGCATGCATTATTTTTCATTTATAAGCTTTTACTAAATGAGCACCAAAGATCAGTTTAAAATTATCATTTCAACTGGCCGATCAACTTGTCATTTCTGCACTAAATCGTCAATTACTTTTGATTTAAACTTAGAATGACACGAATCCAATGCCCACATTAAGGTAGTTACATTTTCTATATTGTGACAAAATTTGAGACAGAACAAGATACGACAAAGCATCCAAGTAATCCAATCTATCCCAAACTACGTGATGCCATGCGATATGCTTCATTTATAAACCTTTACTCAATGAACACCAATGATCAGTTTAGAATGATCACAGTAAGTGGCCGATCATCTTGACATGGCCGCACTAAAACGTCTGTAACTTTTGATTTAGAGCTCAGAATGATAGGAATCCAATGCCCATGTTAAGCTAGCTCAATATTCTATATTTTGACAAAATTTGAGACAGATATATAGACGAAAAAGCATTCAAGTAATCCAATCTATCCCAAACTGCATGATACCATGCTTTATGCTTCATTTATAAGCCTTTACTTAATGAGCACCAGTGATCAGTTTAGAAAGATCCCTTTATGTGGCCGATCAACTTGACTTGTCCGCAATAAATCGTGTGTAATTTTTGATTTAGAGCTTAGAAACACACGAATTCAATGCCCACGTTAAGTTTGCTCAATTTTCTATATTGCAACAAAAATTGAGACAAAAATAGATATGACAAATCGTGGAAGTAATCCAATCTATCCAAAAATGTGTGATGTCATGCATTATGCTTCATTTATATGCCTTCACTCATTGGGCACCAATGATCAGTTTAGAATGATCACTTTAACTGGCCGATCAACTTGAAATCTCCGCACTAAATCGTGTGTAACTTTTGATTTAGAGCTCAGAAACACACGAAATAAGTGCCACATTAAGCTAGCTCAATTTTCTATAATTTGACAAAGTTTGAGACAGAAGTAGATAGGACAAAGCGTTTAAGTAATCCAATCCATCCAAAAATATGTGATGGCATGTATTATTTTTCATTTATAAGCGTTTACTAAATGAGCACCAACGATCAGTTTAAAATGATCATTTTAACAGGCCGATCAACTTGTCATTTCTACACTAAATTGTCAATAACTTTTGATTTAAAGCTTAGAATGACACGAATCCAATGCCCACATTAAGCTAGTTCAATTTTCTATATTGTGAACAAATTTGAGAGAGAACAAGATACGACAAAGTATCCAAGTAATACAATCTATCCCAAACTACGTGATGCCATGCCATATGCTTCATTTATAAGTCTTTACTCAATGATCACCAATGATCAGTTTAGAATGATCACAGTAACTGGCCAATCATCTTGACATGTCCGCACTAAAACGTCTGTAACTTCTGATTTAGAGCTCAAAATGATAGGAATCCAATGCCCACGTTAAGCTAGCTCAATATTCTATATTTTGACAGAATTTGAGACAGATATAGAGACAAAAAAGCATTCAAGTAATCCAATCTATCCCAAATTGCGTGATGCCATGCTTTATGCTTCATTTATAAGCCTTTACCTAATGAGCACCAATGATCAGTTTAGAATGATCCCTTTAAGTGGCCGATCAACTTGACTTGTCCGCACTAAATCGTGTGTAACTTTTAATTTAGAACTTAGAAACACACGAATTCAATGCCCACGTTAAGCTAGCTCAATTTTCTATATTTCAACAAAAATTGAGACAAAAATAGATACGACAAATCGTGGAAGTAATCCAATCTATCCAAAAATGTGTGATGTCATGCACTATGCTTTATTTATATGCCTTCACTCATTGGGCACCAATGATCAGTTTAGAATGATCACTTTAACTGGCCGATCAACTTGACATCTCCGCACTAAATCGTGTGTAACTTTTGATTTAGAGCTCAGAAACACACGAAATCAGTGCCACATTAAGCTAGCTCAATTTTCTATATTTTGACAAAGTTGGAGACAAAAGTAGATACGACAAAGCGTTTAAGTAATCCAATCCATCCCAAAATATATGATGGCATGTATTATATTTCATTTATAAGCTTTTACTAAATGAGCACCAATGATCAGTTAAAAATGATCATTTTAACAGGCCGATCAACTTGTCATTTCTACACTAAATTGTCAATAACTTTTTATTTAAAGCTTAGAATGACACGAATCCAATGCTCACATTAAGCTAGTTCAATTTTCTACATTGTGACAAAATTTGAGAGAGAACAAGATACGACAAAGCATCCAAGTAATCCAATCTATCCCAAACAGCGTGATGCCTTGCCATATGCTTCATTTATAAGTCTTTACTCAATGAGCACCAATGATCAGTTGAGAACGATCACTTTAACTGGCCGATCAACTTGACATGTCCGCACTAAATCGTCCCTAACTTTTGATTTAGAGCATAGAATGACACGAATCTAATGCCCATGTTAAGCTAGGTCAATTTTCTGTTTTTTTCACAAAATTTTAGACTATAATTGAGACGACAAAGCGTCCATGTAATCCAATATATCCAAACTGGTTGATGCCATGCAATATGCTTCATTTTAAGCCTTAGCTTAATCAGCACCAATGATCAGTTTAGAATGATCACTTTAACTAGCCACTCAACTTGACATGTCCGCATTAAATCGTCCGTAAGTTTTGATTTAGAGCTCCGGGTGACACGAATCCAATGCACACGTTAAGTTAGCTCAATTTTCTATATTGTAACAAAATTTAAGACAGAAATAGAAACGACAAAGAGTTCAAGTAATCCAATCTATTAACTGGCCGATCAACTTGAAAATGACCGCACTAAATCGTCTGTAACTTTTGATTTCGAGCTCATAATGACACGAATACTGTGTTCACGTTAAGCTAGATAAATTTTTTATATTTTGACAAAATTTTAGATGGAAGTAGAGAGGACAAAGCGTCCAAATAATCGAATCAATCCCAAACTGCGTGATGCCATTCATTGTGGTTCATTTATAAGCTTTTACTCAATGAGCACCAATGATCAGTTTAGAATAATCATATAAACTGGCCGATCAACTTTCCATGTCCTCACTAAATCATCTGTAACTATTGATTTTGAGCTCAGAATGACATGAATACTGTTCCCACGTTAAGCTAGATAAATTTTCTATATTTTCTCAAAATTTGAGACAGAAGTATGGACAACAAAGTGTCCAAGTTATCCAATCTATCCGAAACTGCGTGATGCCATGCATTATGCTTCATTTATAAGCGATTAATCAATGAGCACCAATGATCAGTTTAGAATAATCATATTAACTGGCCGATCAACTTGACACATGTCCACATTAAATAGTCTATATCTTTTGATTTCGAGCTCATAACAACACGAATCCAATGCATACGTTAAGCTAGCTCAATTTTCTATATTTTGAAAAATTTTGAGACAGAAATAGAGATGACAAATCATCTAAGTATATAATCTAATCTATACAAGCTCTTTGATGCCATGCATTATGCTTCATTTATAAGCCTTTATTTAATGAGCACCAACGATCAGTTTAGAATGGTCACTTTAACTAGCCAATCAACTTGAAATATCCGCACTAAATTGTTCGTAACTTTTGATTTAGAGCTCAAAATGACACGAATACAATGCCCACATTAACCTAGCTCAATTTTCTATATTGTAACAAAATTTGAGATAGAAATACATACAACAAAGCGTCGAAGTAACCCAATCAATCCAAAACTGTGTGATGTCATGTATGCTTCATTGATAAGCCATCACTCATGGGGCACCAATGATCAGTTTAGAATGATCACTTTAACTGGCTGATAAACTTGACATGTCCGCACTAAATCGTGTGTAACCTTTTATTTAGAGCTCCGAATGACACGAATCCAATGCCCACATTACGCTAGCTCATTTTCCTATATACTGACAAAGTTTGAGACAAAACTAGATATGACAAAGTGACCAAGTAATCCAATCCATCCCAAACTGTGTGATGCCATGCATTATTTTTCGTTTATTAGCTTTTACTAAATGAGCACCAATGATCAGTTTAGAATGATCACTTTAACTGGCCTATAAACTTGACATGTCCACACTAATTCATCCGTAACTGTTGATTTAGAGCTCAGAATGACACGAATCCAATGTCCACGTTAAGCTAGCTTAATTTTCAATATTTTCACAAAATTTGAGACAGAAATAGAGACGACAAAGCATCCAAACTCCTTGACGCCATGCATTATGCTTCATTTGTTAGCGTTTACTTAATGAGCACCTTTGATCAGTTTAGAATGATAGCTTTAGCTGGCCAATCAACTTGACATGTCTGCACAAAATCATCAGTAACTTTTGATTTAGAGCTCAGAATTACACGAATCCAATGGCACATTAAGCTAGCAAAATTTTATATATTGTGACAAAATTTGAGATAGAAATAGAGACGACAAAGCGTCCAAGTAATCCAATCTATCCAAACTGGTTAATTCCATGTAATATGCTTCATTTATAAGTCTTAGCTTAATCAGCACCAATGATCAGTTTAGAATGATCACTTTAACTAGCCACTCAACTTGACATGTCCGCATTAAATTGTCCGTAAGTTAGCTCCGGATGACACGAATCCGGATGAAACGAATCCAATGCACAAGTTAAGCTAGCTCAAATTTCTATATTGTAACAATTTAAGAAAGAAATAGAAACAAAAAAGCGTACAAGTAATCCAATCTATTAACTGGCCGATCAACTTGAAAATGACCGCACTAAATCGTCTGTAACTTTTGATTTCGAGCTAATAATGACACGAATACAGTGTTCACGTTAAGCTAGATAAATTTTTTTATATTTTGAAAAAATTTGAGATGGAAGTAGAGACGACAAAGCGTCCAAGTAATCGAATCAATCTCAAACTGCGTGATGCGAATCATTGTGATTCATTTATAAGCTTTTACTCAATGAGCACCAATGATCAGTTTAGAATAATCATACTAACTGGCCGATCAACTTTCCATGTCCACACTAAATCGTACACAACTTTTGATTTTGAGCTCAGAATTACACGAATACAAATCCCACGTTAAGCTAGATTTATTTTCTCTATTTTGTCAAAATTTGAGACGGAAGTATAGACAACAAAGCGTCCAAGTTATCCAATCTATCCCAAACTGTGTGATGCCATTTATTATGCTTCATTTATAAGCGATTACTCAATGAGCACCAATGATCAGTTTAGAATAATCATATTAACTGGCCGATCAATTTGACACATGACCGCACTAAATCGTCTGGAACTTTTGATTTCAAGATCATAATGACACGATTCCAATGCATATGTTAAGCTCGCTCAATTTTCTATATTTTGAAAAATTTTGAGACAGAAATAGAGATGACAAAGCATCCTAGTGATCCATCTATCCAAACTCCTTGATGCCATACATTATGCTTCATTCATAAGCCTTTATTTAATGAGCACCAACGATCAGTTTAGAATGATCAATTTAACTAGCCAATCAACTTGAAATATCCTCACTAAATCATTTGTAACTTTTCATTTAGAGCTCAAAATTACACAAATACAATGCCCACATTAAGCTAGCTCAATTTTCTACATTGTAACAAAATTTGAGATAGAAATAGATACAACAAAGCATTGAAGCAACCCAATTTATCCAAAACTGTGTGATGTCATGCTTCTTCATTTTTAAGCCTTCACTCATTGGGCACCAATGATCAGTTTAGAATGATCACTTTAACTGGCCGATATACTTGACATGTCCGCACTATATCGTGTGTAACTTTTTATTTAGAGCTCAGAATGACACGAATCCAATGCCCACATTATGCTAGCTCAGTTTTCTATATATTGACAAAGTTTAAGACAAAACCAGATATGAAAAAGTGTCCAAGTAATCCAATCCATCCCAAACTATGTGATGCCTTGCATTATTTTTCATTTATAAGCTTTGACTCAATGAGCACCAATAATCCGTTTAGAATGATCATTTTAACTGGGCTATTACATTTTCATGTATGCACTAAATCCTTCATAACTTTTGATTTAGAGTTCAGAATAACACGAATCCAATGCCCACCTTAACCTAGCAGTCTTTATTGTGACAAAATTTGAGACAGAAATAGATACAACAAAGTGTCCAAGTAATATTATCCATCCCAAACTGCGTGATGTCATGCATTATTTTTCATAATAAGCTTTTAATAAATGAGCACCAACGAACTGTTTAGAATGATCATTTTAACTTGCCGATCAACTTGTCATGTCTAAAGTAAATCATCCATAACCTTTGATTTATAGTATAGAATGACACGAATACAATGCTCACATTAATCTAGTTCAATTTTCTATATTGTGACAAAATTTGAGACAAAACCAGATACGACAAACCATACAAGTAATCCAATCTTTCCCAAACTGTGTGATGCCATTTATAAGCCTTTAGCTAATGAGCACCTGAATTATTTTTAATTTAAAAGCTTTTATTAAATGAGCACCAATGATCAGTTTAGAATGATCATTTTAACTGGCCGATCAACTTGTCATGTCTACACTAAATCGTCCAAAACCTTTGATTTATAGTATAGAGTGACACAAATCCAATGCCCACATTAATCTAGTTCAATTTTCTATATTGTGACAAAATTTGAGGCAGAACTAGATACGACAAAGCGTACAAGTAATCCAATCTTTCCCAAACTGCGTGATGCCATTTATAAGCCTTTAGCTAATGAGCACCTGCATTATTTTCAATTTAAAAGCTTTTACTAAATGAGCACCAATGGTCAGTTTAAAATGATCATTTTAACTATCCGATCAACTTGACATGTCCGCACTAAATCGTCCATAACTTTTGATTTAAAGCTGAGAATGACACGAATCCAATGCCCACGTAATCCAATCCATCCCAAACTGCCTGATTCGATGCGTTATTTTTCATTTATAAGCTTTTACTAAATGAGCACCAATGATCATTTTAGAATGATCATTTTAACTGGCCGATCAACTTGTCATGTCTGCACTAAGTCGTCTATATCTTTTGATTTATACCTTAGAACGACACGAATCCAAGTCCCACATTAAGCTAGTTCAATTTCCTATATGGTTACAAAATTTGAGACATAATTAGACACGACAATGCGTCCACGTAATCCAATCTTTTCCAAACTACGTGATACCATACCTTATGTTTCATTTATAAGCCTTTACTCATTGTGCACCAAAGATCAGTTTAGAATGATCACTTTAACTGGCCGATCAACTTGACATGTCCGCACTAAATCGTCTGTAACCTTAGATTAAGAACTGAGAAACAAACGAAATCAATGCCCACATTAAGCTAGCTCAATTTTCAATATTTTGACAAAATATGAGAAGAATATAGAGACAACAAAGCATCCAAGTAATCCAATCTATCCCAAACTACATGATGCCATGCTTTATGCTTCATTTATAAGCATTTACCTAATGAGCACCAATGATCAGTTTAGAATGATCACTTTAACTGGCCGATCAACTTGACATGTTCGCACTAAATTGTGTGTAGCTTTTGATTTAGAGCTCACAAACACATGAATTCAATGCCCATTTTAGGCTAGCTCATTTTTCTATATTGTAACAAATTGGGGCTGAAATAGAGATGACAAAGCGTCGAAGTAATCCAATCTAGCCAAAACTGTGTGATGTCATGCATTATACTTCATTTATAAGCATATACTTCATTTATAAGCATACACTCATTGGGCACCAATGATCAGTTTGGAATGATCACTTTAACTGGCCGATCAACTTGACATGTCCGCACTAAATCGTGTGTAACTTTTGATTTAGATCTCAGAATGACACATATCCAATCCCCACATTAAGCTAGCTCAATTTTTTATATTTTGAAAAAATCTGAGAAAGATATAGAGACAACAAAGCATCCAAGTAATCCAATCTGTCCTAAACTGCGTGATGCTATGCTTTATAAGCATTTACCTAATGAGCACCAATGATCAGTTTACAATAATCATTTAAACTGGCCGATCAACTTGTCATGTTTGCACTAAATCGTACATACCTTTTGATTTATATCTTAGAATGACACGAATCCAATGCACACGTTAAGCTAGTTCAATTTTCTCTATTGTGACTAAATTTGAGATTGAACAAGATACGACAAACCATCCAAGTATCCAATCTACCAAAAACTGTGTGATGTCATGCATTATGCTTCATTTATAAGCCTTTAATCAGTGAGCACCAATGATCACTTTGGAATGATCACTTTAACTAGCGGATCAACTTGACATGTCTGCATTAAATTGTTCGAAACTTTTGATTTCTAGCTCCGAATGACACGAATCCAATGCCCATGTTACGCTAGCTTAATTTTCTATATTTTGACAAAATTTGAGACAGAAATAGAGGCCATGCATTATTTTTCAATTAAAAGCTGTTACTCAATGAGAACCAAATATCAGTTTTGAATGATCACTTTAACTACCTGATGACTTCGTCATGTCTGCACTAAATCGTCCATAACTTTTGATTTAGAGCGGAATGATACGAATCCAATACCCACGTTAAGCTAGCTCAATTTTCTATATTTTGACAAAACTTGAGACTGAAATAGATACGAAGAAGCGTACAAGTAATCCAATTCATCCCAAACTATGTGATGTCATGCATTATTTTTCATTTATAAGCTTTTACTAAATGAGCACCAATGATCATTTTAGAATGATCATTTTAACTGGCCGATCAGCATGTCATGTCTACACTAAATCATCCATAATTTTTGATTCAGAGCTCAGAATGACCCGAATCGAATGCCCACATTAAGTTAGCTCAAGTTTTTATATTGTGACAAAATTTGAGACAGAACTAGAAACGACAAAGCGTACATGTAATATAATTTTTCCCAAACTGCGTGATGAGATGCCTTATGTTTCATTTATAAGTCGTTACTCAGTGAGCACGAATGATAAGTTTAAAATGATCATTTTAACTGGCTGATCAACTTGGTATGTCTGCACTAAATCATCCATAATTTTTGATTCACAGCTCAGAATGACCCAAATCTAATGCGCACATTAAGTTAGCTCAATTTTTTCATTGTGACAAAATTTGAGACAGAACTATATACGACAAAGCGTACAAGTAATCCATTTATAAGCCTCTACCTATTGAGCACCAATGATCAGTTTAGAATGATCACTTTAACAGGCCGATCAACTTGACATATCCGCACTAAATCGTGTGTAACTTTTGATTTAGAGCCTTGAAACATACGAATTCAATGCCCACGTTAAGCTAGTTCAATTTTCTATATTGCAACAAATTTGAGATAGAAATAGATACGACAAAGCTTTGAAGTAATCCAATCTATCCAAAACAGTGTGATGTCATGCATTCTGCTTCATTTATAAGCCATCACTCATTGGGCACCAATGATCAGTTTAGAATGATCACTTTAACAGGCCGATCAACTTTACATGTCAGCACTAAATCGTGTTTAACTATTGATTTAGAGCTCATAATGATACGAATCCAGTGCCCACGTTAAGCTAATTCAATTTTCTATATTTTGACAAAGTTTGAGACAAAAATAGATACGAAAAAGCGTTTAAGTAATCCAATCTATCCAAAATTGCGTGATGGAAGATATTATTTCTCATTTATAAGCTTATACTAAATAAGCACCAATGATCAGTTTAGAATGATCATTTTAACTGGCCGATCAACTTATCATTTCTGAACTAAATCGTCAATAACTTTTGATTTATAGCTTAGAATGGCATGAATCCAATGCCCACATTAAGCTAGTTCAATTTCCTACATTATGACCAAATTTGAGACAGAACAAGATACGACAAAGAATCCAAGTAATCCAATCTATCCTGTACTGCGTGATGCAATGCCATATGCTTCATTTATAAGCTTTTACTCAATGAGCACAAATGATCAGTTTAGAATGATCACTTTAACTGGCCGATACACTTAACATGTATGCACTAATTCGTCTGTAACTTTTGATTTAGAGCTCGGAATGACACAAATCCAATGTCCAGGTTAAGCTAGCTCAGTTTTCTATATTTTGACAAAATTTGAGACGAAAATAGAGTTGACAAAGCGTCCAAGCAATCCAATCTATCCAAACTGGTTGATGTCATGCAGTATGCTTCATTTATAAGCCTTAGCTTAATCAGCACCAATGATCAATTTAGAATGATCACATTAACTAGCCACTCAACATGACATGGCCGCACTAAATTGTCCGTAAGTTTTGATTTGGAGCTCCGAATGACACGAATCCAATGCACACGTTAAGCTAGCTATATTTTCTATATTGTAACAAAATTTGCGACAGAAATAGACACGACAAAGCGTACAAGTAATCCAATCTATCCAAAACTGTGTGATGTCATGCATTATGTTGCATTTATAAGCATTTACTCAATGAGCACCAATGATCAGTTTAGAATAATCTCATTAACTGGCCGATCAACTTGACATGTCCGCACTAAATCATCTATAACTTTTGATTTTGAGCTTCGAATGACACGAATAGTGCGCCCACATTAAGATAGATAAATTTTCAATATTTTGACAAAATTTGAGATGGAAGTGTAGACGACAAAGGGTACAAGTAATCCATTGTATGCCAAACTGCATGATGTCATGCATTGTGATTCATTTATAAGCGCTTAGTCAATGAGCACCAATGATCAATTTAAAATAATCATATTAACTCCCCGATCAACTTGACACATGTCCGCACTAAATCGTCTGTAAGTTTCGATTTCGAGCTCATAATGACATGAAATCAATGCGTACGTTAAACTAGCTCAATTTTCTATATTTTGAAAAAATTGGAGACAGAAATAGAGATGACAAAACATCCAAGTAATCCAATCTATCCAAACTCCTTGATGCCATGTATTATGCTTCATTTATAAGCCTTTAATTAATGAGCACCAATGATCAGTTTAGAATGATCACTTTAACTAGCCAATCAACTTTCGCACTAAATCGTTCGTAACTTTTGATTAAGAGCTCAAAATGACACGAATACAATGCCCACATTAAGCTAGCTCAATTTTCTATATTGTGACAAAATTTGAGATAGAAATAGATACGACAAAGCGTTTAAGTAATCCAATTTATTCCATACTGCATGATGCCATGTATTATTTTCATTTATAAGCTTTTACTAAATGAGCACCAATGATCAGTTTCGAATTATCATTTTAGTTGGCCGGATCAAATTGTCATATCTGCACCAAATCGTCCATAACTTTTGATTTATAGCGTAGAGCGACACGAATCCAATGCCCACATTAAGCTAGTTCAATTTTCTATATTGTGACAAAATTAGAGACAACACAAGATACGACAAAGCATCCAATTAATCCAATCTATCCCAAACTGAGTGCCATGCCAAATGCTTCAGTTATAACCCTTTACTCAATGAGCACCAATGATTAGTTTAGAATGATCACTTTAACTGGCCGATCAATTTGACCTGTATGTACTAAATCATCTGTAACTTTTGATTTAGAGCTTAGAATGACACGAACCCAATGCCCATATTAAGGTAGCTCAATTTTCTATATTTTGACAAAATTTGAAACAGAATTCGAGACGACAAAGCATTAAAGTTATCCAATATATCTCAAAAAGCATGATGCCATGCATTATGCTTCATTTATAAGCATTTACTTAATGAGCATCAATGATCAGTTTAGAAGTATCACTTTAACTGGGCAATCAACTTGACATGTACGCACTAAATATTCCGTAACTTTTGATTTAGAGCTCAGAATGTCATGAATCCAATGCCCATGTTAAGTTAGCTCAATTTTTATATTTTGACAAAATTTGAGATAGAAATAGAGACGACAAAGTGTCCAAGTAATCCAATCTATCCAAACTACTTGATACCATGCATTATTCTTCATTAATAAGCCATTACTTAATGAGCACCAATGATCAGTTTAGAATGATCACTTTAACTAGCCAATCAACTTGACATGTCCGCACTAAATCGTCTATAACTTTTGATTTAGAGCTCAGAATGACACGAATCCAATGGCCATGTTAAACTAGCTCTGTTTTCTATATTATGACAAAATTTGATACAAAAATAGATACAACAAAGAATCCAAGTAATCCTATCCATCCCGAACTTCGTGATGCCTTGCATTATTTTTCTTTTATAAGCTTTTACTAACTAAGCACCAATGATCAGTGTCGAATGATCACTTTAACTAGCCAATCAACTTTCGCACTAAATCGTTCGTAACTTTTGATTAAGAGCTCAAAATGACACGAATACAATGCCCACATTAAGCTAGCTCAATTTTCTATATTGTGACAAAATTTGAGATAGAAATAGATACGACAAAGCGTTTAAGTAATCCAATTTATTCCAAACTGCATGATGCCATGTATTATTTTCATTTATAAGCTTTTACTAAATGAGCACCAATGATCAGTTTCGAATTATCATTTTAGTTGGCTGGATCAACTTGTCATATCTGCACCAAATCTTCCATAACTTTTGATTTATAGCGTAGAGCGACACGAATCCAATGCCCACATTAAGCTAGTTCAATTTTCTATATTGTGACAAAATTAGAGACAACACAAGATACGACAAAGCATCCAATTAATCCAATCTATCCCAAACTGAGTGCCATGCCATATGCTTCAGCTATAACCCTTTACTCAATGAGCACCAATGATCAGTTTAGAATGATCACTTTAACTGGCCGATCAATTTGACCTGTATGTACTAAATCGTCTGTAACTTTTGATTTAGAGTTAGAATGACACGAACCCAATGCCCACATTAAGGTAGCTCAATTTTCTATATTTTGACAAAATTTGAAACAGAATTCAAGACGACAAAGCATTAAAGTTATCCAATATATCTCAAAAAGCATGATGCCATGCATTATGCTTCATTTACAAGCATTAACTTAATGAGCATCAATGATCAGTTTAGAAGTATCACTTTAACTGGGCAATCAACTTGACATGTACGCACTAAATATTTCGTAACTTTTGATTTAGAGCTCAGAATGTCATGAATCCAATGCCCACGTTAAGTCAGCTCAATTTTTATATTTTGACAAAATTTGAGATAGAAATAGAGACGACAAAGTGTCCAAGTAATCCAATCTATCCAAACTACTTGATACCATGCATTATTCTTCATTTATAAGCCTTTACTTAATGAGCACCAATGATCAGTTTAGAATGATCACTTTAACTAGCCAATCAACTTGACATGTCCGCACTAAATCGTCCATAACTTTTGATTTAGAGTTCAAAATGACACGAATCCAATGGCCACGTTAAACTAGCTCTGTTTTCTATATTATGACAAAATTTGATAAAAAATAGATACAACAAAGAATCCAAGTAATCCTATCCATCCCGAACTTTGTGATGCCCTGCATTATTTTTCTTTTATAAGCTTTTACTAACTAAGCACCAATGATCAGTTTCGAATGATCACTTTAACTAGCCAATCAACTTTCGCACTAAATCGTTCGTAACTTTTGATTAAGAGCTCAAAATGACATGAATACAATGCCCACATTAAGCTAGCTCAATTTTCTATATTGTGACAAAATTTAAGATAGAAATAGATACGACAAAGCGTTTAAGTAATCAAATTTATTCCAAACTGCATGATGCCATGTATTATTTTCATTTATAAGCTTTTACTAAATGAGCACCAATGATCAGTTTCGAATTATCATTTTAGTTGGCCGGATCAACTTGTCATATCTGCACCAAATCGTCCATAACTTTTGATTTATAGCGTAGAGCGACACTACAAGAAAACAGCGTATTTTCGACGGCCGTATCCATCGGAAATACGTTGGTAAAACGGTTTCTCGTCTACTTTCCGATGAAAATAGTCCGTCGGGACTATTTCGTCGGAAATGCACTTCCGTCGGGAAGTTATCGAGACTTTCCGACGGATTGGCGATTAAGTGTGCCATCGGAAACTTCCGACGGATGTTCGATGACAACCTTCCGTCGGAAATAACCGACGGATCTGCGATGGTCCGGATCCATCGGTAATCGCCGACGAATTTTCGAGGGCATTTTCCGATGACTTGTGCCGTTGGAAATATTGTCCGATGATATTTCCCGACGGTTTATAACCGTCGGGATGTAGCAACACATTTTCGACGGCTAGTTCCGTCGGGAATTTCCGACGACAGTAGCCGTCGAAACAATTATTTTATTTTAATTAAATAATTAAATATTTTAATAATATAAATATTAAAAAAATAATTTTTTATTTTTATTTTAATATTTAAATTAATATTATTAAAAATAATCATACAATTAATAAAAATAATATTATAAATATAAATATTATTAAATATTTATTTTAAATTACAAATTACAAAGGAGGAGTAGGAGGAGAAGGAGGAGAAAAAAAGTCATCAGGCAATTTATTTTTTATCATTTCTACAAAGTTTTTGAGATTATTCATCTCTATTTTCATGGACGCCATTTCTTCTTTTAACTGTTCATTTTCCTCGTTTCTAACTGCAGATGTTGCGCCACTGGTATCTGCAACTCTCCCGAGTCCTGGATGACGATCCTTTGAAAATGGTACTTCCTGTAAAAATAAAAAATATTATTAAAAAATTTAATGAAAATTATTATAATATTAATTATATATTTTTAAAAAAAAACTTACATCAAGAACGAGACGGTTAATCTCAGAACGCGGCAATTCAGCGACCGAAGATGAAGAACCAACTTGAGATTGCTGGGTTAGAATATCACTTTTTTTCTTTTTTACTTTTTCGATGATCTCACTAACGAGACCATCTTGGATACGACCAGTCTTTTTGTTCGTGTGGACGGCCTCGAGAAGTTGCAAGTGATCTGGAGGCGCTCTAATTTCTTGTGCCTAAAAATAAAAAATTCTAAATTAATAATTTTAAAACTTTTAAATAATAATAAATAATTAATATAATAATTAATTTACCAATTGATTGGCTCGTCTGAGAAAACTAGTCGATCCGGCATTGTGAATATAAATGCCTTTGCCTCCTCGGTCGCTCTTCTGGTTTCCCGAATTAGTTTTCGAGATGACCTCAGCGGTGGAAGATTCCCAATAACGAATAAAGTCATTCCAAACCGACTCATTCAACCCTCTTGGTTTATCTTTTCCCTTTTTCCATTTTTGTTTCCATTCGTTCATGTGGCGGGAAAATTGTACTGCAGCCTCTTTTTCGAAAGCGTCTTCCACCAATTTTGTGTTCATGGGATCCCATGTAAATTCTTGCTGCGAAATTTTAATATATATTACTAAAAAATATTATTAAAAAATATTTAAAATAATTATATATTTAAAATTTAAATAACGTACCGCAAACGTCCTGAACCAAATCTGACATTCTTCGTACGGAATATCTCGAAATTTGGTATATGGTTTATTCAAAAGAGAATGAAGCATCTTTAATATAGATTTGCTTATTCCATTGTTTGAAATACCAAACCTACCAATTTTTATTACAATAGTATTAAAATAATTATTTTAAATATAATTATAGAATAGTATTAAAATAATTATTTTAAATATAATTATAGAAAATTTAATTTACCATGTCGAGTTTTCTTGATGTCTCGGATCGAGAAATGTGAGAAGTTCACGACCAGGCTGCTGAACCAATTCTTCAATTGTCATTGGTCGGAAAGAATCATTTGCAGATTCTGGAACTTGAGTTGGTATAAAACTCGGAGTCGATGACTCACCACGTCTTTGGTAATCTTGATACGACGTATAATTGGGTCATTTTATCAATCTATCTACATTTACTATTTACCATTTGTTTTGAAATATTTAAATTTTAAATACTAAGTATAAACCTGTAATTTTTAATGGTTATGATATTTTTGTAAAAAAGTAATTTGTATTGATAAAATTAGTATTAAAATACCGCTTAAAGTCCGCAAGAGGACAATGTGACAATTACCAAAAATTTGAAATATCCAAACATATCATTGAATCGCATTGTTCAAATATTAAACCCGATGAACTGTTTACTTAACTACTAAAAATAAAACAATTAACACACACTGTCCTGACAACAAACACTAGGATTACATATCCGCCTGACTTTCGATCTTGTTAGTATTGTTTTAGCAACATCGATGAATTTTAACTCGTGAATTCATAAAATGTCATTCAAGTACACCACTATGAGCTGCAATCCTGTTGTAACCTCACAAGGTTACAAATAAGGACCACTAAGTCAATGAACAACATGTAAGAATATTGAGATTATAGAGGAGAAATGTGAAGAATTGAATCTGAAAACTCAAAGAGAAGTATGAGAAAATGAGAAATGACTTAGACTTATGGAGAAGAATCTCCTAAGAGTTTTTTATACATTGAGTCTTTACAGCCCTTTTATAGAGGATTTACAATGTGAACACAAAAGAAAACGAATTCAAACTTGTGGATGAATTTGAATAGAGGAGGAGCCTGTCAACAACCAATGAGAAGAGAGGAGACAGCATGGGCATGACTGTTTGGTGTGGTTGCCAAGACTGTGTGCAGCATGGGCATGACTGTTTGGTGTGGTTGCCAAGACTGTGTGCAGCATGGGCATGACTTTTCACCTTGATTCTTCTCCCAAGGTAGCTATTTAACCATTTCAACCATGTGGTTAATAATAACCCATCCTTTTTCATTTCCTTTGTTATTCAAACTGAATTTTCGTGCTCACACTTGCCTTGTAGGTCAAGATAGGTCTTATTTGATTTTCCTATGTCAATACTCCCCTCAAGCTAAAGACTTTGGAATCACCCTAAAGTCTTAAGCTTGGGAACCCAAGGCAACACCTCATTAAAAACCTTATTAAGGAAAACCACTTGGGACAAAACCTTAATAAGGGAAAAAAGTGTGTTGCTCTTGGATTAGGAGACCTTTGATCATGGGTGTGATAAATCAACAAGCCCAAGTTTGCTAAAGATGTTCTTGCAAACTTTGAGACTTGCTGCCTTTGTGAAGATGTCAGCTAGTTGGTCTTCACTCCTTGTATAACATGGCAGAATGGTTCCATCTTGAACTTTCTCCCTAACCTTGTGGCAGTCGATCTCTATGTGCTTGGTCCTCTCGTGAAACACTGAGTTTGAAGCTATGTGAATGGCTGCCTGATTATCACAATGGAAGGTAATTGGCCCTGGTTGTGCAATACCGAAATCTTTCAAGAGTGCTTTGAGCCAAGTTACTTCATTTGTCAGCTTCCTCAGAGCCCTATATTCTGCTTCAGCACTAGAACATGATACCACCTTCTGCTTCTTACTCTTCCAAGTGACTAAGTTCCCACCAACGAAGGTGCAATACCCAGTGGTTGATTTCCTATCCACCCTATCACCAGCCCAATCCGCATCACAATACCCGACAATCTCAGTGTTCCCATTCTTGCCCATCCATATACCTTGACCAGGAGATCCTTTGATGTATCTAAGGATCCTTTCTACCATGCTCCAATGATATACAGTAGGCTTTTGCATATGTTGACTTACTTGATTCACAGCAAAACACAAGTCTGGTCGTGTGAGGGTGAGGTAGATCAGCTTCCCAACTAGTCTCCTATACTGAGAAACATCCTTAAATAACTCATCAGCTTTCTCCCCTTTCCGTTGACCTTGTAGCCATCTTCAAGAGGAGTTTTGGCCGGTTTAGCCCCAAGCTTTCCCGTGTCTGTCAACAGATCAAGAGCATACTTTCTTTGGGATAGAAAGAGCCCTTCTTGAGACCGACACACTTCAATACCAAAGAAGTACTTCAACTCTCCAAGATCCTTGATGTCAAATGATCTGTTTAAGAAGGCCTTTGTGGACTGAATTCCTTCCTTATCATCTCCTGTGATGATAAGGTCATCCACATAAACCAAGACCGCCACGATTCCTTTGGAGTTTTGGCGAGTGAACAAAGTATGATCTGAATGGGATTTCCTAAACCCATTATCAGTAAGTGTGGAGCTTAATTTTTGATACCAGGCCCTTGGTGACTGCTTCAACCCATATATTGCCTTCCTAAGTCTTAGAACCTGTCCCTCTTTGCAAAAATCTTCAAGGCCTGGTGGTGGAGTCATATACACTTCCTCTTCAAGTTCTCCTTGTAGGAATGCGTTCTTGACATCCATTTGCCATAAGTCCCAAGTCAGTTTCGTAGCTAGTGAAAGAACAACCCTTACAGTGTAGAGCTTAGCCACCGGTGCAAATGTATCAGTATAGTCCTCTCCATATGTCTGAGGGAAACCTCTTGCAACTAGACGTGCCTTGTACCTTTCTATGTCCCCATTGCTCTTATACTTGATGGTGAACACCCACTTGGAACTCACAGCCTTCTTGCCTTTGGGAAGTTCTTGTATATCCCATGTATGATTCCTTTCCATAGCTCCCTTTTCATCTCTTACTGCATCTAACCATTCTTTCTTGCTCTCAGCTTCTTCATAAGTCCTTGGAATCTGACTTTGTTCAATCTTTCCAAGGAATGCTTGATGACTAGATGGCAAGAGGTCAAGGGAACAAACAGCTTGCATGGGATGAGCCACGGCCTGGTTGTTGTAGAATACCCTAGTGTTCCTAAGTCTAGTACTCCTCCTTAAATGCTGAACAGGTGGTGCAGCCTCCTCTACAACCGTTTCCTCTTCCATTTGGTAAATAGGTTCCTCTATACCCACTTCCAAGTCGTCTTGTTCTTGATTTTGGGCCATAGCTTCTTCTTGGATTGGAGTTGGTTCTTGAGTTACCACCCCTTGTTCATTCTCTTGGGTATCTTGTGAACTACTTAAGGTTCTTGTTTCTTCGTGTCTTGAATCCTTTGGCAGATCATTTCCCAAATGATTCAAGTGAAACCTCAAACTCGTAGCCAAATCAGAAGGTGACCTTGAGAGATCTTTCAATCCTTCCCAATCTTTCTGATCATAATAGCTTTGTTCTTCTATGAACTTGATATCTCTAGACACATATGTCCTGTTGTTGCTCGGATCATAGCACTTATAACCCTTTTGTGTTGTCGAATATCCAAGGAACATACACTTGATGCTCTTTGCCTCCAACTTGTTTCTTAGATCACCTGGAACATACACAAAGCACACACCCAAATACACGTAAATGATCAATGGAAGGTTTAGTTTTATTGAGTACCTCAAATGGGGATATATCTTGCAAGACTTTTGTTGGAATCCGATTGATGAGGTAGCAAGCAACCAAGACTGCATCTCCCAAAAACTTTTAGGAACATTGGTATGAAACATCATGGATCTTGCTACTTCCATTAAGTGTCGGTTCTTCCTTTCAGCAACTCCATTTTGTTGTGGTGTGTGTGGACAGCTAGTTTGATGTAGTATTCCATGTTTGTTTAGATGAGCTTTGAATCTTTGACTTGTGTATTCCCTCCATTATCTGATCTTAACACTTTGATCTTGGCATTGAATTGATTAGTAACATAATTATGAAAGTTTATAAATGCCTCATAAACCCTATCTTTAGATGGAAGTAATGTAACCCATGTATATTTCGATTTCTCATCTATAAAGGTCACAAAGTATTTATTCCTATCTCTAGACATGTAAGGTGAGGTCCAAACATCGGAATGTACTAAATCAAAGCAATGTTCATAAATTGTAGACGATTTAGGGAAAACAACACGACAATGTTTGCCAAGGATACAAGCCTCACAAACTGAGTGATCATAAGCGACATTAGGAATTATTAAGCTTAAAGCACGAGCATGAGGATGTCCTAATCTAGCATGCCATAAGACATCTTTATTAGCAAAAACACAGGATTTGAAAGCTAAGGAATCCAAATTGCTTGGAGGGTCTCCAAGAACATAGAGCTCATCTTGAGTTACACCACCTCCAAGTATCTTACCACTCTTAATATCCTGAAAGTAAACATTGTTAGGCCCAAATATAACATTGCAATTGAGGTCTTTAGTAGCCTTTTTGACAGAAACTAGATTAGACTTAAATTTAGGTACAAAGAATGCATTAGTTTCTTTGTCAAATAGTCTTAATTTTCCGGTTCCTTCAATTGGAATACCCTTACCATCAGCTATAGTTACTTGTCCTAGACATGGTTCAATGTTCTCTAACAACCTAGCATTGCTAATCATATGGTGAGAAGCACCTGAATCCACTACCAACTTATGATCTGGTTTATCAAGCGATTTATGGGAGTAGAGTGTGATACCGGAGAGTTTTGAGGCATAGGCCTTGATGAGATCCTCCAAGTCACTCTTCTTAACATACTCCATGGATACATTCATAGCTAGCTCCCCTCCTTGGTTGGATGAACTTGCCGGTTCAGTCGCAACCATTTGAGAGATGTTAGCCTTTGAATTCTTGAACCGGTTTGGCTTGAGATGAGGATGAAGTATCCAGCACTTGTCCTTGATGTGGCCATTCCTCTTACAATGCTCACACATCACACTTTTCCTATCCTCTTGCTTAAACACGCTTTTGTTGGCCATGACTAGTTCTCCTTTACCACCAAACAAACCAATGTTGCCTTGCTCCCTTTGAATCCGTGAGCACACCTCTTCGAAATCAGGGGGTTTTGGCTCTCTCAGGATGGACTTAATCACATCCTTAAAGGCTGGATTTAGGTTGAGAAGGAGCCCAAATATCTTGTCTTGTTCCTTCCTTTCATTAAGCACCTTTGGATCCATAGAACTTGGTCTCAACATGTCAAGCTCGGACCATCTTGACTGGAACTTGCCCAGGAATTTTGTGAACTCCATATCCTCTTGGTGTAGATCATTGAGAGCCTTCTTAACCTCATACACACGGCTGAGGTTTGAAACATCCCCATACACCCTCTTGAGAGTGTCCCAAAGAGACTTGGCAGTTTCACAATGTGAATAAGCTTCAAGAATGGATGGGTCCAATGAATTTTGGAGGAATCCGAGGACTGATTGATCTTCTTGGAACAACCTAGCTTCTTCTTTTCTTGTTGCTTCATCCTTCTTCTCCTTTGGATCATCTATAGATGGAGTATTATCCTCCAAGATGTGATTCCAAAGTCCTTTGCCACAAATGGCTGTCTTGATGGTTCTTGACCATAATGTGTAGTTCAAGCCTTTGAGAACTACTGCTATCACCGTAGGTTTCAGGCTGGAACTAATTTGAACTCTATCCTCCATTGTTAGGCTTTGAAGAGCTCAAAGGAAGCAGCTTTTATGGTTGAATGAAACCGTGAGTTTTTAGTCTAAAGACTGAGAGATTTTGACAGAATTTTAGATTAGAAACTGAGAGATTTGAGTAGAAAAGATAAGAGAATGATCTTATGCTCTGATACCATGTAAGAATATTGAGATTATAGAGGAGAAATGTGAAGAATTGAATCTGAAAACTCAAAGAGAAGTATGAGAAAATGAGAAATGACTTAGACTTATGGAGAAGAATCTCCTAAGAGTTTTTTATACATTGAGTCTTTACAGCCCTTTTATAGAAGATTTACAATGTGAACACAAAAGAAAACGAATTCAAACTTGTGGATGAGTTTGAATAGAGGAGGAGCCTGTCAACAACCAATGAGAAGAGAGGAGACAGCATGGGCATGACTGTTTGGTGTGGTTGCCAAGACTTAAGACTGTGTGCAGCATGGGCATGACTGTTTGGTGTGGTTGCCAAGACTGTGTGCAGCATGGGCATGACTTTTCCACCTTGATTCTTCTCCCAAGGTAGCTATTTAACCATTTCAACCATGTGGTTAATAATAACCCATCCTTTTCATTTCCCTTGTTATTCAAACTGAATTTTCGTGCTCACACTTGCCTTGTAGGTCAAGATAGGTCTTATTTGATTTTCCTATGTCAATACTCCCCCTCAAGCTAAAGACTTTGGAATCACCCTAAAGTCTTAAGCTTGGGAACCCAAGGCAACACCTCATTAAAAACCTTATTAAGGAAAACCACTTGGGACAAAACCTTAATAAGGGAAAAAGAGTGTGTTGCTCTTGGATTAGGAGACCTTTGATCATGGGTGTGATAAATCAACAAGCCCAAGTTTGCTAAAGATGTTCTTGCAAACTTTGAGACTTGCTGCCTTTGTGAAGATGTCAGCTAGTTGGTCTTCACTCCTTGTATAACATGGCAGAATGGTTCCATCTTGAACTTTCTCCCTAACCTTATGGCAGTCGATCTCTATGTGCTTGGTCAATTCTTGAATTATGTTACTTCAATTATGTATATAAGAATGTCCGTCGGATATCCGTCGGTATATAGAGTCAATAATCCGAATTATATGTATATACTATAAGGATATTTTTAACAAATTTCAAATAATTATATGTATATCCATTTTTAAATAAAATAACATATAATTATTAATATAATATATAATATTCTAATTCACTTATTTTATCAAATAACTCTTAACTTTTGTATAACATGCATATTGGTTATCTATTATTCAAATAGGACAACAACAGTAAATCCCACAAATTTAACGAGACGAGTTTTCAAACCAAACAAAGGAAGTTGTACGAAACTACGTACACAATCCTCAAACATTATTATCACAAATTATTTATCAGAAAAAGATAATGGAAAAAAAAAATCTTATTATCACAAATTTAATCTGAATCTGATGAATATTCCGAATTTGCTGAATTGTGGTCGTCAAACTCGCCAATCTCTTCTTCTGAATCTTGAAACACGTTGTAATCTTCGTTCGTGGTGTCATCAACAACAAGGTTAACTTCAAGAGAAGTTTCTATTGAACCTAAGTTACCAATTGTGCTTTGTTGCATAGGCTCTTGTTCGGTAATACCACATACCATTCCTCTAGGATGTATTGAGGTCACTGTAATCCAAGGATCTTGCTTGTTTCTCACACGAGGATATCGAATGTAACAAACCTGATCCGCTTGTGATGCAAGTATAAAAGGATCATATTTTCGATGTTGGTTACGAGAGTGGACAGATGTAGCACCGAATTCGTCTTCACGTTGACCCATGATAGGGTCATACCAGTCACAATAGAACACAATACACCTCAAATCAATCATTCCTGGATAGTGAACTTCTAATATTTCACGAAAAATACCATTGTATACAATTTCTCCCGATTGAGATGATACATCATAATTACAAGTTGTTTGTGAGTTTCCTTCGCGATGACTCTTAAAAGCATATCCACAAGTGCAGTACGTTGGATAAGATTTTGCAGTAAATGTAGGACCACTCACCAACTCAACTAACCACGTGGGAAACGTTATGCCCCTAGAAGGACCTGTAGTAACCTACAAAATAATAGAATGTAGTAAATTATAAATATATATATATATAGATATATAGTAAACTATTATTGAAAATTACATAATTGTGGTAACACTAACATAAAAATGCAACCATTTTGCAAATTCGCTTTTTTTAAGTTCGGACAACTCATTCTCGCTGTAATCTGAATAATGAACACGTATTTGTTCCATGTATATCCTGTTAATTATGAAAAATAAATTAACAATAAATTATAATAATAACTAAAAACAAAATTAAATTGAATGTACCTTTCATATTCCAAAACGTCATCGCAATTTGTCAAAATATACAAATGCAAGTGATTGTGTTCCTCCTCTGATAGGCGGCGCGTCTTCCCTTTTCCACTTAAACGTCCAATTTGTGCAAATATTTCTGGCACATACACTGGATAGCTTGGTTTTCCTCCTCCATCATCATGTCGTGAAGGCCGTCTATTTTTTGTTTGCACTTGCGATGGAAAATAGTAGCTAGCAAAGTTAGATGTTTCTTCATTAATACTTTGTGCGACGATTGAACCTTCAACCCTGGCAAGATTTTTAACTTTTTCTTTAGGTGGAACATATATCTCTCAAAAGGATACATCCATCTGTACTGAACAGGTCCTCCAAGGGCTGCTTCTCTAGGGAGGTGAATAGGAAGATGCTCCATAACATCAAAAATGCTGGTGGAAATATTTTCTCCAGGTTACAAATGAGAACCGGTATTTTTTCCTCCAAATTTCGGATATCGTCTACAGTAAGTGATCTTGTACATAAATCTCGGAAAAAAGCACCAATCCCTACATAAAAATATATTTTAATATCATATAATATATGAAAATATTATTATATATATAAAATAATGTAAATTTAACGTCGTACCTGCAATTGCTCCGTGGACGTTTTTAGGCAGTAGATCGCTAAAGGCAAATGGGAATAATCTTTGCATGACAACATGACAATCATGACTTTTCATCCCTGAAAATTTACCTTCAATAGTATCGACACAATTACGAAGATTAGATGCGTATCCATCTGGAAATTTGACACTATGCTTAATCCAGTCAAAGAATTCATCTTTTGCATGTGCATCCAACCGGAATGCGGGAGACAATGATTTTCCATTTGACATTACATGTAGTTCCTTCCGGGAACAAATATCCGGCAAATCCAATCTAGCTTTCAAATTATCTTTTGTTTTCCTTGCACATTTAGAACGGTATTCATTATGTTGTCGAAAAAATTCTTCTCAATGTGCATAACATCTAGATTATGGCGCAACAAATGGTCCTTCCAATATGGTAAATCCCAAAAATACTCTTCTTGTGCCAATTATGGTATTCGCCACAACCATCAACAGGGTAATGTCCGTTACCTCCACAAGAAGCCGTTCTCTCAGCACCAAAATCTCTAAGTTGAGTCAACATATAATTCCCGTCAAGAATAGGAGGTGGAGCATCAAAATTTTTTTTGTTTTTCCTAAACAATGTCGTGCTCCGGCGATATGGATGATCTTGTGGTAGAAATCGGCGATGACAATCGAACCAACTAGTCTTTCGTCCGTGTTTCAGTTGGAACGCATCAGTATTATCTTGACAATATGGGCATGCTAATCTTCCATGCGTCGACCATCCTGATAACATACCATATGCTGGAAAATCACTTATCGTCCACATAAGTACTGCTCGCATCAAGAAGTTCTATTGGTTGGGAACATCGAATGCTTCGACACCATTTTCCCATAATATTTTTAACTCATGAATTAGTGGCTGCAAGAAAATATCAAGCGATCGCTTAGGATGCTAGAAATAAAAACTCTCGTTTCATGCACAAAGAAGGAGGCAAATTATAAGGTGTAACGATAACTGGCCACAACGAGTATTGCCTCTCATGCTTCCCAAAAGGATTGAATCCATCTGTAGATAACCCGAGGTATACGTTTCTAGGCTCATATGCAAAACTAGGATAAACCTGTTGAAAATGTTTCCATGCTTCTGCATCCGAGGGATGCACAATTTCTCCATTCGAATTATGTTCTGCATGCCATCTCATAGGTTTTGCCGTGTGTTCAGATTGATATAACCTCTTTAACCTCTCTGTTAATGGCAAATACCACATCCGTTTATGCGGAATAGGTACTCTAACGCTTGTCTCTTAAAATCGAGGTTTGTGACAAAATCGACACTTCATGCGGTTTTCATCATTTCTCCAATAGATCATGCAATTGTCAATACATACATCGATCATCTGATATGGCAATCCAAGACCAGATACAAGTTTTTGAACCTCGTAATATGAAGCAGGTGCAATATTATCTTCAGGAAATATATCTCTAACAAGATCAGCTATCGCATTCACACAATCTTCAGGCAAGTTGAAATCCGTCTTTATCGTCATCAACCTGCTTGCAGCAGATAAAGGCGATAATCCATCTCTACATCCTTTATACAAAGGCTGCTTGGATGCATCTAACATATCAAAAAATTTCCGGGCTTCCAAATTAGGTTCCTCTATTCTGCTAATATCTTCGATGTACGATTCTCTTTGTTCACGAAATGCATCATTCACCATCTGAACAGTACCTCCGTTTATATCAACTTCTAATACCGGTTCCTCTACCCTAACATTAGTATTATCTATCCTTTTTGAAGTACTACCATAATATTGCATCGTTGCATCAGTTTCTCCATGTGAATACCAAATTTTGTAACCCGGCATAAATCCATTCCTATACAAATGATTACGTACTTCTCTAACAGAGATTAATCTATGATTTCGACATTTAATACACGGACAATGCATTTTACCGTATTCCGATGTCATGCTATTCTTTGATGCAAATGTCATGAACTCTTCAACACCTTGCGCAAATTCATCAGTCAATTCCCCCGTGGTTGAATCATATCGAGGTTTATCCATCCACGATCGAAAATACTCAAAAGAACCCGAAGAACACATTTTTTAAAAATTTTTGGTTCTGTTAAAATTTTGAAAGATCATAGCTTATTTATAGTGAAAATTAGATATTATCACGAATTTTTAACAGATTATTAAGAATTTTTAACAGATAATTACGAACTGTAAAAAGATTATTCTTCAGAATATTCTCTATTTTCGACGGAATTTCAAAGGTTACCGACCACAACCGGATATTCACGTATTTTGAATAGATTTTATCTTTATAAACCGACGCATTTCCGATGGTTTCCGAACATCGACGGATAAACACAAAATTTTAACAGTGTACGTATATTTCCGACGGATTGCCGACTGTATCCGACAATGGTCGGATAGTTCCGAAGGTTTCTGACGAGTCTACCGACGGATTCCAGACGGGCTATAAAACACAGAATCCATCGGGAAATCGTCGGAATATTACCGACGTATCTGAAGCCGTCGGTAATATTCCGACGATTTCAAGAGGATATCCCGACGATTAGGATTTTGTCGGAAATGCAACGGGTTACCGTCAGTTTTCACCATCGATTTACCGACGATCTCTACGGCATCGGAAATTACCGACGGACCTCCGACGGTTTTAGTTCCCTTGGGTATTCGTCGCGTATCCGTCGTAAAGTCGTCGGAAAAGTCCGACTGTTTTTTTTTCGTCGGAAATGCCGTCGGAAATGTTAATGTTTTTTTGTAGTGCGACACAAATCCAATGCCCACATTAAGCTAGTACAATTTTCTATATTGTGACAAAATTAGAGACAACACAAGATACGACAAAGCATCCAATTAATCCAATCTATCCCAAACTGAGTGCCATGCCATCATATGCTTAAGATATAACCCTTTACTCAATGAGCACCAATGATCAGTTTAGAATGATCACTTTAACTGGCCGATCAATTTGATCTGCATGTACTAAATCGTCTGTAACTTTTGATTTAGAGCTTAGAATGACACGAACCCAATGCCCACATTAAGATAGCTCAATTTTCTATATTTTGACAAAATTTGAAACAGAATTCGAGACGACAAAGCATTAAAGTTATCCAATATATCTCAAAAAGCATGATGCCATGCATTATGCTTCATTTATAAGCATTTACTTAATGAGCATCAATGATCAGTTGATCAGTTTAGAATGATCACTTTAACTAGCCAATCAATTTGACATGTCCACACTAAATCGTCCATAACTTTTGATTTAGAGCTCAGAATGACACGAATCCAATGGCCACGTTAAACTAGCTCTGTTTTCTATATTATGACAAAATTTGATACAAAAATAGATACAACAAAGAATCCAAGTAATCTTTTCCATCCCGAACTTTGTGATGCCCTGCATTATTTTTCTTTTATAAGCTTTTACTAACTAAGCACCAATGATCAGTTTCGAATGATCACTTTAACTAGCCAATCAACTTTCGCACTAAATCTTTCGTAACTTTTGATTAAGAGCTCAAAATGACACGAATACAATGCCCACATTAAGCTAGCTCAATTTTCTATATTGTGACAAAATTTCAGATAGAAAAAGATACGACAAAGCTTTTAAGTAATCCAATTTATTCCAAACTGCATGATGCCATGTATTATTTTCATTTATAAGCTTTTACTAAATGAGCACCAATGATCAGTTTCGAATTATCATTTTAGTTGGCCGGATCAACTTGTCATATCTGCACCAAATCGTCCAAAACTTTTGATTTATAGCGTAGAGCGACACGAATCCAATGCCCACATTAAGCTAGTTCAATTTTCTATATTGTGACAAAATTAGAGACAACACAAGATACGACAAAGCATCCAATTAATCCAATCTATCCCAAACTGAGTGCCATGCCATATGCTTCAGTTATAACCCTTTACTCAATGAGCACCAATGATCAGTTTAGAATGATCACTTTAACTGGCCAATCAATTTGACCTGTATGTACTAAATCGTCTGTAACTTTTGATTTAGAGCTTAGAATGAAACGAACCCAATGCCCACATTAAGGTAGCTCAATTTTCTATATTTTGACAAAATTTGAAACAGAATTCGAGACGACAAAGCATTAAAGTTATCCAATATATCTCAAAAAGCATGATGCCATGCATTATGCTTCATTTATAGGCATTTACTTAATGAGCATCAACGATCAGTTTAGAAGTATCACTTTAACTGGGCAATCAACTTGACATGTACGCACTAAATATTCCGTAACTTTTGATTTAGAGCTCAGAATTTCATGAATCCAATGCCCACGTTAAGTTAGCTCAATTTTTATATTTTGACAAAATTTGAGATAGAAATAGAGACGACAAAGTGTCCCAGTAATCCAATCTATCCAAACTACTTGATACCATGCATTATTCTTCATTTATAAGCCTTTACTTAATGAGCACCAATGATCAGTTTAGAATGATCAATTTAACTAGCCAATCAACTTGACATGTCCGCACTAAATCGTCCATAACTTTTGATTTAGAGCTCAGAATGACAAAAATCCAATGGCGAAGTTAAACTAGCTCTGTTTTCTATATTATGACAAAATTTGATACAAAAATAGATACAACAAAGAATACAAGTAATCCTATCCATCCCGAACTTCGTGATGCCCTGCATTATTTTTCTTTTATAAGCTTTTACTAACTAAGCACCAATGATCAGTTTTGAATGATCATTTGAAATGCCCGTTCAATTTGTCATGTCTGCACTAAAATGTCCATAACTTTTGATTTATAGCTTAGAATGACACAATTCCAATGCCCACATTAAGCTAGTTCAATTTTCTATATTGTGACAAAGTTTTAGACAGTACTAGACACGACAAAGCGTCCAAGTAATCCAATCTATCTCAAACTACATGACGCCATGCCTTAGGCTTCATTTATAAGTTTTTACTCAATGAGCACCAATGATCAGTTTAGAATGATCACTTTAACTGGCAGATCAACTTGACATGTCGCACTAAATCATCCATAACTTTTGATTAAAAGCTCAGAATGACACGAATCCAATGCCAACATTAAACTAGCACAATTTTCTTTATTTTGACAAAATTTGAGACAGATTTAGAGACAAAAAGCATCCAAGTAATCCAATCTATCCCAAATTGCGTGATGCCATGCCACATGCTTCATTTATAAGTCTTTACTCAATGAGAACCAATGATCAATTTAGAATGATCACTTTAACTTGCCGATCAATTTGACATGTCCGCATTAAATCATCTATAACATTTGATTTGGAGCTCAGAAGGACACAAATACAATGTGCACGTTAAGCTAGCTTAATTTTCTATATTTTGAAAAATTAGAGACCGAAATAGAGACGACAAGGCGTCCAATTAATCCAATATATCCAAACTTACTTGATACCATGCATTATGCTTCATTTATAAGCCTTTACTTAATGAGCACCAATGATTAGTTTAGAATGATCACTTTAACGGGCAACTCAACTTGACAAGTCCGCACTAAATCGTCCGAAACTTTTCATTAAGAGCTCAAAATGGCACGAATCCAATGCCCACGTTAAGTTAGCTCAATTTTCAATATTACAACAAAATTTGAGACAAAAATCGACACGACAAAGCGTTCAAGTAATCCAATCTATCCGAAACTATGTGATGTCATGCATTATGTGGTTGACACCGCCGGTCCCCTTGGTTACGCCGCCGACTCTGGGATCAACTTGGCCGGTCCAGAAGGCATTCCGGCCAGCACCTTGCACAGTCCAGCCGATACAGCCGATCCAGCCGAGTACACGGGCATTTCAGCATCTACACAAGGAGACTTGGACCAGATAAGCTACCAGCTTGAGGACATGCATCTAGAGGAAGTCTCTACACCAGTGGTGCCACGAGAAGCAATGACAAGGAGCAGATCAAGAGCACTCTTCCACAAGTTCAGCTTATGGTTCGACAAGCTCCTAGAGGAAGATCCACTAAGGATAGTGGGCCAGAAGTGCAAAGAAGAGTCCAAAGGCTTCTCAACAATGCAAGAGACTGCAGAGACTTGGGCTTTAGTGGCAAGAGAGGCCAAGGCCCAAAGATTCCTAACCCTACTCCAAGTCGAAGACTAGGAGCAAGGCGCGTGCATGCCACAAGGACAGCCACATTCCATTTCTTAGCCGTGAGGTAAGAAAGGTAAGTTTTCAGTTTGGATATTTGCCTCTTTCTGTTTTGAAGGGTAAATTTTAGATTCTTTACATTTTTGTGTCAACGACATTTTAGGAATAGGTCCTTTTTTGGTTATGCACTTTCCATTTTTGCACTTTTGTAATCTTTCCTTTTCTTTCTTTGAATCGACCCTAGAAGGTCAAGCTGTCGAGGATATTAATAAGGCTCCTTCCAGCATTGTAGTTCAACAACTTTTTTGATATTAATAAAGTAGAACTTTCTTCCTACAAGCTTTCTCTCAAAAGAGACTTGTGCGCTTAGAACCTAGTTGAGACCAGCCCTCCTAGCTCTAAGTTTGTGATTTATCACGAGGTTCATCACCCCTCGTGTGTTTCACTTCACCCTTCCATCAAATACCAACCCAAAACCCCTAACCAAGAAGTCTAAGGTCGAGTTTCTCACCTAGCCTTCTCCAAACAGCCCACGCGCATATAAGCCTTGAATCGAGGCTTGTATCACAAAGCGTCTAAGTAATCCAATCAATCCAAAACTATGTGATGCCATGCATTATGCTTCATTTATAAGCCTTTACTCAATGAGCACCAATGATCAGTTTAGAATAATAATATTAACTGGCCGATCAACTTGACATATCCACACTAAATCATCCGTAACTTTTCATTTAGAGCTCAGAATGACACGAATACAGTGCCCATGTTAAGCTAGATAAATTTTCTAAATTTTGACAAAATTTGAGAGAAGTAGAGACGACAAAGCATCCAAGTAATCGAATCTATCCCAAACTATGTGATGCCATGCATTGTGCTTCATTTATTAGCTTTTAGTCAATGAGCACCAATGATCGGATTAGAATAATCATATTAACTGGTCGATCAACTTGACACAAGTCCGCAATAAATCATCTATAACTTTGATTTAGAGTTCGGATTGACACGAATCCAATGCATACGTTAAGCTACCTCAATTTTCTATATTGTGATAAAATTTGAGACAGAAATAGAGACGAAAAAGCGTCCAAGTAATCCAATCTATCCAAACTCCTTGATGCCATGCATAATGCTTCATTTATAAGCCTTTACTTTATGAGCACCATTTATCAGTTTAGAATTATCACTTTAACTGGGCAATCAACTTGACATGTCCGCACTAAATTGTACATAACTTTTTATTTAGAGTTCAAAATGACACGAATCCAATACCCACATTAGGCTAGCTCAATTTTCTATATTATGACAAAATTTGGAACAGAAATAGATACGACAAAATGTCCAAGTAATCCAATCCATCCCGAACTCTGTGATACCATGCATTATGTTTCATTTATAAGCTTTTGCTAAATCAGCACCAATGATTAGTTTATAATGCTCAGTGTAACTGGTCGATCAACTTGTCATGTATGTACTAAATCGTCCATAACTTTTGATTTATAGCTTAAAATGGCACGAATCCAATGCTCACATTAAGCTAGTTCAGTTTTCTATATTGTGACAAGATTTGAGACCGAACTAGATACAAAAACTCGTCCAAGTAATCCAATCTCTTCCAAATTGCGTGATGCCATGCATTATGCTTCATTTAGAAGCCTTTAATCAATGATTACCAATGATCAGTTTAGAATAATCATATTAACTGGCCGATCAACTTTACACATATACACACTAAATCATCTATAACTTTTGATTTAGAGCTCAAAATGACACGAACCCAATGTCCAGGTTAAGCCAGCACAATTTTCTATATTTTGAAAAAATATGAGACATAAATAGGGACGAGAAAGCGTCCAAGTAATCAAATCTATCCAAACTACTTGATACCATGCATTATGCTTCATTTATAAGCCTTTACCTAATCAGCACCAATGATCTGTTTTGAATGATCACTTTAACTGTCGAATCAACTTGACATGTCCACACTAAATCGTATATAACTTTTTATTTAGAGCTCAACATGACACGAATCCAATGCCCACGTTAAGCGAGCTCAATTTCTATATTATGACAAAATTTGAGACATAAATAGATATGACAAAGCATCCAATCCATCCCAAACTGTGTGATGCCATCCATTATTTTTCATTTATAAGCTTTTACTAAATGAGCACCAATGATCAGTTTATAATTTTCATTTTAATTGGTCGATCAACTTGTCATGACTACACTAAATTGTCCATAACTTTTGATTTATAGCTTAGAATTACACGAATCCAATGCCCACATTAAACTAGTTCAATTTCCTATATTGTGACAAAATTTGAGACCATACTAGATACAACAAAGCGTCCAAGTAATCCAATCTCACCCAAATTGTGTGATGTCATGCCATATGCTTCATTTATAAGCCTTTACTCAATGAGAACAAATGATCAATTTAGAATGATCACTTTAACTGGCCGATCAACTTGACATGTCGGCATTAAATCGTCCGTAACCTTTGATTTAGAGCTCAGAAGGACACTAATACAATGTCCACCTTAAGCTAACTCAATTTCTATATTATGACAAAATTTGAGACATAAATAGATACGACAAAACGTTCAAGTAATCCAATCCATTCCAAACTGTGTGATGCCATCCATTATTTTTCATTTATAAGCTTTTACTAAATGAGCACCAATGATCAGTTTATAATGATAATTTTAACTGGCCGATCAACTTGTCATGACTGCTTTAAATCGTACATAACTTTTGATTTATAGCTTAGAATGACACGAATCCAATGCCCACATTAAGCGAGTTAATTTTCTATATTGTGACAAAATTTGAGACCAAATTAGATACAACAAAGCATGCAAGTAATCCAATCTCACCCAAATTGCGTGATGCCATGCCATATGCTTCATTTATAAGCCTTTACTCAATGAGAACCAATGATCAATTTAGAATGATCACTTTAACTGGCCGATCAACTAGACATGTACGCATTAAATTGTCCGTAACTTTTGATTTAGAGCTCAGAAGGACACGAATACAATGTCCACGTTAAGCTGGCTCAAGTTCTATATTATGACAAAATTTGAGACAGAAATAGATACGACAAAACGTCCAAGTAATCAAATCCATCCCATACTATGTGATGCCATCCATTATTTTTCATTTATATGCTTTTACTAAATGAGCACCAATGATCAATTTTTAATGATCATTTTAACTGGCCGATCAACTTGTCATGACTGCACTAAATCGTCCATAACTTTTGATTTATAGCTTAGAATGACACAAATCCATTGCCCACATTAAGCTAGTTCAATTTTCTATATTGTGACAAAATTTGAGACCAAACTAGATACAACAAAGCGTCTAAGTAATCCAATCTCACCCGAATTGCGTGATGCCATGCCACATGCTTCATTTAGAAGTCTTTACTCAATGAGAACCAATGATCAATTTAGAATGATCATTTTAATTGGCCGATCAACTTGACATGTCCGCATTAAATCGTCTATAACATTTGATTTAGAGCTCCGAAGGACACAAATACAATGTCCACGTTAAGCTAGCTCAATTTTCTATATTTTGTAAAAATTAGAGACCCAAATAGAGACGACAAGGCATCCAATTAATCCGATCTATCCAAACTACTTCATTTATAAGCCTTTACTTAATGAGTACAAATGATCAGTTTAAAATGATCACTTTAACTAACCAATCAACTTGACATGTCCACACTAAATCGTTTGTAACTTTTGATTTAGAACTCAGAATGACACGAATCCAATGCCAATGTTAAGCTAGCTCAATTTTCTGTAGTATGACCAAAATTTGTGATAGGAACAAATACAAAAAAGCGTCCAAGTAATCCAATCCATCCCAAACTTGGTGATGACAAGCATAATTTTTCTTTGATAAGCTTTTATTAAATGAGCACCAATTATCAGTTTAGAATAATTATTTTAAGTGGCCGATCAACTTGTCATATCTGCACTAAATCGTCTATAACTTTTGATTTATAGCTTAGAATGACATGAATCCAATGCCCACATTAAGCTAGTTCAATTTTCCATATTGTGAGAAAATTCGAGACAAAACTGGATACAACAATGCGTCCAAGTAATACAATCTATCTCAAACTCCATGATGCCATGCCTTAGGCTTCATTTATAAGTTTTTAATTAATGAGCACCAATGATCAGCTTAGAATGATCACTTATACTGGCAGATCAACTTGACATGGCGCACTAAATCATTCGTAACTTTTCATTTAGAGCTCCGAATGACACGAATCCAGTGCATACGTTAAGCTAGCTCAATTTTCTATATTTTGACAAAATTTGAGACAGAAATAGAGACGACAAAGCGTCCATGTAAACCATTTTATTTAAACTCCTTGATACCATGCATTATGCTTCATTTATAAGCCTTTTCTTAACGAGCACCAATGTTCAGTTTAGAATGATTACTTCAACTGGCCTATCAATTTGACATCTACGCACTAAATCGGTCGTAACTTTTGATTTAGAGTTCCAAATGACATGAATCCAATGCTTACGATATGCTAACACAATTTTCTACATTGGGACAAAATTTGAAACCGAAATAGATACGACAAAGCGCCCAAGTAATCCAATCCATGCCAAACTGCATGATGCAATGCATTATTTTTTATTTTATAAGCTTTTACTAAATGAGCACCAATGATTAGTTTAGAATGATCCTTTCAACTAACCCATCAATTTGTCATGTCTGCACTAAATCATCCATAACTTTTGATTGATAGCTTAAAATGACACGAATCCAATGCCCACATTAAGCTAGTTCAATTTTCTATATTCTGAAAAAATTTGAGACAAAACTAGATACGACAAAGCATCCAAGTAATCCAGTCTGTCCCAAACTACTTGATGCCATGCCTTATGCTTCATTTATAAGCCTTTACTCAATTAGCACTAATGATCAGTTTAGAATGATCACTTTAACTGGCCGATCAACTTGACATGTCCGCAGTAAAGTGTCCGTAACTTTCTATTTAGAGCTCAGAAGGACATGAATACAATGTCCACGATAACCAAGCTCAATTTCTTATATTTTGAAAAAATTAGAGACCAAAATATAGATGACATAGCGTCCAAGTAATCCAATCTATCCAAACTACTTGATAACATCAGCTTAGAATGATCACTTTAACTGGCAGATCAACTTGACATGTCACACTAAATCATTCGTAACTTTTCATTTAGAGCTCTGAATGACACGAATCTGGTGCATACATTAACCTAGCTCAATTTTCTATATTTTGACAAAATTTGAGACAGAAATAGAGGCGACAAAGCATCCATGTAATCAATTGTATCCAAACTCCTTGATGCCATGCATTTTGATTCATTTACAAGCCTTAACTTAATGAGCACCAATGATCATTTTAGAATGATCTCTTTAACTTGCCAATCAACTTGACATGTCCGTACGAAATTGTCCGTAACTTTTGATTTAGATCTCCGAATGACACGAATCTAGTGCCCATGTCAATCTAGCTCAATTTTCTATATTATAACATAATTTGAGACAGAAATAGATACGACAAAACGTTCAAGTAATCCAATCCATCTCAAACTGTGTGGTGCCATGCATTACTTTTCATTTATAAGCTTTTACTAAATGAGAACCAATGATCAGTTTATAATGATCATTTTAACTAGCCGATCAACTTGTCATGTCTGCACTAAATCGTCCATAACTTTTGATTTATAGCTTAGAATGACACGAATCCAATGCCCACATTAAGCTAATTCAGTTTTCTATATTGTGACAAAATTTGAGACCGAACTAGATAAAACAAAGCATCTAAGTAATCCAATCTATCTCAAACAGCGTGATGCCTTGCCTTAGGCTTCATTTATAGGTTTTTACTCAATGAACACCAATGATCATTTTAAAATGATCACGTTAACTAGCAGATCAACTTGACATGTCGCACTAAATCATTCGTAACTTTTGATTTAGAGCTCAGAATAACACGAATCTAATGTCCACATTAAGTTAGCACAATTTTTCTATATTTTGACTAAATTTGAGACAGATTTAGAGACACAAAGCATCCAGTGATCAGTTTAGAATTATGACTTTAACTGGCTGATCAACTTGACATGTCTGCATTAAATCGTTCATAACTTTGATTTAGAGCTCAGAATGACACGAATCAAATGCCCACGTTAAGCTAGCTCAATTTTCTATATTTGGCGAAATTTGGGACTGAAATAGACACAACAAGGCTTCCAAGTAATCCAATCTATCCAAAATCCTTGATGCCATGCATTATGCTTCATTTATATGCCTTTAATTAATGAGCACCAATGATCAGTCTAGAATGATCACTTTACCTGGCCAATCAACTTGACATGTCTCTGTAACTTTTGATTTAGATCTCAGAATAACACGAATCCAATGCCCACGTTAAGCTAGCTGAATTTTCTATATTATGAAAAAATTTGAGACAGAAATATATACAACAAAGCGTCCAAGTAATCCAATCCATCCCAAACTTCGTGATGCCATGCATTATTTTTCTTTTATAAGCTTTTACTAAATGAGCGCCAATGATCACTTTAAAATGATCATTTTAACTGGCCGATCAACTTTTCATGTCTGCACTAAATCGTCCATACCTTTTGATTTATAGCTTCGAATGACACGAATCCAGTGCCCACATTATGGTAGTTCAATTTTCTATATTGTGACAAAATTTGAGACAGAACTAGATACAAAAAAGCATCTAAGTAATCCAATCTATCTCAAACTATGTGATACCATGCCTTAGGCTTCATTTATAGGTTTTTACTCAATGAACTCCAATGATCAGTTTAGAATGATCACGTTAACTGGCAAATCAACTTGACATGTCGCACTAAATCATTCGTAACTTTTTTATTTAGAGCTCAGAATAACACGGATCTAATGCCCACATAAAGCTAGCACAATTTTCTCTATTTTGACTAAATTTGAGACAGATTTAGAGACACAAAGCATCCAAGTAATCCAATATGTCCCAAACTGCGTGATACCATGCTTTATGCTTCATTTAAAGGCCTTTAGCTAATGAGCACCAATGATCAGTTTAGAATGTTAACTTTAAGTGGTCTATCAACTTGACATGTCCGCACTACATCGTGTGTAACTTTCGATTTAGATCTCAGAAACACACGGATCCAATGCCCACGTTAAGCAAGCTCAATTTTCTATGTTGTACCAAAATTTGAAGACATAAATAGATACGATAAAGCGTCCATTAATCCAATCTATCCAAAATTGTGTGATGTTATGTATTATGCTTCATTTATAAGTCTTTAGTCAATGAGCACCAATGATCAATTTAAAATGATCACTTTAACTGGCCGTTCAACTTGACATGTACACACTAAATAGTCCGTAACTTTTGATAGACAGCTCAGAATGACACGAATCCAATACCCACGTTAAGCTATCTATATTTTCTATATTGTGACAAAATTTGAAACATAAATAGAGACGACAAAGCATCCAAGTGATCAAATCTATTCAAACTGCTTGATGCCAAGCAATATGCTTCATTTATAAGCCTTATCTTAATCAGCACCGATGATCAATTTAAATTATCACTTTAACTGGCCACTAAATTTGACAAGTCCGCACTAAATCATTCGTAACTTTTCATTTAGAGCTCAGAATAACACGAATCCAATGCCCACGTTAAGCTAGCTCAATTTTCGATATTGTAACAAAATTTGAGACAAAAATAGACACGACAAAGAGTCCAAGTAATCCAATCTATCCAAAACTGTGTGATATCATGCATTATGCTTCATTTATAAGCCTTTAATAAATGAGCACCAAAGATCAGTTTAGAATAATCATATTAACTGGCTTATCAACTTGACATATCCGCACTAAATCATTTGTAATTTTTGATTTTGAGAGCTCAGGATGACACGAATCCAATACCCACGTTAAGCTAGCTCAATTTTCGATATTGTAACAAAATTTAATACAAAAATTGAGTTAGACACGAAAAAGCGTCCAAGTAATCCAATCTATCCAAAACTGTGTGATGCCATGCATTATGCTTCATTTATAAGCCTTTACTCAATGAGCAACAATGATCAGTTTTGAAATAATCATATTAACTGGCCCATCAACTTGAAAATGACCGCACTTAGTCATCTGTAAGTTTTGATTTCGAGCTCATAATGACACGAATACAGTGTTCACCTTAAGCTAGATAAATTTTTTATATTTTCACAAAATTTGAGATGGAAGTAGAGATGACAAAGCGTCCAAGTAATCAAGCTCTTACTCAATGAGTACCAATGATCAGTTTAGAATAATCATATTAACTGGCCGATCAACTTCACACATGTCTGCACTAAAAAGTCCGTAAATTTTGATTTAGAGCTCAGAATGACACGAATCCAATGCCCACGTTAAGCTAGCTGAATTTTCTATATTTTGACAAAATTTCAGACAAAATAGAGACAAAAAAGTATCCAAGTAATCCAATCTACCCAAACTCCTTGATGTCATGCATTATGCTTCATTTATAAGCCTTTTCTTAATGAGCACCAATGATCAGTTTAGAATGATCACTTTAACTGGTCAATCAACTTGACATGTCCGCACTAAATCGTCCGTAATTTTTGATTTAGAGCTAAGAAGGACAAGAGTCCAATGCCCACGTTAAGCTAGCGCAATTTTCTATCTTGTGACAAAATTTTTGAGACAAAAAATAGTTATGACAAAGCTTCAATGTAATCCAATCCATCCCAAACCGCAAGATGCAATGCATTATTTTTGATTTATAAGCTTTTACTAAATGAGCACCAGTGATCAGTTTATAATGATCATTTTAATTGCCCCATCAACTTGCCATGTCTGCACTAAATCGTCGATAACTTTTGATTTATAACTTAAAATGACACAAATCCAATGCACATATTAATCTAGTTCAATTTTCTATATAGTGACAAAATTGAGACAAAACTAGATATGACAAAGCATCCAAGTAATCCAATCAATCCCAAACTGCATTATGCCATGCCTTATGCCTTATTTATAAGCCTTTATTTAATCAGCACCAATGATCAGTTTAGAATTATTGCTTTAACTAGCTGATCAACTTGACATGTCTGCACCAAATCGTTCATAACTTTTGATTTATAGCTCAGAATGACACGAATCAAATGCCCACGTTAAGCTCGCTCAATTTTCTATATTTTGACAAAATTTGGGACTGAAATAGACACGACAAAGCATCCAAGTAATCCAATCTATCAAAAATCCTTGATGCCATGCATTATGCTTCATTTATAAGCCTTTAATTAATGAGCACCAATGATCAGTTTATATTAATCACTTTAACTGGCCAATCAACTTGACATGTCCGCACTAAATCGTCTGTAACTTTTGCTTTAGAGCTCAGAATGACACGAATCCAATGCCCACGCGTTGACCTAGCTCAATTTTCTATATTGTGACAAAATTTGAGACATAAAACAGATACGACAAAGCATCCAAGTAATCCAATCCATCCTTACCTGCGTGATGCAATGCATTATTTTTCATTTATAAGATTTCATTAAATGAGCACCAATGATTAGTTTAGAATGATCATTTTAACTGGACCATCAACTTCTAATGTCTACACTAAATCGTCCATAACTTTTGATCTATAGCTTAGAATGACACGAATACAATGTTCACATTAAGGTAGTTCAATTTTCTATATTGTGACAAACTTTTAAACAAAGCTAGATACGACAAAGCGTTCAAGTAATCCAATCTACCCAAACTGCGTGATGCCATGCCTTCTACTTCATTTATAAGCCTTTACTCAATGAGAACCAATGATCAGTTAAGAATGATCACTTTAACTGGCCGATCAACGTGACATATCCACACTAAGTCATCCGTAACTTTTGATTTAAAGCTTAGAATGACACGAATCCAATGCCCACGTTAAGTTACCTCAATTTTCTGTATTTTGTCAAAATTTGAGACAGAAATAGTGATGAAAAAGCGTCCAAGTAATCCAATCTATCCAAACTCGATGATGACATGCATTATGCTTCATTTATATGCCTTTTCTTAAGGAGCACCAATGATCAGTTTAGAATGATCACTTTAACTGATCAATCAACTTGACATGTCCGCACAAAATCATCCATAACTTTTGATTTAGAGATAAGAAGGACACGAATCCAGTGCTCACGTTAAGCTAGGTCAATTTTCTAGATTGTGACAAAATTTGTGACAAAAATAGATACAACAAAGCGTCCAAGTAATCCAATCCATCCCAAACTACAGGAGGCCATGCATTATTTTTCATTTGTAAGCTTTTACTAAAGTAGCACCAATGATTAGTTTAGAATGATAATTTTAACTGGCCGATGAACTTTTAATGCTGCACTAAATCGTCCACAAATTTTGATTTATAGCTTAAAGTGACCTGAATCCAATGCCCACATTAAACTAGTTCAATTTTCTATATTGTTACAAAATTTGAGACTGAACTAGATACCACAAATCATCCAAGTAATCCAGTCTATCCAAAACTATGTGATGCTAGGCATTATACTTTATTTCTAAGCCTTTCGCATCAATGATCAATTTATGATGATCACTTTAAGTGGCCGATAACCTAGACATGCCCGCACTAAAGCTTCCGTAACTTTTGATTGAAAGCTCAGAATGACACGAATCCAATGCCCACGTTAAGCAATCTCAATTTTCTATATTGTGACAAAATTTGAAACAGAAATAGAGACGAAAATTGTCCAAGTAATCCAATCTATCCAAACTGCTTGATGCCATGCAATATGCTTCATTTATAAGCCTTAGCTTAATCTGCACCAATGTTCAGTTTAAATTATCACTTTAACTGGCCACTCAACTTGACATGTCCGCACTAAATCGTCCGTAACTTTTGATTTAGATCTCAGGATGACACGAATCCAATGCCCACGTTAAGCTAGCTCAATTTTCAATATTGCAACAAAGTGTAAGACAAAAATAGACACAACAACGCTTCCAAGTAATCCAATCTATCCAAAACTGTGTGATGCCATGCATTAGTCTTCATTTATAAGCCTTTACTCAATGAGCAGTAACGATCAGTTTTGAATAATCATATTAACTGGCTGATCAACTTGAAATGACCGCACTAAATCGTCCGTAACTTTTGATTTCGAGGTCATAATGACACGAATACAGTGTTCACATTAAGCTAGATAATTTTCTATATTTTGACAAAATTTGAAACAGAAATAGAGACGACAAAGCATACATGTAATCCAATCTATCCATACTCCTTGATGCCATACATTATGCTTCATTTATAAGCCTTTTCTTAATGAGTACCAAAGATCAGTTTAGAATGATCACTTTAACTGGCCAACCAACTTGACATGTCCACACTAAAATTTTTCGTAACTTTTGATTTAAAGCTCCGAATGACACGAATCCAATGCCCACGTTAAGCTAGCTCAATTTTCTATATTGTGACAAAATTTGAGACAATAAATAGATACGAAAAAGCGTACAAGTAATCCAATCTATCCCAAACAGCGTGATGCAATGCATTATTTTTCATTTATAAGCTTTTACTAAATGTGCACCAATGATCACTTTAGAATGATCATTTTAACTTTCCCATCAACATGTCATATATGCATTAAATCGTCCATAACTTTCGATTTATAGCTTAGAATGACACGAATCTAATTCAATTTTCTATATTTTGACAAAATTTGAGACAAAACTAGATACGACAAAGCATCCAAGTAATCCAATCAATCCCAAACTGCATGATGCCATACCTTATGCTTCATTTATAAGCCTTTACTCAATGAGCACCAATGATCAGTTTAGAATTATGAATTTAACAGACTGATCAACTTTTTATATCTGCATTAAATCGTCCATAACTTTTGATTTATAGCTTAGAATGACACGAATCTAATTCAATTTTCTATATTTTGACAAAATTTGAGACAAAACTAGATACGACAAAGCATCCAAGTAATCCAATCTATCCAAAATCCTTGATGCCAGACATTATGCTTCATTTATAAGCCTTTACTCAATGAGCACCAATGATCAGATTAAAATGATCACATTAACAAGCCGATCAAACTTGACATGTCCGCACTAAATTGTCCGTAACTTTTGATTTAAAGCTGAGAATGACACGAATCCAATGCCCATGTTAGGCTAGCTCATTTTCTATATTTTGACAAAATTTGAGATAGAAATAGAACAACAAAGTGTCCAAGTAATCCAATCTATCAAAATTGCTTGATGTCACGCATTAACTTCATTTATAAGCCTTAGCTTAATAAGAACCGATTATCAATTTAGAATGATCACTTTAACTGGCCACGCAACTTGACATGTCCACACTAAATAGTGCGTAACTTTTGATTTAGAGTTTAAAATGACACGAATCCAATGACCACTATAACCTAGCTCAATTTTCTATATTGTAACCAAATTTGAGAGTGAAATAGACATGACAAAGCGTCCAAGTAATCCAATCTATCCAAACTCCTTGATGCCATGCATTATGCTTTATTTATAAGCCTTTACTTAATGAGCACAAATGATTAGTTTAGAGTAATCATTTTAACTTGCCAATCAACTGGACATGTCGGCATTAAATCGTCAGTCACTTTTGATTTAGAGCTCAGAATGACACAAATCCAATGCCCACGTTAAGCTAGCTCAATTTTCTATATTATGACAAAATTTGAGATAGAAATAGATACGACAAAGGATCCATGTAATTCAATTCATCCCAAACTGCGTGATGCCATGCATTGTTTTTCATTTATAAGCTTTTACTAAATGAGCACCAATGATCAGTTTAAAATGATCATTTTAAGTGGCCGATCAACTTGCCATGTCTACACTAAATCGTTCATAACTTTTGATTTATAGCTTAAAATGACACGAATCCAATGCCCACATTAAGGTAGTTCAATTTTCTATATTGTGACAAAATTTGAGAGAAAACTAGAAACGATAAATTGTCCAAGTAATATAATCTATCGAAAACTATGTGATGCCTTGCATTATGCTTCATTTCTAAGCCTTTACGCAATGAGCATCGATGATCAATTTGGAATGACCACTTTAACTGCCCGATCAACTTGACATGTTCGCACTAAATCGTCCGAAACTTTTGATTTAGAGCTTTGAATGACAAAAATCCAATTCCCATGTTAAGCTAGCACAATTTTCTATATTTTGACAATTTGAGACAGAAATAGAGATGACAAATCGTCCAAGTAATCCAATCTATCCAAACTGCTTGATGCCATGCAATATGCTTCATTTATAAGCCTTAGCTTAATCTGCACCAATGATTAGTTTAGAATGATCACTTTAACTGGCCAATTAACTTGACATGTCCGCACTAAATTGTACGTAACTTTTGATTTAGAGCTCAGAAAGGACAAGAATCCAATGCCAATTAACCTAGGTTAATTTTCTATATTTTGACAAACTTTGAGACAAAAATAGACACGACAAAGCATCCAAGTAATCCAATCTATCAAAAATCCTTGATGCCATGCATTATGCTTCATTTTTAAGACTTTACTTAATGAGCACCAATGATAAGTTTAGAATGATCACTATAACTGGCAAATGAACTTGACATGTCTGCACTAAATCGTCCGTAAATTTTGATTTAGAGCTAAGAATGACAAGAATCCAATGCCCACGTTAATCTAGCTCAAGTTTCTACATTGTGACAAAATTTGAGATAGAAATAGAGACGACAAAGTGTTCAAGTAATCCAATCCATCCCAAACTTCTTGATGCCATGCATATTTTTCATTTATAAGCATTTACTAAATTAGCACCAATGATCAGTTTAGAATGATCAACTAACCTGGCCGATCAGTTTGACATGTCCGCACTAAATCGTGTGTAACTTTCGAATTAGAGCTCAGAAACACAAGAATCCAATGCCCACGTTAAGCTAACTCAATTTTCTATGTTGTACCAAAATGTGAGAAAAAAATGGATACAACAATGCCCCCAAGTAATCCAATCTATCCAAAACTGTGTGATGGCATGCATTATGCTTCATTTATAAGCCTTTACTTAATGAGCACCAATGATCAGTTTGGAATGATCACTTTAATTGGCGAATCAACATGACCTGTCCGCATTAAATCATTTGTAACTTTTTATTGAGAGCTCATAATGACACGAATCCAATGCCCAGGTTAAGCCAGCTCAATTTTCTAAATTTTGACAAAGTTTGAGACAAAAAAAAGATACGAAAAAGCGTCCAAATAATCCAATCATCCATCCCAAACTACGTGATGCCATGCATTATTTTTAAGTTATAAGCTTTTACTCAATGAGCACTAATGATCAGTTTAGAATTATCATTTTAACATGCCGATGACTTTGTCATGTCTGCACTAAATGGTCCATAACTTTTGATTTATAACTCAGAATGTCACGAATCCAATGCCCACATTAAGCTATTTCAATTTTCTATATTGTGACAAAATTTGAGATAGAAATAGATACGAAAAATGCGTCCAATTAATCTAATCTATCCAAAATTGTGTGATGCCATGCATTATGCTTCATTTATAAGCTCTTACTCAATGAGCACCAATGATCAGTTTAGAATGATCACTTTAACAAGCCGATCAACCTGACATGTACGCACTAAATCGTCCATAGCTTTTGATTTAAAGCTTAGAATGACACGAATCCAATGCCCACGTTAAGCTAGCTCAATTTTTATATTTGAAAAAATTTGAGGTATAAATAGAGATCAAAAGTGTCCAAGTAATCCAATCTATCCAAAATGTTCGATGCCATGAATTATAATTCATTTATATGCCTCAACTTAATCAGCACCAATGATCAGTTTAGATTGATCACTTTAACTGGCCACGCAACTTGACATGTCCACACTAAATCGTCTGTAACTTTTGATTTAGAGTTCAAAATGACACGAATCCAATGACCACTATAAGCTAGCTCAATTTTCTATATTGTTCCAAAATTTTGAGAGTGAAATAGTCATGACAAAGCGTCCAAGTAATCCAAACTAGTTGATGCAATGCAATATGCTTCATTTCTAAGCCTTAGCTTAATCAGTACTAATGTTCAGTTTAGAATGATCACTTTAACAGGCCGATCAACTACACATGACTGCACTAAATCGTCTGTAACTTTTCATTTTGAGCTCAAAATGACACGAATCCAATGCGAACGATAAGCTAGCTCAATTTTCTATATTGTAACCAAATTTGAGACAAAAATAGATAAAACAAAGCGTCCAAGTAATCCAATCTATCCAAAACTGTGTGAAGCCATGCATTATGCTTCATTTATAAGCCTTTACTCAATGGGCATCAATGATCAGTTTAGAATGATCACTTTAACTGGCGGATCAACTTGACATGTCCGCACTAAATCCTCCGTAATTTTTGATTTAGACGTCCGAATGAAACGAATCCAATGCCCACGTTAAGCTAGCTCCATTTTCTATATTTTTCAAAATTTGAGACAGAAATAGAGATGACAAAGCGTCCAAGTAATGCAATCTATCCAAACTCCTTGATGTCATGCTTTATCATTCATTTATAGGCCTTTACTTAATGACCACCAATGATTAGTTTAGAATGATCACTTTAACTCTATGATCAACTTGACATTTACGCACTAAATCGTTTGTAAGTTTTGATTCAGAGCTCAGAAACACGAGAATTCTATGCCCACATTAACCTACCTCAATTTTCTATATTGTCACAAAATTTGAGATAGAAATAGATATGAAAAAGCATCGAACTAATCTATTCCATCCCAAACTGCGTGATGCCATACATTATTTTTTATTTATAACCTTTCACTAAATGATCACCAATGATCAGTTTAGAATGATCATTTTAACTAGCTGATCAACTTGTCATGCCTGCATTAAATCTTTCATAACTTTTGATTTATAGCTTAGAATGAGACGAATCCAATGCCCACATTAACGTAGTCAATTTTCTATATTATGAAGAAATTTGAAACAGAACTAGATACGACAAAGCGTTCAAGTAATCCTATCTATCCTAAACTACGTGATGCCATGCCTTATGCTTCATTTATGAGCCTTTACTCAATCAGCACCAATGATCAGTTTAGAATGATGACTTTAACTGGCCGATCAACTCGACACGTCCGCATTAAATCGTCTGTAACTTTTGATTTACAGCTCCGAATGACACGAATCCAATGCCCATGTAAAGCTAGCTCAATTTTCTATATTTTGACAAAAATGGAGACAAAAATAGATACGACAAAGCATCCAAGTAATCCAATCCATCCGAAATTGGGTGATACCATGCATTATTTTTCATTATTAAGCTTTTACTTAATGAGCACCAATGAACAGTTTAGAATGATCATTTTAATTGGCCGATCAACTTGTCATGTCTCCACTAAATCGTGCATAACTTTTGAGCTAAAGGTCAGAATGACAGGAATGCAGTGCCCACATTAAGCTAGTTCAAGTTTCTATATTCTGACCAAATTTGAGATAGAACTAGAAATGAAAAAGCGCCCAAGTAAATCAATCTATCCAAACTGTGTGATGCCATGCATTTTGCTTCATTTATAAGCTTTTACTCAATGAGCACCAATGATCAGTTTAGAATAATCATATTACCTGGCCAATTAAATTGACATGTAAGCACTAAATCATCCGTAACTTTTGATTTTGAGCTCAGAATGATACGAATCCAATGCCATGTTAAGGTAGCCCAATTTTCTATATTGTAACCAAATTTGAGACAAAAATAGATAAAACAAAGCATCCAAGTAATCCAATCTATCCAAAACTGTGTGAAGCCATGCATTATGCTTCATTTATAAGCCTTTAATCAATGGGCATCAATGATCAGTTTAGAATGATCACTTTAACTGGTGGATCAACTTGACATGTCTGCACTAAATCATCCGTAACTTTTGATTTAGAGGTCCGAATGAAACGAATCCAATGCCCACGTTAAGCTAGCTCCATTTTCTATATTTTTCAAAATTTGAGACAGAAATAGAGATGACAAAGCGTCCAAGTAATGCAATCTATCCAAACTCCTTGATGTCATGCTTTATCATTCATTTATAAGCCTTTACTTAATGACCACCAATGATTAGTTTAGAATGATCACTTTAACTGTATGATCAACTTGACATTTACGCACTAAATCATTTGTAACTTTTGATTCAAAGCTCAGAAACACAAGAATTCTATGCCCACATTAAGCTATCTCAATTTTCTATATTGTCACAAAATTTTAGATAGAAATAGATATGAAAAAGCATCGAAGTAATCTAATCCATCCGAAACTGCGTGATGCCATGCATTATTTTTTATTTATAACCTTTTACTAAATGATCACCAATGATCAGTTTAGAATGATCATTTTAACTAGCCGATCAACTTGTCATGTCTACATTAAATCTTTCATAACTTTTGATTTATAGCTTAGAATGAGACGAATCCAATGCCCACATTAACGTAGTAAAGTTTCTATATTATGAAGAAATTTGAGACAGAACTAGATACGACAAAGCTTTCAAGTAATCCAATCTATCCTAAACTACGTGATGCCATGCCTTATGCTTCATTTATGAGCCTTTACTCAATGAGCACCAATGATCAGTTTAGAATGATGACTTTAACTGGCCGATCAACTGGACACGTCCGCACTAAATCGTCTGTAACTTTTGATTTAGAGCTCCGAATGACACGAATCCAATGCCCATGTAAAGCTAGCTCAATTTTCTATATTTTGACAAAATTGGAGACAAAAATAGATACGACAAAGCATCCAAGTAATCCAATCCATCTGAAATTGCGTGATACCATGCATTATTTTTCATTATTAAGCTTTTACTTAATGAGCACCAATGAACAGTTTAGAATGATCATTTTAATTAGCCGATCAACTTGTCATGTCTCCACTAAATCGTGCATAACTTTTGAGCTATAGGTCAGAATGACAGGAATGCAGTGCTCACATTAAGCTAGTTCAAGTTTCTATATTGTGACCAAATTTGAGACAGAACTAGAAATGAAAAAGCGCCCAAGTAATTCAATCTATCCAAACTGTGTGATGCCATGCATTTGGCTTCATTTATAAGCTTTTACTCAATTAGCACCAATGATCAGTTTAGAATAATCATATTAACTGGCCAATTAAATTGACATGTAAGCACTAAATCGTCTATAACTTTTGATTTTGAGCTCAGAATGACACGAATCCAATGCCACGTTAAGGTAGCCCAATTTTCTATATTGTAACAAAATTTGAGTAAGAAATAAGTACAATAAAGCGTCCAAGTAATCCAATCTATCCAAAACTGTGTGAAGCCATGCATTATACTTCATTTATAAGCCTTTACTCAATGGGAATCAATGATCAGTTTAGAATGATCACTTTAGCTGGCGGAGCAACTTGACATGTCCACACTAAATCATCCGTAACTTTTGATTTAGAGTTCAAAATGACACAAATCCAACGACCACTATGAGCTAGCTCAATTTTCTATATTGTACCAAAATTTGAGAGTGAAATAGTCATGATAAAGTGTACAAGTAATCCAATCTATCCAAACTAGTTGATGCCATGCAACTTACTTCATTTATAAGCCTTAGCTTAATCAGCACTAATGATCACTTTAGAATGATCACTTTAGAATGATCACTTTGACTGGCGGATCAACTTGACAAGTTAGCACTAAATCATCCGTAACTTTTGATTTAGAGCTCCGAATGACACGAATCCAATGCCCACGTTAAGCTTCCTCCATTTTCTATATTTTTCAAAATTTGAGACAGAAATAGAGTTGAGAAAGCGTCCAAGTAATTGAATCTATCCAAACTCCTTGATATCATGCTTTATGATTCATTTATAAGCCTTTACTTAATGACCACCAATGATTAGTTTAGAATGATCACTTTAACTGTATGATCAACTTGACATTTACGCACTAAATCGTTCGTAACATTTAATTCAGAGCTCAGAAACACAAGAATCCTATGCCCACATTAAGCTAGCTTTATTTTCTATATTGTCAGAAAATTTGAGATAGAAATAGATACGAAAAAGCATCCAAGTAATCTAATCCATCCCAAACTGCGTGATGCCATGCATAATTTTTTATTTAAACCCTTGTACTAAATGATCACCAATGATCAGCTTAGAATGATCATTTTAACTAGCCGATCATGTATGCATTAAATCGTCCATAACTTTTGATTTATAGCTTAGGATGAGACGAATCCAATGCCCACATTAACGTAGTCAATTTTCTATATTATGAAGAAATTTGAGATAGAACTAGATACGACAAAGCGTTCAAGTAATCCAATATATCCTAAACTACGTGATGCCATGCCTTATGCTTCATTTATGAGCCTTTACTCAATGAGCACCAATGATCAGCTTAGAATGATGACTTTAACTGGCCGATCAACTCGACACGTCCGCATTAAATCGTCTGTAGCTTTTGGTTTAGAGCTCCGAATAACACGAATCCAATGCCCATGTAAAGCTAGCTCAATTTTCTTTATTTTGACAAAATTGGAGACAAAAATAGATACGACAAAGCATCCAAGTAATCCAATCCATCTGAAATTGCGTGATACCATGCATTATTTTTCATTATTAAGCTTTTACTTAATGAGCACCAATGAACAGTTTAGAATGATCATTTTATATGGCCGATCAACTTGTCATGTCTCCACTAAATCGTGCATAACTTTTGAGCTATAGGTCAAAATGACAGGAATGCAGTGCCCACATTAAGCTAGTTCAAGTTTCTATATTGTGACCAAATTTGAGACAGAACTAGAAATGAAAAAGCAGCCCAAGTAATTCAATCTATCCAAACTGTGTGATGCCATGCATTTTGCTTCATTTATAAGCTTTTACTCAATGAGCACCAATGATCAGTTTAGAATAATCATATTAACTGGCCAATCAAATTGACATGTAAGCACTAAATCGTCCGTAACTTTTGATTTTGAGCTCAGAATGACACGAATCCAATGCCACGTTAAGGTAGCCCAATTTTCTATATTGTAAACAAATTTGAGACAAAAATATATAAAACAAAGCGTCCAAGTAATCCAATCTATCCAAAACTGTGTGAAGCCATGCATTATGCTTCATTTCTAAGCCTTTACTCAATGGGCATCAATGATGAGTTTAGAATGATCACTTTAACTGGTGGATCAACTTGACATGTCCGCACTAAATCATCCGTAACTTTTGATTTAGAGGTCCGAATGAAACGAATCCAATGCCCACGTTAAGCTACCTCCATTTTCTATATTTTTCAAAATTTGAGACAGAAATAGAGATGAAAAAGTGTCCAAGTAATGCAATCTATCCAAACTCCTTGATGTCATGCTTTATCATTCATTTATAAGCCTTTACTTAATGACCACCAATGATTAGTTTAGAATGATCACTTTAACTGTATGATCAACTTGACATTTACGCACTAAATCATTTGTAGCTTTTGATTCAGAGCTCAGAAACACAAGAATTCTATGCCCACATTAAGCTACCTCAATTTTCTATATTGTCACAAAATTTGAGATAGAAATAGATACGAACACGCATCGAAGTAATCTAATCCATCCCAAATTGCGTGATGCCATGCATTATTTTTTATTTATAACCTTTTACTAAATGATCACCAATGATCAGTTTAGAATTATCATTTTAACTAGCCGATCAACTTGTCATGTCTGCATTAAATCTTCATAACTTTTGATTTATAGCTTAGAATGAGACGAATCCAATGTCCACATTAACGTAGTCAATATTCTATATTATGAAGAAATTTGAGACAGAACTAGATACGACAAAGCTTTCAAGTAATCCAATCTATCCTAAACTACGTGATTCCATGCCTTATGCTTCATTTATGAGCCTTTACTCAATGAGCACCAATGATCAGTTTAGAATGATGACTTTAACTGGCCGATCAACTGGACACGTCTGCCCTAAATCGTCTGTAACTTTTGATTTAGAGCTCCGAATGACACGAATCCAATGCCCATGTAAAGCTAGCTCAATTTTCTATATTTTGACAAAATTGGAGACAAAAATAGATACGACAAAGCATCCAAGTAATCCAATCCATCTGAAATTTCGTGATACCATGCATTATTTTTCATTATTAAGCTTTTACTTAATGAACACCAATGAACAGTTTAGAATGATCATTTTAATTGGCCGATCAACTTGTCATGTCTCCACTAAATCGTGCATAACTTTTGAGCTATAGGTCAGAATGACAGGAATGCAGTGCCCACATTAAGCTAGTTCAAGTTTCTATATTGTGACCAAATTCAAAGACAGAACTAGAAATGAAAAAGCACCCAAGTAATTCAATTTATCCAAACTGTGTGATGCCATGCATTTTGCATCATTTATAAGCTTTTACTCAATGAGCACCAATGATCAGTTTAGAATAATCATATTAACTGGCCAATTAAATTGACATGTAAGCACTAAATCGTTTGTAACTTTTGATTTTGAGCTCAGAATGACACGAATCCAATGCTACGTTAAGGTAGTCCAATTTTCTATATTGTAACAAAATTTGAGACAGAAATAAGTACATTAAAGCATCCAAGTAATCCAACCTATCCAAAACTGTGTGAAGCCATGCATTATGCTTCATTTATAAGCCTTTACTCAATGGGAATCAATGATCAGTTTAGAATGATCACTTTAACTGGCGGATCAACTTGACATGTCCACACTAAATCATCCGTAACTTTTGATTTAGAGTTCAAAATGACACGAATCCAACGACCACTATGAGCTAGCTCAATTTTCTATATTGTACCAAAATTTGAGAGTGAAATAGTCATGATAAAGCGTACAAGTAATCCAATCTATCCAAACTAGTTGATGCCATGCAATTTACTTCATTTATAAGCCTTAGCTTAATCAGCACTAATGATCACTTTAGAATGATCACTTTGACTGGCGGATCAACTTGACAAGTTCGCACTAAATCATCCGTAACTTTTGATTTAGAGCTTCGAATGACACGAATCCAATGCCCACGTTAAGCTTCCTCCATTTTCTATATTTTTCAAAATTTGGGACTGAAATAGAGTTGAGAAAGCGTCCAAGTAATTGAATCTATCCAAACTCCTTGATATCATGCTTTATGATTCATTTATAAGCCTTTACTTAATGACCACCAATGATTAGTTTAGAATGATCACTTTAACTGTATGATCAACTTGACATTTACGCACTAAATCGTTCGTTACATTTGATTCAGAGCTCAGAAACACAAGAATCCTATGCCCACATTAAGCTAGCTCTATTTTCTATATTGTCAGAAAATGTGAGATAGAAATAGATACGAAAAAGCATCCAAGTAATCTAATCCATCCCAAACTGCGTGATGCCATGCATTATTTTTTATTTAAACCCTTGTACTAAATGATCACCAATGATCAGTTTAGAATGATCATTTTAACTAGCCGATCATGTCTGCATTAAATCTTCCATAACTTTTGACTTATAGCTTAGGATGAGACTAATCCAATGCCAACATTAACGTAGTCAATTTTCTATATTATGAAGAAATTTGAGATAGAACTAGATACGACAAAGCGTTCAAGTAATCCAATCTATCCTAAACTACGTGATGCCATGGCTTATGCTTCATTTATGAGCCTTTACTCAATGAGCACCAATGATCAGTTTAGAAAAATGACTTTAACTGGCCGATCAACTCGACACATCCGCACTAAATCGTCTGTAACTTTTGATTTAGAGCTCCGAATGACACGAATCCAATGCCCATGTAAAGCTAGCTCAATTTTCTATATTTTGAAAAAATTGGAGACAAAAATAGATACGATAAATCATCCAAGTAATCCAATCCATCCGAAATTGCGTGATACCATGCATTATTTTTCATTATTAAGCTTTTACTTAATGGGCACCAATGAACAGTTTAGAATGATCATTTTAATTGGCCGATCAACTTGTCATGTCTCCACTAAATCGTGCATAACTTTTGAGCTATATCTCAGAATGACAGGAATACAGTGCCCACATTAAGCTAGTTCAAGTTTCTATATTGTGACCAAATTTGAGACAGAACTAGAAATGAAAAAGCGCACAAGTAATTCAATCTATCCAAACTATGTGATGCCATGCATTTTGCTTCATTTATAAGTCTTGACTCAATGAGCACCAATGATGAGTTTAGAATAATCATTTTAACTGCCCGATCAACTTCAGATGTCCGCACTAAATCGTCCGTAACTTTTGATTTTGAGCTTAGACTGACACGAATCCAATGCGCACGTGAAGGTAGCTCAATTTTCTATATTGTAACAAAATTTGATACATAAATAAATAAAACAAAGCGTTGAAGTAATCAATTCTATCCAGAGCTGTGTGAAGCCATGCAATATGCTTCATTTATAAGCCTTTACTCAATGGGCATCAATGATCAATTTGGAATGATCATTTTAACTGGTGGATCAACTTGACATGTCCGCACTAAATCTTCTGTAACTTTTGATTTAGAGCTTTGAATGACACGAATCGAATGCCCACATTAACCTAGCTCAATTTTCTATATTTTTCAAAATTTGAGACAGAAATAGAGATGACAAAGCGTCCAAGTAATCCAATCTATTCAAACTCCTTGATGCCATGCTTTATGCTTCATATATAAGCCTTTACTTAATGACCACCAATGATTAGTTTAGAATGATAACTTTAACTGTACGATCAACTTCACATGTCCGCACTAAATCGTTCGTAACTTTTTATTTAGAGATCAGAAACACAAGAATCTAATGCCCACATTAACCTAACTCAGATTTCTATATTGTCACAAAATTTGAGACAAAAATAGATACGAAAAAGCGTCCAAGTAATCTAATCCACCCCAAACTGCGTGATGCCATACATTATTTTTCATTTATAAGCTTTTACTAAATGATCAACAATGATCAGTTTAGAATAATTATTTTAACTAGCCGATCAACTTGTTATGCCTGCCCTATATCGCCAATAACTTTTGATTTGTAGCTTAAAATGATACGAATCCAATGCCCACATTAAGCTAGTTTAATTTTCTATATTATGAAGAATTTGAGACAGAAATATATACGACAAAGCGTCCAAGTAATGCAATCTGTCCCAAACTACGTGATGTCATGCCTTATGCTTCATTTATGAACCTTTACTCAATGAGCACCAATGACAAAATTTGAGAGTGAAATTGATACGATAAAGCATCCAAGTAATCCAATCTATTTGAAACTATGTGATGCCATGCATTATGCTTCATTTATAAGCCTTTACTCAATGAGCACCAATGATCAGTTTAGAATCATCACTTTACCTGGCCGATCAACTTGACATGCTCGCATTAAATCTTCTGGAACTTTTGATTTATATCTTAAAATGACACGAATCCAATGCCCATGTTTTGCTAGCTCAATTTTCTATATTATAATAAAATTTGAGGCAGAAATAGCTATGACAAAGCGTCCAAGCAATCCAGTCCAACCCTAACTGCGTGATGCCATTAATTAGTCTTCATTTATAAGCTTTTACTCAATGACCACCAATGATCATTTTAGAATGATCATTTTACTTGGCCGATCAACTTGTCATGTCCACACAAATCATCCACAACTTTTGATTTAGAGGTCAAAATGACACCAATCCAATGCCCATGTTAAGCTAGGTCAATTTTCTATATTGTGACAAAATTTGATACAGAAATAGATATGACAAAGCGTCCAAGTAATCCAATCCATCCCAAAATACATGATGCCATGCATTCTTCTTCGTATATAAGCTTTTACTCAACGAGCACCAATGATGAGTTTAGAATGATCATATTAACTGTCCGATCAACTTGACATGTCCGCTCTAAATTGTCCATAACTTTTGATTTTAAGCTCAAAATTACACGAATCCAACGCCAATGTTAAGTTAGATAAATTTTCTATATTTTGACAAAATTTGAGACATAAGTAAAGGCGACAAAGCGTCCAAGTAACACAATCTATCAGAAACTGCGTGATGCCATACCTTAGACTTCATTTATAAGCCTTTATTTCATGAGCACCAATGATCATTTTAGAATGAGCATTTTAAGTGAACGATCAACTTGACATGTATGCACTAAATCGTCTATAACTTTTGATTTAGAGCTCAAAATAACATGAATCAAATGCCCACGTTAGCTAGCTCATTATTCTATGGTTTGACAAAATTTGAGACAGAAATAGAGGTGAAAAAGCATCCAACTAATCCATTCTATCCAAAATGGTTGATGCAATGCATTATGCTTCGTTTATAAGCCTTTACTTAATGAGCATCAATGATCAGTTTAGAATAATCACTTTAGCTGGCCACTCAACTTGACATGTCCGTACTAAATACTCCGTAACTTTTAATTTAGGGCTAAGAATGACACGAATCCAATGCCCACGTTAAGCTAGCTCAATTTTCTATATTGCAACAAAATTTGAGAAAGAAATAGACACAACAAAGCTTCCAAGTAATCCAATCTATCCAAAACTATGTGATACTATGCATTATGCTTCATTTATAAGCCTTTACTCAATAAGCACCAACGATCAGTTCAAAATGATCACATTAACTGGCGCATCAATTTGACATGTCCGAACTAAATCGTCTGTAACTTTTGATTTTCAGTTTAGAATGACACAAACCCAATGCCCACGTTAAGCTAGATAAATTTTCTATATTTTGACAAAATTTGAGATAGAAATAGAGACGACAAGGCATCCAAGTAGTCGACTCTATCCCAAGCTTCGTGATGACATGCCTTATGCTTCATGGATAAGCCTTTCCTTAATGAGCACCAATGATCATTCTAGAATGATCATTTTAACTAGCCGATAAACTTGACATGTCTACAGTAAATCATCTAGATTTTTTTATTTAGAGCTCAGAATGACACCAATCTAATGCCCACATTAAGCTAGCTCAGTGTTTTATATTTATGAGAAAATTTTAGATAGAAATACATATGACAAAGCTTCTAAGTAATCCAATGCATCCAAAACTACGTGACGCCATGCATTATTCCTTGTTTATAAGGTTTTACTCAATGAGCACCAATGATCAGTTTAGAATGATCCCTTTAACTGGCCGATCAACTTGACATCTTTTCACTAAATCGTCCGTAACTTTTGATTTATAGCTCCGAATGATATGAATCCAATGCCTACATTAAGCTAGGTAAATTTTCTATATTTTGACAAAATTTGAGACAGAAGTAGAGATGACAAAACGTCCAAGTAATCCAATCTATCCCAAACTACGTGATGCCATCCATTAAGTTTCATTTATAAGCATTTACTCGATGAGCAATAATGATCAGTTTAGAATAATCATAATAACTGGCCGATCAACTTGACATGCCCGCACTAAATCTTCCGTAACTTTTGATTTTGTGCTTAGAATGACATGAATTCAATGCCCATGTTAAGCTAGATAAATTTTCTATATTTCGACAAAATTTGAGACAGAAGTAGAGACGGCGAAGCATGCAAGTAATATAATTTATTCCAAACTGCGTGATGCCATCTCTTATGCTTCTTTGATATGCTTTTACTAAATGAGCACCAATGATCAGTTTAGAAGGATCACTTTAACTGGCCGATAAACTTGACATGTCTGCACTAAATTGTCAGTAACTTTTGATTTAGAGCTTCGAAACACACGAATCCACCGCGCATGTTAAGCTAGCTCAATTTTTTGTATTGTGGCAAAATTTGAGAGCGAAATAGATACGACAAAGCATCCAAGTAATCCAATCTATCTAAAACTATGTTATGCCATAAATTATGCTTCATTTATAAGCCTTTACTCAATGAGCAACAATGATCAGTTTAGAAGCATCACTTTAACTCGCCGATCAACTTGACATGTCCGCATTAAATCTTCCAGAACTTTTGATTTAGATCTTAAAATGACACGAATCCAATTCCCACGTTTATCTAGCTCAATTTACTATAATATCACAAAGTTTAAGACAGAAATAGATAGGACAAAGCGTCCAAAAAATCCAATCCATCCCAAACTGCCAAATGCCATGCATCATTCTTCATTTATATGCTTTGACTCGATGACCACAAATGATCAGTTTAGAATGACCATTTTCACTGGCGGATCAATTTGACATGTCTGCACTAAATCGTCCATAACTTTTGCTTTATAGCTCAGAATGACACGAATCCAATACCCACATTAAGCGAGTTCAATTTTCTCTATTATGATAAATTTGAGGCAGAAATAGATAGGACAAAGCGTCCAAGTATTCCAATCCATCCCTAACTGCATGATGCCATGTATTATTCTTCACGTATAAGATTTTACTCAATGACCACCAATGATCATTTCAGAATGATCATTTTACATGGCCGATGAACTTGTCATGTCTGCACTAATCATTCATAACTTTTGATTGAGAGGTCAAAATGACACCAATCCAATGCCCATGTTAAGCTAGGTCAATTTTCTATATTGTGACAAAATTTGAGACAAAAATATATATGACAAAGCGTACAAGTAATCCAATCCATCCCAAACTGCATGATGCCATGCATTCTTCTTCATTTATAAGCTTTTACTCAACGATCACCAATGATGAGTTTAGAATGATCATATTAACTGTCCGATCAACTTGACATTTCAGAATGACACGAATCCAATGCCCACGTTAAGCTAGCTTAATTTCTATATTTTGACAAAATTTGAGCTAGAAATAGATCATATCTATCCCAAAATGCGTGATACCATGCTTTATGTTTCATTTAAAGCCTTTACTTAATGAGCACCAATGATCAGTTTAGAATGATCATTCATAACTTTTGATTTATAGCTCCAAAACACAAGAATCTAATACCCACATTAAGCTACTTCAATTTTCTATACTGTGACAAAATTTGAGACAGAAGTAGATACGACAAAGCATCCGAATAATCTAATCTATACCAAACTGTGTGATGCCACGCCTTATGCTTCATTTATAATCCTTTATTTAATGAGCACCAATGATCAGTTTAGAATGATCACTTTAACTGGCCAATCAACTTGACATTTCCACACTAAATCGTCCGTAACTTTTTATTTAGAGCTCATAATGATACGAATCCAATTTCCACGTTAAGGTAGCTCAATTTTCTATATTTTTACAAAATTTGAGACTGAAATAGATACGACAAAGCATACAAGTTATCCAATCTATCCCAAACTGTGTGATGCCATGCATTATTCTTCATTTATAAGCTTTTACTCATTGAGCAGCAATGATCATTTTAGAATGATCATTTTAATTGGCCGATCCACTTGACATATCCGCACTAAATCATCCATAACTTTTTATTTAGAGCTTAAAATGACACAATCCAATGCCCACGTTAAGCTAGCTCAATTTTCTATAATATAACAAAATTTGAGACAGAAATAGATACAACAAAGCGTCCATATAATCCAATCCATCCCAAACTGCGTGATGTCATGCATTATTTTTCATTTGTAAGCTTTTACTCAATGAGCAATAATGATCAGTTTAGAATGATCATTTTAACTGGCCGATCAACTTGTCGTGTCTGCACTAAATCGTCCTTCTTTCTATTTATATCTCAGAATGACACGAATTCAATGCTTACCACAACAAGAAAACTGCTAAAATTCCACTGCCAAAATGCCACTGCATTTTGCGACCACATATGACGTGGTTTTACGACCAATTTGCGACTACGGAGCAGTAGTGACAAATTGTTCGCAAATTTGGAACTAAAAACAGTAGTCGCATATTGATAGCAATACACAACCATTTTGCGACTAATATGTGACTAATACACAACAATCTGGGAGTCGCTAATCCGTCGCAAGTTAGCTAGTGATTTGCAACTGCGTGTGGTAGAAGCACCTGTTCGTTGCATAATTGTCCCATAATATGCCACCAATTTGCGACCACAGTTTGAGTTGCTTTTCAGTCACAAGGTGGTGGCAAAGTCACAACACAAAAAATGTGTACATGGGAGGTATACCGACTTTTAAGCGACAAATATCCGACCAATATGCGACCAACACTGTTGTGGTCACAAAGTAATGGCAAAATAGTCGCAAAATCTTATATATATATATATGCCCCCACCCCTTTCTTTCATTTGTAGATTTCAAAAGGAATAAAACATCAAACATGTGGGGAAATTATAATAATTCGAGAGATTGGATGTACAAAAGGATTGATAATCAAACAACAAATATATCGGCGGAATTTGCACAAGGCATGGAGCAGTTCATGAATTTTGCAAGTAGTCAACCAATAGCGCAAAGTAGTGGAGGTAAGTTTTCTGCCCTTGAATTAATTGCAAAAACGATAAATTTCTTCCGAGACGCAAAATATGGAATCATTTATAGAGTCAAGGATTTATGCCAAATAATTATATTTGGTATAAACATGGAGAAGAGATGAATGTTCAATTAGGGATGAGTAGTCGGGGTGATGTCCAAGGAAATCAGGGAGGTACATATGGTACTAGTGAAGAAAAGTTGGGACATCCATTAATAGATATGTTGAAATGGTGTCGGAAGCATTTTGTGAGAGTGCGACTGATGAGTACTATAATCAAAACGAGGAGGAATATAATAATGTAGAAGGACCAAATTTAGAAGCAAAAAATATTTTGCAACATGTTAGAAGCTGTGAAAAATCCATTGTATGATGGTTGTCATGAAGGGCACTCACAGTTATCTTTAGCTGCTCGGTTCATAAACATTAAGACATATCTTAATCTACCAGAAAAATGCGTGGATTGTTGGGCAGAGCTGTTTACAGAATATTTGTCCGAGGAGAACCAGGCAACTGGTTCAATTATGAAATCAAAAAACCGATGCGAAATTTAGGGATCCCATTTTATACAATTGACGTGTGTGTTCACAATTGTATGATATTTGGGAAAGAAGATGAGAAATGATAAAAATGTAAATTTTACGATTCCCTCCGATATAAGCCAAGTGAGGGCAGGACGAGAATACCTTTCAGTCGTATGTGGTATTTACCTATAGGCGACAGACTTAAGAAAATGTATCAAAGCGAGATAACCATAGACACAATGAGCTGGCACACAGAGCATAAAGCAGAAGACAGAGAAATGAGTCATCCATCTGATGTTGTGGAGTGGAAAATTTTTCAATATCTACATCCAAGATTTGTTGCTGAATCTCGAAACGTTTATCTTGGCTTATGTACTGATGGGTTCAATCCATTTGGATGTCTCGAAATCATTCATTATGGCCGGTGATTATCACTCCATATAACTTGTATGTGTATGAAAAAAGAGTACTTGTTTCTAACAATTCTGAATTTGGGGCCAAATCATCCGCATGCTAGTTTGGATATATTCTTCCGACCTTTGATTGATGATCTGAAAGAATTGTTGTCTATAGGAGTTGATGAATACAATGTATCATTGAATAAAAATTTCAATCTAAAAGACGTGTTACATTGGACGATAAGCGATTTTCCAGCTTATGGAATGTTGTTAGGATGGACAACGCATGGTAGACTATCTTGTCCAATTTGTATGGATGATACGAAGGAATTTCAATTACCAAATGGTAGAAAGATATGTTGGTTTGATTGTCAGAAAATATTTCTTCCTAAGGGTCATCGGTTACGGAAAAATAAAACAAATTTTTTAAAGGGGAAGTACGCTTTGAATGACTATCCTCCACAATCATTGACAGGCGAACAAGTTTTATACGAGCAAATAAAAACTGTCAATCCTCTAAGAACATCTGACTGCAGAGAAAACGGTCATGAAAGTAAAGAAGAATGTTATGGAATCTGGCATAATTGGCACAAATAAATCATATTTTGGGAGTTACCGTACTGGACAGATCTTAACCTTCGACATAATTTTGATGTGATGCATATAGAAAAGAATTTCTTCGATAACATCATTAATACTGTTATGAATGTCAAGGATAAATCAAAAGATACAGTTAAGTCAAGGTTGGATATTGCAAAGTTTTGCTCCCAAAAAGAGTTGCACGTGGATGGTCGGGGTAATGCTCCATTGACTATATTTAGATTGACACAAAAGCCAAAGAACGCTTATTGGAATGTATAAAAAATGATGTCAAATTTCCGGATGGCTATACGACAGATTTAGCAAATTGTGTGATATGGATGGACTAATGTTCTCGGGCATGAAAAACCATGACTGCCATTTTTATATGGAAAGACTTCTCACTTTTATATTTGCAGAACTTTTACCATGAAACGTTCATCTAGCATTATCCGGTATATACTAGTAAACATATGTTATATTTTTAAGTACGTAAAATAATAATAATTGCATATACGAATTACTAGATTGTAATGTAGGGATTGAGGATTTTTCCGAGACCTATTCTCTAAATCCAATGTCCACGTTAATCTGGCTCAATTTTCTATATTTTGACAAAATTTGGGACAGAAAAAGAGACGACAAAGCGTCCAAGTAATCTAATGTATCCCAAGCTACGTGATGCCAGGCTTTATGCTTCATTTACAAGCCTTCACCTAATGAGTACCATGATCAGTTTAGAATGATCACTTTAACTGGCCGATCAACTTGATATGTCCGCACTAAATCGTTCGTAACTTTTGATTTAGAGCTCAGAAACACACGAATCCAATGGCAACGTTAAGCTAGCTCAATTTACTATATTGTAACAAAACTTATGACATATAAATAAATACGACAAAGAGTCCAAGTAATCCAATCCATCCCAAACTGTGTGATGCCATTCATTATTGTTCATTTGTTAGCTTTTACTTAATGAACACTAATGATCAGTTTAGAATGATCATTTTAACAGACCCATCAACTTGAAATGTCAGCACCAAATTATCCAGAACTTTTTATTTATAGCTCAGAATGACACGAATCCAATATCCACATTAATCTAGTTCAATTTTCTATATTGTGACAAAATTTGAGAAAGAACTAGATACGACAAAGCATCCAAGTAATCCAATTTATCCCGAACTGCGTGGTGACATGCATTATGCTTCATTTATTAGTCTTTAATCAATGAGCACCAATGATGAGTTTAGAATGATCACTTTAACTGACCGATCAAATTGATATGTGCACACTAAATCGTTCATAACTTTTGATTTAGAGCTCAAAACGACAGGAATCCAATGCTCACGTTAAGTTAGCTCGATTTTCTACATTTTGACAAAATTTGAGATAGAAATACTGACGACAAAGCATCCCAGTAATCCAATCTATCCAAACTGGTTGATGCCATGTTGTATGATTCATTTGTAAGCTTTTACTTAATGAGCACTAATGATCAGTTTAGAATTATTACTTAAACTGGCCGATCACCTTTACATGTCCGCACTAAATCGTCCATAACTTTTAATTTAGAGCTCCGAATGACACGAATCCAATACCCACATTAAGCTAGTTCAATTTTCTATATTGTGACAAAATTTGAGACAGAGCAAAATACGAAAAAAGCATCCAAGTAATCCAATCAATCCCAAATTGCGTGATCCCATGCATTATGTTTCATTTATTATCCTTTCCTCATTGAGCAGCAATGATCTGTTTAGAATGATCAATTTAACTGGCTGATCAACTTGACATGTCCACACTAAATCCTCTGTAACTTTTGAATTTAGAGCTCAGAATGACACGAATCCAATGTCCACGTTAAACTAGTTCAATTTTCTATATTTTGGCAAAATTTGGGACAGAAAAAGAGATGAAAAAGCGTCCAAGTAATCCAATCTATCCCAAACTGTGTGATGCCATTCTTTATGCTTCATTTATAAGCCTTCAGCAATGGTCAGTTTAGAATGATCACTTTAACTACCAAATCAACTTGACATGTCCGAACTAAATCATCCATAACTTTTGATTGAGAGATCAGAAACATACGAATCCAATGCCCAAGCTAATCTAGCTCAATTTTCTATATTGTAACCAAATTTGAGACAAAAATAGATACGACAAAGCGTCCAAGTATTCTAATCCATCCCAAACTGCGTGATGCCATGCATTATTGTTCATTTATAAGCTTGTACTCAATGAGCACCAATGATCAATTTGGAATGATCATTTTAAGTGGGCGATCAACTTGACATGTCTGCACTGAATCGTCCATAACTTTTGATTTATAGCTCATAATGACACGAATCCAATACTCACATTAATCTAGTTCAATTTTCTATATTGTGACAAAATTTGAGAAAGAACTAGATAGGACAAAGCGTCCAAGTAATCCAATATATCTCAAACTGTGTGATGCTATGCATTATGCTTCATTTATAGGCCTTTATTCAATGTGCACCAACGATCAGTTCAGAATGATCACTTTAACTGGCCGATCAACTTGACATGTCCGCACTAAATCGTCCGTAATTTTTGATTAAGTGCTCAGAATGACATCAATCCAACTCCCACGATAAGCTAGCTATATTTTCTACATTGTGATGACAGAACTAGATAAGACAAAACATCCAAGTAATCCAATCTATCCAAAAATGTGTGATGCCATGCGTTATGCTTCGTTTATAAGCCTTTATTCAATAAGAACCAATGATCAGTTTAGAATAATCATATTAACTGTCCGATCAACTTGACATGTACCGTAAATTTTGTGTTAGAGCTTAGAATGACACGAATCCAATACCCAATTCGACATGTGTGCACTTCTATATTTTGAAAAATTTTAGACAGAAATAGAGACTACAAAGCTAGTTCAATTTTCTATATTGTTAAAAAATTTGAGACAAAACTAGATACGACAAAGCATCCAAGTAATCCAGTCTGTCCCAAACTACTTGATGCCATGCTTTGTGCTTCATTTATAAGCCTTTACATAATGAGTACCAATGATCAGTTTAGAATGATCACTTTAACTGGCCTATCAAATTGACATGTCCGCACTAAATCGTCGATAACTTTTTATTTAGAGCTCAGAAACACATGAATCCAACGCCAATGTTAAGGTATCTTAATTTTCTATATTTTAACATAATTTGAGACACTAATAGAGACGATAAAGCATCAAGTAATCCAATCTATCCACAACTGAGTGATGCTATGCATTATGCTTCATTTATATGCCTTTACTCTATGAGCACGAATGATCTGTTTAGAAAAATCATATTAACTGGCCGATCAGCTTGACATGTCCGCACTAAATCGTCCGTAACTTTTGAACTTGAGTTCAGAATGAAACGAATCTAATGGCCAATTTAACCTAGTTCAATTTTCTATATAGTGTCAAAATTTGACACGACTAGATACGACAAAGCGTCCAAATTTGACACAACTGAGTGATGCTACGCAATATTCTTTATTTATAAGCTTTTACTCAATGAGCATCAATGATCAGTTCATAATGATCATTTTAACTCGCTGATCAACTTGACATTTCTACACTAAATCGTTCGTAAATTTTGATTTGTAGCTCAGAATGACACGAATCCAATGCCCACGTTAAGCTAGTTCAATGTTCTATCCCAAACTGCGTGATGCATGCATTAAGCTTCACTTATAAGCCTTTCCTCAATGCGCACCAATGATCAGTTTATAATGGTCATATTAACTGGCCGATCAACTTGACATGTCCGCACGAAATCTTCCATTACATTTTATTTAGAGATCAGAATGACACAAATCCAATGCCCACGTTAACCTAGGTGAATTTTTAATATTTTGCAAAATTTGAGACGAAAATAGGGACGACAAAGCGTCCAAGTAATCCAATCTATCCCAAACTGCCTCATGCAATGCTTTATGCTTCATTTATAAGCCTTTACTTAATGAGAACCAATGATCAGTTCAGAATGGTCACTTTAACAGGCCGATCAACTTGATATGTCTACACTAAATCGTTTGTAACTTTTGATTTAGAGCTCCGAATGACACAAATCTTTTGCCCACATTAAGCTAGCTCAATTTTTTATATTGTGACAAAATTTGAGACAGAAATAGAGACGACAAAGCATCCAAGTAATACAATCTATCCCAAACTGCGTGATGCCATGCAATATGCTTCATTTATAAGCCTTTACTTAATGAGCACCAATGATCAGTTCAAAATGATCACTTTAACTGGCCGATCAACTTGACATGTCCGCATTATGTCTTCTGTAGCTTTTGATTTAGAGCTCCGAATCACACGAATCCAATGCCCACATTAAGCGAGCTCCATTTTCTATATGGTAACAAAATTTGAAACAGAAATAGAGACAATAAAACATTTAAGGAATCCAATCTATCCCAAACTGTATGATGCGATGCTTTATGCTTCATTTATAAGCCTCTACTTAGTGAGCGCAAATGATCAGTTTAGAATGATGACTTTAACTGACAGATCAACTTGACTTGTCCACACTAAAGCCTTCGTATCTTTTGATTTATAGCTCAGAAACAGACGAATCCAGTGCCCATGTTAAGTGACCCCAATATTCTATCGTGTAACAAAATTTGAGACAGAAATAGATACGACAAAGTGTCCAAGTAATCCAATCTATCCAAAATTGTGTGATGCCATGCATTATGTTTCCTTGAAGCGTTTACTCAATGAGCACCAACTATCAGTTTAGAATGATCACTATAACTGGCCGATCAACTTGACATGTCCGCACTAAATCGTCCGTAACTTTTGATTTAGTGCCCAGAATGACACCAATCTAATGCCCACGTTATGCTACCTTAATTTTCTATATTGTTAAAAAATTTAAGTAAAGAAATATATACGACAAAGAGTCCTAGTAATCCAATTCATCCCAAACTGCGCAATGCCATGCATTATTCTTCATTTATAATCTTTTACTCAATGAGCACTAATGATCAGTTAAGAATGATCACTTTAGCTTGTCGATCACCTTGACATGTCCGCACTAAATCATCCGTAACTTTTTATTTAGAGCTCAGAATGACACGAAGCCGATGCCCACGTTAAGCTAGCTCAATTTTCTACATTTTAACAAAATTTGACACAAAAATAGATGTGACAAAGCATCTAAGTAATCCAATCTATCCAAAACTGTGTGATGCCATGCATTATGATTCATTTATAAGCCGTTACTCAATGAGCACAAATGATGAGTTTAGAATGATCATTTTAACTGGCCGATCAACTTGACATGTCTGCACAAAATTGTCCGTAACTTTTGGTTTATCGCTCGGAACGACACGAATGTAATACCTACATTAAGCTAGTTCAATTTTCTATATTGGGACAAAATTTGAGGCATAACAAGATACGAAAAAGTTTCCAAGTAATCCAATTTATCCCAAACTGCGTGATGCCATGCATTATGCTTCATTTATTAGCCTTTCCTCATTGAGCACCAAACATCAGTTCAGAATGATCACTTTAACTGGACGATCAACTTTACATGTCCACACTAAATTATCCGTAACTTTTGATTTAGAGATCAGAATGACACGAATCCAATGTCCGTGTTAAGCTAGTTCAATTTTCTATATTTTGACAAAATTTGGGATTGAGGAAGAGACAAAAAAGCGTCCAATTAATCCAATCTATCCCAAACTGTGTGATGCTATGCTTTATGCTTCATTTATAAGTCTTTACTTAATGAGCACCAATGGTCAGTTTAGAATAATCACTTTAACTGGCCGATCAACTTGACATGTCTGCACTTAATTGTCTTTAAATTTTGATTCAAAGCTCTGAAACACACGAATCCAATGCCCATGCTAAGCTAGCTTAATTCTCTATATTGTAAAGAAATTTGAGACAGAAATAGATACGACAAAGTGTCCAAGTATTCTAATCCATCCCAAACTGCGTGATGTCATGCATTATTGTTTATTTATAAGCTTTTACTGAATGATCACCAATGATCAATTTAGAATGATCATTTTAACTGAACGATCAATTTGACATGTCTGCACTAAATTGTCCATAACTTTTGATTTATAGCTCAGAATGACACGAATCCAATACACACATTAAGCTATTTCAATTTTTGCTATTGTGACAAAATTTAATAAAGAACTAGATATGACAATGTTTCCAAGTAATCCAATCTATCCCAAACTGCATGATGCCACCCAATATATTTCATTTGTAAGCCTGTACTTAATGAGCACCAATGATGAGTTCAAAATGATCAATTTAACTGGCCGTTCAACTTGACATGTCCGCATTATGACATGAATCCAGTGCCCACGTTAACTGAGCTTAATTTTCTATATAGTAACAAACTTTGAGACAGAAATAGAGACAATAAAACGTTTAAGGAATCCAATCTATCCCAAACTGCGTGATGCGATGCTTTATGCTTCATTTATAAACCTCTACTTAGTGAGCACCAATGATCAGTTTAGAATGATGACTTTAACTGGTAGATTAACTTGACATGTCCACACTAAACCCTCCGTAACTTTTTAATTTATAGCTCAGAAATAGACGAATCCAATCCCACGTTAAGCGAGCTTAATATTCTATCGTGTAACAAAATTTGAGACAGAAATAGATACGACAAAGCGTCCAAGTAATCCAATCTATCCAAAATTGTGTGATGCCATGCATTATGTAAGTAAGTCTTTACTTAATGAGCATCAAAGATCATTTTAACTGGCGATCAACTTGACATGTTCACACTATATCGTCTTTACCTTTTGATTGAGTGCTCAGCATGACACCAAGCGAATACCGACATTAATCTAGTTCAATTTTTAACTTTATGACAAATTTTGAGACAGAACTAGATAAGACAAAGTATCCAACTAATCCAATCTATCCGAAACTGCGTGATGCCATGCATTATACTTCATTTATAAGCCTTTACTCAATGAGCACCAGTGATCGGTTTAAAATAATCATTAACAGTCCGATCAACTTGACATGTCCACACTAAATCGTTTGTAACATTTGATTTAGAGCTTAGAATGACACAAATCCATTTCCCACGTTAAGCTAGCTCAATTTTTTATATTCTCCAAAATTTGAGATAGAAATAAAGACGACAAAACCTCAAAGTAATCCAATTTATCCGAAATTTTTTGATGTCACACTTTATGATTAATTTTTAAGCCTTTACTTAATGAGCACCAATGGTCAATTTAAAATGATCACTTTAACTGGGCGATCAACTTGACATGTCCACACTTAATCGTCCATAACTTTTGATTTAGAGCTCCGAACACACAAAAACAATGTCCACGTTAAACTATCTCAAGTTGAGACAGTAAAATATATGTCTATATTGTAACAAAATTTGAGACAGAAATAGATACGACAAAGCATCCAAGTAATCCAATATAGTCAAAACTGTGTGATGCCATGCAATATGCTTCATTAGCACCAATGATCAGTTCAGAATGATCACTTTAACTGGCCGATCAGCTTGACATGTCCGCACTAAATGTCCTTAACTTTTGAATTTGAGTTCAGAATGAAACTAATCCAATGCCCACGTTAACCTAGTTCAATTTTCTATATTGTGAAAAAATTTGACACAACTAGATACGACAAAGCGTCCAAATAATCCAATATATCACAAACTGCGTGATGGCATGCATTTTGCTTTATTTATAAGCCTTTCCTCAATGAGCACCAATTATCAGTTTAGAATGGTCATATTAACAGGCCGATCAACTTGACATGTCCGCACGAACTCTTCCATTACATTTGATTTCGAGATCAGAATGACACGGATCCAATGGCAACGTTAACCTAGCTAATTTTTTATATATTGCAAAATTTGAGACGAAAATAGAGACGACAAAGTATCCAATCTATCCTAAACTGCATGATTCCATGCTTTATGCTTCATTTATAATCCTTTACATCATGAGCACCAATGATCAGTTTAGAATGATCACTTTAACTGGCCAATCAACTTGATATGTCTACACTAAATCGTTTGTAACTTTTGATTTAGAGCTCCGAATGACACAAATCTTGTGCCCAAATTATGCTAGCTCAATTTGCTATACTCTGACAAAATTTGAGACCGAAATAGAGACAATAAAGCTCAATTTTCTATATTCTGACAAAATTTGAGACAGAAATAGAGACAATAAAACGTCCAACTAATCCAATCTGTCCCAAACTGCGTGATGCCATGCTTTATGCTTCATTTGTAACCCTCTACTTAATGAGCACCAATGATCAGTTTAGAATGATGAAATTAACTGGCCAATCAATTTTATGTCCAAACTAAATCGTCCGTAACTTTTGATTTAGCGCTCAGAAACACACGAATCCAATGCCCACGTTAAGCTAGCTCAATTTTGTAGATTGTGTCAAAATTTGAGACAGAAATAGATGCGACAAAGCATCCAAGTAATCCAATCTATCCAAAAATGTGTGATGCTATGCATTATTCTTCATTTATAAGCCTTTACTCAATGAGCACCAATGATTAGTTTTGAAAACTCATATTAACTGGCCGATCAACTTCGCATGTCCACACTAAATCGCCCATAATTTTTGATTTCGTGCTCAGAATGACACCAATCCAATGTCCATGTTAACTAGCTCAATTTTCTACACTATTAAAAAATTTCAGACAGAACTAGATAAGTCAAAGCATCCAAGTAACCCAATCTATCCGAAACTGCGTGATGCCATGCATTAGTCTTCACTTATAAGCCTTTACTCAATGAGCACCAATGATCAGTTTAGAATAATCATATCAAACTGACATGTCCGCACAAAGTCGTTCGTAACTTTTTATTTAGAGCTCAGAGTGACACTAGTCCAATTCCCACGTTAAGCTAGCTATAGTTTCTATATTTTGAAAAATTTGAAATAGAACTAGATAAGACAGAGCATTCAATTAATCCAATCTATCCAAACTGTTTGATGACATGCAATATGCTTCGTTTATAAACCTTTACTTAATAAAAACCAATGATCAAATTAGAATAATCATATTAACTGTCCGAGAACCTTGACATGTCCACAGTAAATGGTTCGTAAATTTTGATTTAGAGCTTAGAATGACACAAATCCAATGCCCATGTTAACATGTCCGCACTAAATTTTCTATATTTTGCAAAATATGAGATAGAAATACAGACGACAAAGCGTCCAAGTAATCCAATCTATCCCAAACTATCTGATGCCATGCTTTATGCTTCATTTATAAGCCTTTACTTAATTAGCACCAATGAGCAATTTTGAATGATTACTTTAACTGGTTGATCAACTTGATATGTCCGCACTAAATCGTATGTAACTTTTGATTTAGAGCTCAGAATGACACGAATCAAATGACCACGTTAAGCTAGCTCATATTTTGACAAAATTTGAGATAGAAATAGAGACGACAAAGCATCCAAGTAATCCAATCTATCCTAAACTGCGTGATACTATGCTTTATGCTTCATTTATAAATCATTAATTAATGAGCACCAATGATCAGTTTAGAATGATGATTTTAACTGGTCAATCAAATTGACATGTACACAATAAATCGTCCGCAACTTTTGATTAGAGTTCAGAATGACACGTATCCCACGCCCACGTTAAGATAGCTCAATTTTCTATATTGTAACAAAATTTTAGACAAAAATAGATACGACAAACCGTCCAGGTAATCCAATATCCAAAACTGTGTGATGCCATGCATTATGCTTCATTTATAACTGTTCACTCAATGAGCACCAACGATCAGTTCAAAATGATCTCTTTAACTGGCCGATCAACTTGACATGTCCGCACTAAATCGTCTGTAACTTTTGATTTAAAGCTCAGAATTACATCAATCCAGAGCCCACGTTAAGGTAGCTCAATTTTATACAATGTGACAAAATTTCCGATAGAACTAGATAAGACAAAGCATCCACGTAACCCAATCTATCCGAAACTACGTGATACCAAGCATTATGCTTCATTTATATGCCTTTACTCAATGAGCACCAATGATTAGTTTAGAATAATCATATTAACTGTCCGATCATCTTGACATGTCCGCACTAAATAGTCCGTAACTTTTGATTTAGATCTCAGAATGACACTAATCCAATGCCCATGTTAAGGAGCTAAATTTTCTATATTTTGCAAAATTTGAGACAGAACTAGGTAAGACAAAGCATCCAAGTAATCCAATCTATCCAAAACTGAGTGATGCCATGCAATATGCTTTGTTTATAAGCCTTTACTTAATAAGGACAAATGACCAGTTTTGAATAATCATATTAACTGTCTGATCAACTTGACATGTCCGCATTAAATCGTCTGTAGCTTTTGATTTAGAGCTTAGAATGACATGAATTCAATGCCCACATTGGCATGTCCGCACTAAATTTTCTATATTTTGCAAAATTTGAGACGGAAATAGAGGTGACAAGGTGTCCAAATAATCCAAGTTATCCCAAACTGCGTAATGCCATGCTTTAATTTTCATTTATAAGCCTTTACTTAATGAGCACCAATGATCAATTTAGAATGATCACTTTAACTTGCCGATTAACTTGACTTGTCCGCACTAAATCGTCTGTAACTTTTGGTTTAGAGCTCAGAAACACACGAATCCAATGCCCACGTTAAGCTAGCTCAATTTTCTTCACATTAACAAAATTTGAGACAGAAATAGAGATGACAAAGTGTTCAAGTAATCCAATATATCCAAAACTGTGTGATATCATGCATTATGCTTGATTTATAAGCCTTTACTCGGTGAGCACCAATGATCTATTTAGTATAATCATATTAACAGCCCGATCAACTTGACATGTCCGCACTAAATCGTCCGAAATTTTTGATTTAGAGCTCTGAATGACATGAATCCAGTGCCAACGTTAGGATAGCTAAATTTTCTATATTTTGACAAAATTAGAGATAGAAGATGATAATGCTTCCAAGTAATCCAATCTATCCCAAATTGCGTGATGCCATGCTTAATGCTTCATTTATAAGCCTTTACTTAATGAGCACCAATGATCAGTTTAGAATGATCACTTTAACTGGCCGATCAACTTTATATATCCACAATAAATTGTCCATAACTTTTTATTTGAGCTTAGAATGACACAAATCCAATGCCCACATTAAGCTAGATCAATATCCTATATTGTTAGAAAATTTGAGATAGAACTAGATACTACAAAGCGTTTAAATAATCCAATCTATCCCGAACTGCATGATATCATGCTTTATGCTTCATATATAAGCCTTCGCTTAAAGAGCACCAATGATCACTTTAACTGGCCGATCAACTTCACATGTCCGCACTGAATCGTCCATAACTCTTGATTTAGAGCAAAGAATGATACGAATCCAATGCCAATGTTAAGCTTTTCGATTTTCTATATTATGACAAAATTTGAGTCAGAAATATAGACGACAAAATATCCAAGTAATCCAATCTATCCACATCTGTGTAATGCCATGCATTATGCTTCATTTATAAGCCTTTACTCAATGAGCACCAGTGATCAGTTTACAAAAAATCATATTAACTGGCTGATCAACATGACATGTCCACATTAAATCATCTGTAACTTTTGATTTTGAGCTAACAATGACACGAATCCAATGCCCACGTTAAGCTAACTCAATTTTCTATATTGTTACAAAATTTGAGACAACTAAATACGACAAGGCGTCCAAATAATCCAACCAATCCCGAACTGTGTGATGCAACACATTATGCTTCATTAATAAGGCTTTACTCAATGAGCACCAAAGATCAGTTTAGAATGATCATATTAACTGGGCGATCAACTTGATATGTCCGCACTAAACCGTCCATAACTTTTGATTAGAGCTTAGAATGATATGAATCCCATGCCCACGTTAAGCTTGCTTAATCTTCTATATTGTAACAAAATTTCAGACAGAAATAGATACGATCCAAGTAATCCAATCTATCCAAAACTTTGTGATTACATGTATTATGCTTCATTTATAAGCCTTTAATCAATGAGCATCAATGATCAGTTTAGAATAATCATATTAACTGGCCAATCAACTTGACAAGTCCGCACTAAATTGTCCGTAACTTTTGATTTGAGCTCAGAATGACATGAATCCACTGCCCACATTAAACTAGATAAATTTTCTATATTTTAACAAAATTTGAAACAAAAATAGAGACAACAAAGCGTCCAAGTAATCTAATATATCCAAAACTGTGTGATGCCATGCATTATGTTTCATTTGTAAGCCTTTACTCAATGAGCACCAATGATCTATTTAGAATAATCATATTAACTGGCCGATGAACTTGACTTCTCTGCACTAAATCGTTAGTAATTTTTTATTTTGAGCTCAGAATGACACGAATCCAATGCCCACGTTAAGCTAGATAGAGTTTCTATATTATGACAAATATAGAGAGGACAAAGTGTCCAAGTTATACAATCTATCCAAAACTGTGTGATGCCATGCATTATTCTTGATATATAGGCCTTTACTTAGTTATCACCAATGATCTATTAAGAATAATCATAATAATTGGCCGATCAACTGGGCATGTCCGCATAAAATCGTCAGTAACTTTTGATTTTGAGCTCAAGATGACAAGAATCCAATGCCCACGTTAAGGTAGATAAATCTGCTATATTTTAACAAAATTTGAGACAGAAATAGAAGAAAAAGCGACTGAGCAATCCAATCTATCCAAAACTGTGTGATGGCATGCATTATGCTTCATTTATAAGCCTCTACTCAATGAGCTCAAATGATCAGTTTAGAATAATCATATTAACTGGCCGATCAACTTGAGATGTCCGCACTAAATCGTCCGTAACTTTTGATTTTGAGCTCAACATGACACGAGCCAATGCCCACGTTATACTTGCTAAATTTTCTTTATTTTGAAAAATATTGAGACCGAAATAGAGACGACAAAGCATCCAAATAATCCAATCTATTCCAAGTTGTGTGATGACATGCTTAATGCTTAATTTATAAGCTTTTACTTAATGAGCACAAATGATCTGTTTAGAATGATCACTTGAACTGGCAGATCAACCTGACATGTCCGCACTAAATAGTCGGTAACTTTTGATTTAGATCTCAAAATCACACAAAACCAATGCCCACGTTAAGCTAGCTCAAATTTCCATATTTTAACAAAATTTGAGATAGAAATAGAGACGAAAAAAACTCCAAGTAATGCAATCTATCAAAAACTATGTGATGCCATTCATAATGCTTCATGTATAAGCCTTTACTGAATGAGCACCAATGATCAGTTTAGAAAAATCATATTAACTGGCCCATCAACTTAACATGTATGCACTAAATAATCCGTAACTTTTGATTTTGAGATCAGAATGACACGAATCCAATGCCCACGTTTAGCTAGCTCAATTTTCTATATGGTAACAAAATTTGAGGCAAAACGAGATACGATAATGCGTCAAAATAATCCAATCTATCCCAAACTGGGTGATGCCGTGCATTATGCTTCATTTATAATCCTTTAATCAATGAGCACCAACGATAAGCTTAGAATGATCATATGAACTGGCCAATAAACTTGACATGTCCGCACTAAATTGTATGTAACTTTTGATTTAAAGTTCAGAAACACACGAATCCAATGCCCACGTTAAGCTAGCTCAATTTTTTTTGTATTTTAACAAAATTTAAGATAGAAATAGAGACGACAAAGCGTCCAAGAAATCCAATCTATCCAAAACTATGTGATGCCATGCATTATGATTCATTTATAAGCCTTTAATCAATGAGCTCCAATGTTCAGTTTAGAAAAATCTTATTAAATGGCTGATTAGCTTAACATGTCCGCACTAAATTGTCTGTAACTATTCATTTTAAGCTCATAATGATACGGATCCAATGCCCACGTTAAGCTAGCTCAATTTTCTCTATTGATACAAAATTCGAGACATAACTAGATACGACAAAGCGGCCAAATAATCCAATCTATCCCAAACTGCATGATGTCATGCATTATGCTTCATTTATTAGCCTTTACTCAATCAGCAGCAGTGATAAGTTTAGAATGATCATATTAATTGGCCGATCAACTTGACATGTCCGCACTACATCATCCATAATTTTTGAATTTGAGCTCAAAATGACACGAATCTAATGCCCACGTTAAGCTTGCTAAATTTTCTATATGTTGACAAATTTTGTGACATAAATAGAGACGACAACACGTCCAAGTAATCCAGTATATACCAAGCTACATGATGCCATGCTTATGCTTCATTTTTAATCCTTTATTTAATAAGGACTAATGATCAGTTTAGAATGATCACTTTAACTGGCCGATGAACTTGACATGTCCGCACTAAACCATTTTGTACATTTGTATTTATAGCTCAAAAACACACGAATATGATGCCCACGTTAACAAAGCTCAATTTTGTACATTTTATCACAATTTGAGATAGAAATCGAGACAACAAAGCGTCCAAGTAATCCAATCTATCCAAAACTGTGTGATGCCATGCATTATACTTCATTTATAAGCCTTTACTCAATGAGAACCAAGGATCAGTTCAGAATGATAACTTTAACTGGCCGATCAACTTGACATGTCCGCACTAAATCGTCTGTAACTTTTGATTTAAAGCTCAGAATTACATCAATCCAGAGCCCACGTTAAGGTAGCTCAATTTTATACAATGTGACAAAATTTCCGGTAGAACTAGATAAGAAAAAGCATCCAGGTAACCCAATCTATCCGAAACTACATGATACCAAGCATTATGCTTCATTTATATGCCTTTACTCAATGAGCACCAATGATTAGTTTAGAATAATCATATTAACTGTCCGATCATCTTGACATGTCCGCACTAAATAGTCCGTAACTTTTGATTTAGATCTCAGAATGACACTAATCCAATGCCCATATTAAGGAGCTAAATTTTCTATATTTTGCAAAATTTGAGAGAGAACTAGATAAGACAAAGCATCCAAGTAATCCAATCTATCCGAAACTGGGTGATGCCATGCAATATGCTTTGTTTATAAGCCTTTACTTAATAAGGTCAAATGACCAGTTTTGAATAATCATATTAACTGTCTGATCAACTTGACATGTCCACACTAAATCGTCTGTAGCTTTTGATTTAGAGCTTAGAATGACATGAATTCAATGCCCACGTTCGCATGTCCGCACTAAATTTTCTATATTTTGCAAAATTTGAGACGGAAATAGAGGTGACAAGTTGTCCAAATAATCCAAGTTATCCCAAACTGCGTAATGCCATGCTTTAATTTTCATTTATAAGCCTTGACTTAATGAGCACCAATGATCAATTTAGAATGATCACTTTAACTTGCCGATTAACTTGACATGTCCGCACTAAATCGTCTGTAACTTTTGGTTTAGAGCTCAGAAACACACGAATCCAATGCCCACGTTAAGCTAGCTCAATTTTCTTCACATTAACAAAATTTGAGACAGAAATAGAGATGACAAAGTGTCCAAGTAATCCAATCTATCCAAAACTGTGTGATATCATGCATTATGCTTGATTTATAAGCCTTTACTCGGTGAGCACCAATGATCTATTTAGTATAATCATATTAACAGCCCGATCAACTTGACATGTCCGCACTAAATTGTCCGAAATTTTTGATTTAGAGCTCTGAATGACATGAATCCAGTGCCAACGTTAGGATAGCTCAATTTTCCAATATTTTGACAAAATTGGAGATAGAAGATGATAATGCTTCCAAGTAATCCAATCTCTCCGAAATTGTGTGATGCCATGCTTAATGCTTCATTTATAAGCCTTTACTTAATGAGCACCAATGATCAGTTTAGAATGATCACTTTAACTGGCCGATCAACTTTATATATCCACAATAAATTGTCCATAACTTTTTATTTGAGCTTAGAATGACACAAATCCAATGCCCACATTAAGCTAGATCAATATCCTATATTGTTAGAAAATTTGAGATAGAACTAGATACTACAAAGCGTTTAAATAACCCAATCTATCCCGAACTGCATGATATCATGCTTTATGCTTCATATATAAGCCTTTGCTTAAAGAGCACCAATGATCACTTTAACTGGGCGATCAACTTCACATGTCCGCACTGAATCGTCCATAACTCTTGATTTAGAGCAAAGAATGATACGAATCCAATGCCAATGTTAAGCTTTTCGATTTTCTATATTGTGACAAAATTTGAGTCAAAAATATAGACGACAAAAAATCCAAGTAATCCAATCTATCCACATCTGTGTAATGCCATGCATTATGCTTCATTTATAAGCCTTTACTCAATGAGCACCAGTGATCAGTTTACAAAAAATCATATTAACTGGCTGATCAACATGACATGTCCACATTAAATCATCTGTAACTTTTGATTTTGAGCTAACAATGACACGAATCCAATGCCCACGTTAAGCTAACTCAATTTTCTATATTGTTACAAAATTTGAGACAACTAAATACGACAAGGCGTCCAAATAATCCAACCTATCCCGAACTGTGTGATGCAACACATTATGCTTCATTAATAAGGCTTTACTCAATGAGCACCAAAGATCAGTTTAGAATGATCATATTAACTGGGCGATCAACTTGATATGTCCGCACTAAACCGTCCATAACTTTTGATTAGAGCTTAGAATGATATGAATCCCATGCCCACGTTAAGTTTGCTTAATCTTCTATATTGTAACAAAATTTGAGCCAGAAATAGATACGATCCAAGTAATCCAATCTATCCAAAACTTTGTGATTACATGTATTATGCTTCATTTATAAGCCTTTAATCAATGAGCATCAATGATCAGTTTAGAATAATCATATTAACTGGCTGATCAACTTGACAAGTCCGCACTAAATTGTCCGTAACTTTTGATTTGAGCTCAGAATGACATGAATCCACTGCCCACATTAAACTAGATAAATTTTCTATATTTTAACAAAATTTGAAACAAAAATAGAGACGACAAAGCGTCCAAGTAATCTAATATATCCAAAACTGTGTGATGGCATGCATTATGCTTCATTTATAAGCCTCTACTCAATGAGCTCAAATGATCAGTTTAGAATAATCATATGAACTGGCCGATCAACTTGAGATGTCCGCACTAAATCGTCCATAACTTTTGATTTTGAGCTCAACATGACACAAGCCAATGCCCACGTTATACTTGCTAAATTTTCTTTATTTTGAAAAATATTGAGACCGAAATAGAGACGACAAAGCATCCAAATAATCCAATCTATTCCAAGTTGTGTGATGACATGCTTAATGCTTAATTTATAAGCTTTTGCTTAATGAGCACAAATGATCTGTTTAGAATGATCACTTGAACTGGCAGATCAACCTGACATGTCCGCACTAAATAGTCGGTAACTTTTGATTTAGATCTCAAAATCACACAAAACCAATGCCCACGTTAAGCTAGCTCAAATTTCCATATTTAACAAAATTTGAGATAGAAATAGAGACGAAAAAAACTCCAAGTAATGCAATCTATCAAAAACTATGTGATGCCATTCATAATGCTTCATGTATAAGCCTTTACTGAATGAGCACCAATGATCAGTTTAGAAAAATCATATTAACTGGCCCATCAACTTAACATGTATGCACTAAATAATCCGTAACTTTTGATTTTGTGATCAGAATGACACGAATCCAATGCCCACGTTTAGCTAGCTCAATTTTCTATATGGTAACAAAATTTGAGGCAAAACGAGATACGACAATGCGTCCAAATAATCCAATCTATCCCAAACTGGGTGATGTCGTGCATTATGCTTCATTTATAATCCTTTAATCAATGAGCACCAATGATAAGCTTAGAATGATCATATGAACTGGCCAATAAACTTGACATGTCCGCACTAAATTGTACGTAACTTTTGATTTAAAGTTCAGAAACACACGAATCCAATGCCCACGTTAAGCTAGCTCAATTTTTTGTATTTTAACAAAATTTAAGATAGAAATAGAGACGACAAAGCGTCCAAGAAATCCAATCTATCCAAAACTATGTGATGCCATGCATTATGATTCATTTATAAGCCTTTAATCAATGAGCTCCAATGTTCAGTTTAGAAAAATCTTATTAAATGGCCGATTAACTTGACATGTCCGCACTAAATTGTCTGTAACTATTCATTTTAAGCTCATAATGATACGGATCCTATGCCCACGTTAAGCTAGCTCAATTTTCTCTATTGATACAAAATTCGAGACATAACTAGATACGACAAAGCGGCCAAATAATCCAATCTATCCCAAACTGCATGATGTCATGCATTATGCTTCATTTATTAGCCTTTACTCAATGAGCAGCAATGATAAGTTTAGAATGATCATATTAATTGGCCGATCAACTTGACATGTCCGCACTACATCATCTATAGTTTTTGAATTTGAGCTTAAAATGACACGAATCTAATGCCCACGTTAAGCTTGCTAAATTTTCTATATGTTGACAAATTTTGTGACATAAATAGAGACGACAACACGTCCAAGTAATCCAATATATACCAAGCTACATGATGCCATGCTTATGCTTCATTTTTAATCCTTTATTTAATAAGGACTAATGATTAGTTTAGAATGATAACTTTAACTGGCCGATGAACTTGACATGTCCGCACTAATTCATTTTGTACATTTGTATTTATAGCTCAAAAACACACGAATATGATGCCCACGTTAACAAAGCTCAATTTTGTACATTTTATCACAATTTGAGATAGAAATCGAGACGACAAAGCGTCCAAGTAATCCAATCTATCCAAAACTGTGTGATGCCATGCATTATGCTTCATTTATAAGCCTTTACTCAACGAGAACCAATGATCAGTTTAGAAAAATCATATAAACTGGCCGATCAACTTGACATCTCCGTATTAAATCGTCTGTACCTTTTGATTTTGATCTTAGAATGACACAAATCCAATACCCACGTTAAGCTACCTCAAATTTTTATATTGTTTCAAAATTTGAGACCGAACTAAATAAGACAAAGCGTCCAAATAATCCAATCTATCCCAAACTGTGTGATCCCATGCATTATGATTCATTAATAAGCCTTTACTCAATGAGCCCCAATGATCAGTTTAGAATGATCATATTAACTGGCCAATCAACTTGACATGTCACACTAAATCGTCCGAAATTTTTTTATTTTGAGATAAAAATGACACGAATCCAATGCCCATGTTAAGCTTGCTACATTTTCTTTCTTTTGACAAAATTTGTGATAGAAATAGAGACGACAAAGCGTACAAGTAATCCAATCTATCCCAAACTACGTGATGCCATGCTTTATGCTTCATTTACAAGCCTTTACTTAATGAGCACCAAAGATCAGATTAGAATGATCACTTTAACAGGCCGATGAACTTGATATGTCTGAACTAAATTGTACTTAACTTTTGATTTAGAGCTCATAAACACATGACTCCAACGCCCACGTTAAGCTAGCTCAATTTTTTATATTTAACAAAATTTCAGATAGATATAGAGACGACAAAGCGTCCAAAAAATCCAATCTATCCAAATCTGTGTGATGCCATGCATTATGCTTAATTTAAAACTTTTTACTCAATGAGCACCAATGATCAATTTAGAAAAAAATCATATTAACTTGCCGATCAACTTGAAATTTCTGCATTAAATCATCTTTAACTTTTGATTTTGAGCTTACAATGACACGAATCCAATGCCCACGTTAAGCTAGCTCGATTTTCTATATTGTTACAAAATTTGAGAAAACTTAATATGACAAGGCATCCAAATAATCCAACCTATCCCGAACTGCGTGATGCCACGCATTATGCTTCATTAATAAGGCTTTACTCAATGAGCACCAAGGATCAGTTTAGAATGATCATATTAACTGGGCGATCAACTTGATATGTCCGCACTAAACCGTCCATACCTTTTGATTAGAGTTTAGAATGACATGAATCCCATACCCACGTTAAGTTTGCTCAATTTTATATATTGTAACAAAATTTGAGACAGATATAGATACAATACAAGTAATCCAATCTATCCAGAACTGTGTGATGCCATGCATTATGTTTCATTTATTAGCCTTTACTCAATGAGCACAAATGATCAATTTAGAATAATCATATTAACTAGCATATCAACTTGACATGTCCGCACTAAGTCGTCCGTAACTTTTGATTTTGAGCTTAACATGACATGAATCCAATGCGCACGTTAGACTTGCTAATTTTTTTTTTTTTTTGAAACAATTTGAGACAGAAATAGAGACGGCAAAGCTTTAAGCTTAATTCATAAGCCTTTACTAAATTAGCATCAATGATCTGTTTACAATTATCACTTTAACTGTCAGATCAACCTGACATGTCCGCACTAAATTGTCCGTAACTTTTTTTTAAAAGCTCAAAAACACACAAAACCAATGCCCACGTTAAGCTAGCTCAATTTTCCATATCTTAACAAAATTTTATATAGAAATAGAGACGACAAAATGTCCAAATAGTGCAATCTATCAAAAACTGTGTCATGGCATTCATTATGTTTCATGTATAAGCCTTTACTGAAAGATCACCAATGATCAGTTTAGAAAAATCATATTAACTGGCCGATAAACTTGAAATGTATGCACTAAATCATCTGTAACTTTTGATTTTGATCTTAGAATTACACGAATCCAATGCCTATGTTTAGATAGCTCAATTTTCTATATTGTTACAAAATTTGAGAGAAAACGAGATACGACAAAGCGTCCAAATAATCCAATCTAACCCAAACTAGGTGATGCCATGCATTATGCTTCATTTATAAGTCCTTAATCAATGAGCACCAATGATCAGCTTAGAATGATCATATGAACTGGCCAATCAACTTGACATGTCCGCACTAAATCGTACGTAACTTTTGATTTAGAGCTCAGAAACACACAAATCCAATGCCAACGTTAAGCTAGCTCAATTTTCTATATTTTACCAAAATTTAAGATAGAAATAGAGACGACAAAGCATCCAAGAAATCCAATCTATCCAAAACTATGTGATGCCATGCATTATGATTCATTTATAAGCCTTTAATCAATGAGCTCCAATGTTCAGTTTAGAAAAATCTTATTAAATGGCCGATTAACTTGACATGTCCGCACTAAATTGTCTGTAACTATTCATTTTAAGCTCATAATGATACGGATCCAATGCCCACGTTAAGCTAGCTCAATTTTCTCTATTGATATAAAATTCGAGACATAACTAGATACGACAAAGCGGCCAAATAATCCAATCTATCCCAAACTGCGTGATGTCATGCATTATGTTTAGAATGATCATATTAATTGGCCGAAGAACTTGACATATCCGCACTAAATCATCTGTAATTTTTGATTTTGAGCTCAAAATGACACAATTCTAATGCCCACGTTAAGCTTGCTAAATTTTATTTATTTTGACAAATTTTGTGACATAAATAGAGATGACAACGAGTCCAAGTAATCCCATCTATACCAAGTTACATGATGCCATGCTTTATGCTTCATTTTAAAGCCATAACTTAATAAGCACCAATGATCAGTTTAGAATGATCACTTTAACCTGCCGATCAACTTGACATGTCCGCACTAAATCGTATGTAACGTTTGATTTAGAACTCCAAATGACACGAATCCAATGCCCACGTTAAGCTAGCTGAATTTTCTATATTTTGCAAAATTTGAGACAAAAATAGACACAACAAAGCGTCCAAGTAGTCCAATCTATCCCAACATGTGTGATGCCATGCTTTACGCTTCATTTATAAGCCTTAACTAAATCAGCACCATTGATCAGTTTAGAATAATCATCTTAATTGGCCGATAACTATGACATGTTCGCAGCAAATCGTCTGTAACTTTTGATTTAGAGCTCAGAATGACACGAATCCAATCCCCACCGTAAGCTAGCTCAATTTTATATATTGTGACAAAATTTGAGACAGAAATAGAGAAAACAAAGCGTCTAAGTAATCCAATATATCTCAAACTGTGTGATGCCATGCTTTATGCTTCATTTATAAGCTTTTGCTTAATGACCACCAATGATCAGTTTAAAATGATTACTTTAAGTAGGAAATCAACTTGACATGTCCTCCCTAAATTGTCCGTAACTTTTGATCTTGAGCTCAGAATGACACGAATTCAATGTCCACGTTGACATGTCCGCACTAAATTTCCTATATTCTGCAAAATTTCAGATAGAAATAGAGAGAATAATGCGTCCAAGTAATCCAATATATCCCAAACGGCGTGATGCCATGATTTATGCTTCATTTATAAGCCTTTACTTAATGAGCACCAATGATCGTTTTAAAATGATCATTTTAACTGGACGATCAACTTGATATGTTCGCACTAAATCGTATATAACTTTTGATTTACAGCTTATAATGACACGAATCCAATGCACACGTTAAGCTAGCTAAATTTTCTATCTTTTTCAAAATTTGAGATAGAAATAGAGACAACAAAGTGTCCAGGTAATCCCATCTATCATAACCTGCGTGATGCCATAATTTATGCTTCATTTATAAGCCTTTACTCAATCAGCACCAATGATAAATTTAGAATAATCATCTTAATTGGCCGATAACCTTTACATGTCTGCACCAAATCGTCCGTAACTTTTGTTTTAGAGCTCGATATGACACAAATCCAATGCCCACGTTAAGCAAGCTAAATTTTCTATATTTTGCAAAATTTTAGACAGAAATATAGACAACAAAGCATCAAAGTATTGCAATCTATCCAAATTTCTGTGATGCCATCCATTATGCTTCATTTATAAGCCTTTACTCAATGAGCACCAATGATCAATTAAGAATAATCATATTAACTGGCCGATGCACTTGACTTGTCCGCACTAAATCGTTAGCAACTTTTGATTTTGATATCAGAATGATGCGAATCCAATTCCCACGTTAAGCTAGATAAATTTTCTATATTTTAACAAAATTTGAGACAGAAATACAGACGACAAAGCATCCAAGTAATCCAATCTACCTAAAACTGTGTGATGCCATGCGTTATGCTTGATTTATAAGAATTTACTCAATGCGCACCAATGATCAGCTTAGAATAATCATATTAACTGGCCGAGGAACTTGTCATGTCCGCACTAGATCACGCATAACTTTTGATTTTGAGCGCAGAATAACACGAATTCAATACCCACGTTAAGATAACTCAATTTTCTATATTGTGACAAACTTTGAGACGGAATTAGACAAGACAAATCGTCTAAGTAATCCAATCTATCCGAAACTGGGTGATGCCAGGCGTGATGCTTCATTTATAAGCCTTTACTTAATGAGCACCAATGATCATCTTAAAATGATTACTTTAACTGCCCGATCAACTTAACATGTCTGCAATAAATTGTAAGTAACTTTTCATTTTGAGCTCCGAATGACTCAAATCCAATGTCCATGTTAAGCTAACTAAATTTTCTATATTGTAACAAAATTTGAGACCAAAATATATATATGGTAAAGCATCCAAGTATTCCAATCTATCCAAAACAATACTTCTTATAATTAATTAATATATGTATGATGCCATGCATTATGCTTCATTTATAAGCCTTTACTCAATGACCACCAATGATCAGTTAAGAATAATCATATTAATTGGCCGATGAACTTGACTTGTCCGCACTAAATCGTCAGTAACTTTTGATTTTGAGTTGAGAATTACGCGAATCCAATGCCCACGTTAAGCTAGATAGATTTTCTATATTTTATCAAAATCTGAGACAGAAATACAGACGACAAAGCATCCAAGTAATCCAATCTATCTTAAACTGTGTGATGCCATGCATTATGCTTGATTTATAAGCCTTTACTCAATGAGCACCAATGATCAGTGTAGAATAATCATATTAACTGGCCGATCCATGAGTGATCAGTTTAGAGTAATCCAATCCATCCCAAACAGCGTAGTGCCATGCTTTATGCTTCATTTATAACCCTTTATTTAATGAGCACCATTGATCAGGTTAGAATGATCCCTTTAACTGGCCGATCAACTTGACGTGTCCGCACTAAATCGTCTGTAACTTTTGATTTTGGTGCCGGAAACACACGAATCCAATGCCCACATTAAGCTAGCTCATATTTTCTATATTTTAACAAAATTTGAGACAGAAATAGAGATGACAAAGGGTCCAAGTAATCCAATCTATTCAAAACTGTGTGATGCCATGCATTATGCTTCATTTATAAGTCTTTACTCAATGAGTACCAATAATAAGTTTAGAAAAATCATATTAACTGGCTGATCAACTTGACATGTCCGCACTAAATCATCCTTAGATTTTTGATTTTAAGCTCAGAATGACAGTAATCCAATACCCACATCAAGCTAGCTCAGTTTTCTTTATTGTTAAACAATTTGAGAAAGAACTAGATACGACAAAGCGTCCAAATTATGCAATCTATTCGAAAATGCGTGATAGGAGGATGGAAAGCACACAAAAGGAGAAGCTCATGGCTAGGAATGAACCAGTGGAACATGAAGAATCTCTTGCACTACCAGTTGGGCCATTAACCCGAGCCAAAGCCAAGAAACTCAAATTGGCAATCAGCCGCTTGCTCAACAAGGAGAATGCACAACAAATTCACTTGAGCTTGAATGGAGAAGTGCCTAAAAGCACTCTGATTTTAGTACAAGCTCAAGACAGCATACAAATGGGTATGTGATCCATTTGTACTCTTTTTCCCTTATCCAAGTTTTCTCCCATTGGGTTTTCTTGGTCAGGTTTTTAATGAGGCAAATGAATCACATTACAACCAGCCCAATTTGTTGTTTAAAATCAAAAGGAGTTCAATTAAAAATGCTCAAAATTGGCGTCATCAAAGGGGGGGGGGGAGAAAGAGTCTACATTCATAGTCAAAATAAGAGTTAATGAAGTCAAGGTCTTTGGTCAAGGTCTTTGGTCAAGTCTTCCCTTGTAATTGTAACCAATTTAATGTTGTAGGCTCCTGATGAGGACATCAGGTCGTACATCCAGCCAGGAGACCAGACTGGCCGACCAGGAAGCTTGCCCGAGACAGCAGGACCATCTGGCGCGCCTGCCGGACCAGACAGTACCGCCGGACCCTCGACCTATAGGACCAGACCGGTCAACATCGCCGGCGGAGAGGCCCAAGCTTCCGGCACACTTGGTGGGGACGTGAATGACACCGCCGGTCCCCCTGATGACACCGCCGACTCCGGGATCAACTTGGCCGGTCCTGAAGTCATTCCGGCCAGTACCGCGCACAATCCAGCCGGTACAGGCCATCCAGCCGAGTACACGCACACTTCCACTTCTACACAAGAGGACTCGGACCAAATAAGCTACCAGCTCCAGGACATGCACTTAGAGGAAGCATCTACACCAGTGGTACCTCTAGGAGCAATGACAAGAAGCAGATCAAGAGCACTCTTCCACAAATTCAGCTTATGGGTCGACAAGCTTCTAGAGGAAGAGCAGCTAAGGACAATGGGCCAGAAGAGCAAATTAGAGTCCAAAGGCTTCTCAACAACACAAGGAACATCAGAGACTTGGGCTTTAGTGGCAAGAGAGGTCAGGGCCCAAAGATATTTAACCCTACTCCAAGTCGAAGACTAGGAGCAAGGCGCGTGCATGCCACAAGGCCACCTTCCATTTCTTGGCCGTGAGGTGAGTTAAGGTAAGTTTCAATTCGAATATATGCCTCTTTCTGTTTTGCAGGGTAGGATCTAGATGCTTTACATTTTTGAGTCAAGAACATTTTAGGAATAGGTCCTTTTTCGGTTATACACTTTTGTATTTTTTCCTTTCGTGCACTTTTGTAAACTTTCCTTTTTTCTTATTTGAGTCGACCCTAGTAGGTCAAGCTGTCGAGCATATTAATAAGGCTCCTTCCAGCATTGTAGTTCGACAACCTTTTGATTATTAATAAAGTAGAACTTTTTCCTACAAGCTTTCTCTCAAAAGAGACTTGTGCGCTTAGAACCTAGTTGAGACCAGCCCTCCTAGCTCTAAGTTTGTGATTTATCACGAGGTTCATCACCCTCGTGTGGTTCACTTCACCCTTCCATCGTTTACCAACCAGAAAACCCCTATCCAGAAGCCTAAGGTTGAGTTTCTCACCTAATCTTCTACAAACAGCATACATCCTTGAATCAAGGCTTGTATCATTTTGGTATCAGAGCTTAAAGCTCCTAAACCAGGTTGTTTCTATCCTTTTGCTTGTCTTATTTCTAGTTCTTGCATTAGTTTAAGTCGTATTCAAGAAAAATCAAAAAAACATCAAACTCCAAACCGATCTAGCCTCTCGTGTATCACTAGGGTTTAGATTCACTTTTGCATACACGTTTTCCTTTTTGTTTAAGTCATATTTCCTTTTTTTTTAAGTCTAATTAAAAAGAAAAGAAAAAGAAAATAGAAAAGATACTAAAAGAATTCGAATTGGACAGCTAGCACAAGTTGTCTAGGAAGTTTCCTTTTTTGAATTTCCTTTCTTTAGAATTTTTCCTTTTGCATTTTTTTCAAACCACATATAAAAAGAAAACTCTCCTAATAATTTAGGAGCACCCTAATTGTCTTCTTTCTTTGTAGCACACATGGGAGAAGAGAATAGAGACACAGCTGAAGCCATGATGGCCATGTTCACCACACTCCAAACACAACTCGCATCCACAGGCGAGAGGTTGGAGTGGAGAGACCAGTAAGATTCAGGCCATAAGGCACGTGAGAGCTGAGCAAGATCGTCCTGAGGGTCCTGAGTACCTTAGGACACGGCACGAACAGGAGGAACCCCAGCCAGATGGAGATGAGGACGCAACCTCATAACTATCACCATAGGCCGAGAGGACCTCCACGGCAACCAGAGGCAGAAGATGATGGCTTCGAGCCATATGGTCTTCACCAGAGACCAAGAATGCCTCCAAGACATCATGAGGATGGAGATGAACGCACCTACAACCGGGTAATTCATCCTGATGTTAAACTAACTCCTCCTAGTTTTGCAGGAAAAGTAGACCCCGAGGCTTACCTAGATTGGGAGAAGCGAATGGATCATATCTTTGATCACTACAACCAACCAGGACCTAGGAGAGTCTCAATGGCAGTAGCACAACTCACGGACAATGCCCTCATCTGGTGAGATCGTGAGGTATCTGACAGAAGGAGGAAAAGAATGAGGCCCGTAGACTCATGGGTCGACATGAAAGACCTCATGCGACAAAGGTATGTTCCACCTTACTTTCATAGGGATTTGCAACGACGTTTTCGTACTCTTAAGCAGGGTACCAGATCAGTAGAGGAGTACTATGAAGAGTTCGAGAGGTTAAGGAACAGATTGGAGCTCAATGATGATGAAGAAGCATTGATGGCACAATTCTTGGATGGACTCCAAGAAAGGATCATCTGCAAGGTGCAAAGGCAAATCTACAACGACTTCAAGGACTTGTTCCACCTATCTGTGCAAGCTGAACAGCACATCAAACGTAAGAGCCAAGACATCCGCAGCAAGCCTAAGACACCTTGGGCACCAAGCAACATGCCCAAGCCCGTAGACAAAGGCAAGAGCATAGAGATCGAGTCAAGGTTCAAGAGCAAGCCTCCTGAACCCACCCGTGACCAGAGAGAGCCTGGTAAGTCTTCTAACCCTCAAAGATCACGTGACATCACTTGTTTCAAGTGTAGGGACGTGGACACATCTCAAGGAGTGCCCAAACAACCGGTCATGCTGATTACGGAGGCTGGAGAATATGAGTCCCAAGATGAAGAGGACTATGAACCAGAAGGAGAATATGGTGACATTGAGTACCCTGATGTGGGGAAGTGCTGGTCACTAGACGATCCTCAGTGCAATGGTGGATCCTTCAGAGACCATCCAAAGGGAGAACATCTTCCACAGCCGCTGCACCATCAAGGGCAAGGTATGTAACCTCATCATAGATGGTGGTTCTTGCACTAACGTTGCTAGTGCATATATGGTTGATAAGCTAGGTCTAGAGAGACAAGGCATCCTCGACCATATAGACTGAGATGGCTTGATGACAAAGTGGAGCTCAAGATCCATGAGCAAGTCACTGTGCCATTCAGTGTGGGCAAGTACCAAGACCAAGTCGTGTGACGTGGTGCCCATGCAAGCTGGCCATCTTCTGCTAGGAAGACCATGGCAGTTTGACAAAGAGACCAGGCATGATGGCAGAACCAATCTCTACACTTTCGCATGACAAGAGAAAGGTCAGCCTAGCTCCTCTTACACCTGCCCAGGTACATGAGCTACAACTCCAAATGAGTAAGGAAAAGAAACTTATCAAGTCTAATTTTCTTATTCAACCAAGTCATGTCCGGAGAGCTTTAGCCTCAAGGATTTAATGTTACTAATGGTTTTCAAAGAAGTGTTGAGTATAGAACAGGGACAGGTAGAGCTACCTCATGAAGTAGCAACTCTCCTCAACAAGTTCCAGGATGTATTTCCAGAGGAGATACCAGCAGGCTTGCCTCCTTTACGTGGCATAGAACACCCAGATTGATCTAGTGCCGGAGCAGCCCTGCCCAACCGGCCAGCCTACCGGATGAGTCCAGAGGAGTCCAAGGAGCTTGAGAAGCAAGTCAAGGAGCTCCTGGAGAAAGGATATGTTCGAGAGAGCCTCAGTCCATGTGCCGTACCAGTGCTACTAGTGCCCAAGAAGGATGGAACTTGGCGCATGTGCGTGGACTGCCGAGCAATCAACAACATCACAGTAAAGTATAGGCATCCAATACCACGACTGGATGACATGCTAGATGAGCTGAGTGGAGCCACGGTCTTCTCCAAGATATACCTCAAAAGTGGATACCACCAGGTAAGAATGAAGGAAGGTGATGAGTGGAAGACTGCTTTCAAGACAAAGCAAGGGCTCTACGAGTGGACAGTCATGCCATTCGGCTTGACTAATGCCCCAAGCACCTTCATGCCTTATGAACCAAGTTCTTAGGGCGTACATCAGTAAGTTTGTAGTTGTTTACTTTGATGACATACTTGTTTATAGTAAGTGCTACGGAACACCTCACACATCTTGAGATGGTCCTTAAAACCCTTGACAAGAAGAGCTTTATGCCAATCTCAAGAAGTGCACCTTTAACTGATAAGCTTGTCTTTTTAGGTTTTGTTGTGAGTTCACAGGGCCTACAGGTTGATGAGGAGAAGATTCGAGCCATACAAGAATGGCCAACACCAGGAAACATCAGCCAAGTAAGGAGCTTCCACGGACTGGCCAGCTTCTATAGGAGATTCGTGCCCAACTTCAGCAGTATTGCCTCACCACTGGCAGTAGTGAAGAAGAACGTGGGATTCAGCTGGGGAGAAGCTCAGGAGAAGGCATTCAGGGCCTTGAAGGACAGCCTTACACACGCACCAGTGCTAGTCCTTCCCGACTTCAACAAGACGTTTGAAGTGGAGTGTGATGCCTCTGGAATAGGCATAGGAGCAGTGCTAACTCCAGGAGGGAGACCAGTGGCATACTTCAGTGAGAAGCTAGGTGGTGCCTCACTGAACTACCCCACTTATGACAAGGAGCTCTATGCCCTTGTCCGAGCATTGGAGACTTGGCAGCATTACTTGCTGTCCAAGGAGTTTGTGATCCACACTGATCACGAGACTCTCAAACACCTCAGAGGGCAAACCAATCTCAAGAGGAGACATGCCAGGTGGATGGAGTTCATAGAGACCTTCCCGTACATCATCAAGTACAAGAAGGGCAAAGACAATGTGGTAGCCGATGCACTATCAAGGAGGTTTGCCTTGATATCAACCATGGAGGCAAAGGTCCTAGGATTCGAGCACATCAAGGATCTATACAAGGATGATCCTGACCTTGCTGAGAGCTACAAGGAGTGTAGCACAGGGAGTCATGGCAAATCCTACATCCATGAGGATTCTTGTTCCGAGAAAGAAGGCTGTGCATACCACAAGGATCACTAAGGAAGCTTATCATCCGAGAAGCTCATGGAGGAGGACTCATGGGCCACTTTGGTGTCGACAAGACTCTAGCAGTGGTCAAGGAGCACTTCTACTGGCCACACATCAAGAGGACAGTAGAAGCTCATTGTGCAAGATGCATCACTTGCAAGAAGGCAAAGTCCAGAGTGCAACCTCACGGGTTGTATCTCCCACTGCCCATACCAACACATCCATGGGTGGACATCTCGATGGATTTTGTTCTAGGTCTGCCAAGATCAACCACAAAGATGCAATCTTTGTAGTGGTGGACAGATTCTCCAAGATGGCACACTTCATTCCATGTGCCAATGTCAATGATGTCATCAGCAAACAGAACTTCTTCCTGGGGCAAGAAACACAGCGGCCAGTGCCAGGATACATGGGTGTATCTTCATGAATCCAAGCTAAACCAAGAAGCGGCCAGCAAAGACCAAACCTGGCCTATAATCCTGACTCACAAAGGACACGCGGCGACATGGAGCTCACCCTAAACAAGGCCAGATCAAGTCATGCACCATACATCAAATTGGAGTTTTCGAAACTTGCCATATCTGGAACTTTCCTTATATGAGAGTCTCCAAAAGTTTATTTGACAACCAGGAGACTTTTTGGTACGTCTAGGAGCTCCCTTAAGCACTTCTAGAAGCTCAAATGAACCGATTGGAGCTGTTTATGGCAAGTGAGATGGCCAATGGGTTTAATCATTTGCAAACCAAAACATGGCATCTAGGAGATATTATTAAGGCCCAAAGGAAGCCCAAAATAAACTTACCATGCACCAGCCACCAGAGGATCAGGCGAATCTCTTTCCTCCAAGACTTTCCATATATGGACCGAAGTACACTTAATGTGTTCAAATTGCAATATCTATATTCCTTGTAACTTGGGCACGTATTGAAGACTTTCCAAAGCATCCAGGATGTACCTAGACACCTTACATTCGCTCCAAAGCTCTCAAGATACAAGCATATACACTTTCCTTGTTGGCCAAACTAGATTAATGGCCAACAGCCATATAAATATATGATTTCCTTTCTCAGGTTTAGGACCATTGCTAGGAGCATTATATAAGCTCAGGACCTCATTGTAAAGATAGACCACCATTGAAATTAAATTTGAATAAGTATTTTCTTCAAAGCCTTGTCTTTGAGTCTTGTTCTTATTCTAGAAATAAAGTGTGATTCACTTCCTTTCTATTGAAGCCACGGCCAGTTAGTTTGAAGTTCAAACTCCCTTGGTTCTGCTTTGATGAGTGTGATTCGATCAAAACCCCTTCTTTTAGTTCCCTTGCAAGAGAGATTCGGTCTTGAGAGTCAGCCGTGCAGCTTGTGAGATTGATATTCAATCTTACATCATTTGGTATCATAGCTAAAAGCTCCTATCTCAGGTTGTGTTAATCCAACCTTTATCTTTTATTTTTTATGCTTTTGTTTTGCATTTTTCTTATTTACATCTTATCAAAAAAACCAAATAAAAATATTTGTTCTTATTCTTCATTTGCATTGTTTCTTGTTGATTCTTGTTGTTTTTTATTGTTTGCTCTCATATAAATCTAAAACCAACTCAAAAAATTGTATTTCATGTTTACTTAATTTCATTCATCATAAGAAAAAAAAAACCAAAAATATAAGCATCACTCATTTTGTTATTTTCGAATTTAGTTATTAGTAAAGTTAAAAAAAAGATTCATTGAATATTGTTTTTTCGTCCTAAATTAATTTAAATATCAAAAACCAAAAAAATATTGTCTTTTATTTGCATTAAAGTTAGTTTTTAAAAGAAACAAAAACAAAAACCTCAAAATATTTACTTGTATCGATTTTCCTTTTACTACTACTTATGTATTAATATCATATATTCACTAGAGTGTAGTTTCCTTATTTGTTGATTTGGGATTGATATCTCTTCTTATTGTTGTGCAAGGTACAAAATTTAATGATGGAGCACTATGATGAAGAAGAAGACACCATGAGCATACCACAAACTGATTGTAGTCTAGACAACGACTATGATCAATGCCTAAGCACCAGCGAGTGTGACTATGCAGAAGAGTCATGGAATCAATACTATTTGGAGACTGATTTTAGGGAAGAATCAGATGGAGAAAACCTTGAACCAGAACCACTGGACTATGACCAAGACTTGCCCGACGTAGCTGATTCTAATGGATATGGGACATGGCATGAAGACTATTCAGAGTATCATTTTGACAATGAAACAGAAGTTGAAGAACTCAAACCAGAGCCACCAGACTACTATTCCACTGACAGAAGCTGGCCAAAGAAAATTACACCTCGCCACTTCGTTGTGTCAAGCCGGGTGCCAACCTACACCACTCCAACTAGATCAAGAAATCAGACAAGTAAGGTATATATTTACAATTCCAAATCTCTAACCTTTTCAGGGTATAACAAGGACCCAGATGGATACCTCCGATGGGAAACAAACATGAAACAATGGCTGCGCTCAAACAACATCCCCAAAGAAGAGAAACTCTCATATGCCGTTGATATGCTCGTTGGAGATGCCTATAATTGGTGGTTGAAAGAAAGTGCACGGACTTTCTACAACAAACCAGTCCTTGATTGGGGAGACCTTAAGGCATGAATGTATAGGGAGTTTGTGAAGAAGTACCAAACACGCAGAAACATCACCACACAACCTATGCACCCAACAACATCGAGGAGTGGGATGTCTACACCAAACATGCAGCCCTTTCATAAGCCCAAGCTTGCCTACTGCTCTGAGCATAACAAAGTGTTTTCAAACACCTTAGAAGGACAAAAGGTAGCTAAGCCAATGGTCAAATCAAAAATTTACCAGCAAGTTCAAAAGCCTCAAGCCATAGCACACATGAAACCATCAAAGCCATTGCTTGGAATACACATCAATGAAACGCCAGGTAAGTCCTCTAACAATGTGAAAACAGATGAAATTATATGCTATAGATGTCAAGAAAGAAGACACTTTGCTAAGACATGCCCAACTAGACAACTAATAACAAGCTTACAAGTAGAACTCGAAAATATTAAGCCTAAAAGTGTTAAGGAAATAAAGGAGCTTCAATTTGAAATTTCCAGTACTAGCATAATGCACTTGTCTTTGCCAAAAGTTGTTGAAACAGGTCTAACAGTGCAAGGATTCAACAAAGATCAAGAAGACCCACCTCCTACATTAAACCGATGTTCGGAATCAAGAAGAGACCATGGAAAACCCAACACCTTGGAGGCAAAGCAAAGCAACCAGCTGCAATGGAAAGGAGTAATTGCTTCCTTTCTTATCAGGGAGCAACCGCCAGATGCACAATGGCCACATCCGAACCATATAAGGGCCACAAACCGAGGTAATGCCCTAAACCCACAAGTAAATCATGGTATTAACTTGCCTTCTCTATGTGCAGACCAAAATGTTTTGAGGGCAAAACATTTCGAAGGGGGAGGGTATGATGAGGTCATCGGCACAACCCCCGGCCAACTGCCCGGCCCGGCCGGCCCAAGAAACACAAAGGCGGCCAAATACGCGCAAAAGGATACATTGGTGTATCTTCATGAATCCAAGCTTAACCAAGAAGCTGCCAGCCAAGACCAAACCTGGCCTATAATCCTGACTCACAGAGGACATGCGGCGACATGCAGCTCACCCAAAACAAGGCCAGATCAAGTCATGCACCATACATCAAATTGGAGTTTTCGAAACTTACCATATTTGGAACTTTCCTTATATGAAAGTCTCCAAAGGTTTCTTTGGCGACCAGGAGACTTTTTGGTACTTCTAGGAGCTCCCTTAAGCACTTCTAGAAGCTCAAACACGCCTTGGACCAGGCGGGTCCATCCGTGCCTTCAAATGAACCGATTGGAGCCGTTTATGGCAAGTGAGATGGCCAACTGGTTTAATCACTTGCAAACCAAAACATGGCGTCCAGGAGATATTATTAAGGCCCTAAGGAAGCCAAAAATAAACCTACCATGCACCAGCCACCAGAGGATCAGGCGAATCCCTTTCCTCCAAGACTTGCCATATATGGACCGAAGTGCACTTAATGTGTTCAGATTGCAATATCTATATTCCTTGCAACTTGGGCACGTATTGAAGACTTTCCAAAGCATCCAGGATGTACCTAGACACCTTACATCCGCCCCAAAGCTCTCAAGATTCAAGCATATACACTTTCCTTGTTGGCCAAACTAGACATTAATGGCCAACAGCCATATATTTTAAATATATGATTTCCTTTTCTCTTTTTTAGGTTTAGGACCATTGCTAGGAGCATTATATAAGCTCAGCACGACCTCATTGTAAAGATAGACCACCATTGAAATTAAATTTGAATACAAAGTATTTTCTTCAAAGCCTTGTCTTTGAGTCTTGTTCTTGTTCTTTAGAAATAAAGTGTGTGATTCACTTCCTTTCTATTGAAGCCACGGCCAGGTTAGTTTGAGAGATTCAAACTCCCTTGGTTCACCTTTGATCGTGTGATTTGATCAAAACCCCCTTCTTTTAGTTCCCTTGCCCGCTTAAGCCAAGAGAGATTCTCGGTCTTGCGAGTCACGGCCGTACCGCTTGTGAGATTGATATTCAATCTTACATCACAATGTCAATGATGCCACACAAACAGCTGAGCTGTTCTTCAGGGAAATAGTACGGCTTCATGGAGTGCCAAGGACCATCGTATCAGATAGGGACACCAAGTTCCTCAGCCATTTCTGGAGGACCCTTTGGAGAAAACTAGGCACGAAGCTACTCTTCTCAACCACTTGCCATCCTCAAACCGATGGCCAAACTGAAGTTGTCAACAGGACCCTATCAACTCTTCTCAAAACAACACTAGGGAAGAACCTAAAGACTTGGGTGGAGTGCCTGCCATTCATTGAGTTCGCCTACAACCGAGCCGTGCACTCAGCAACCAAGAAGACCCCATTTGAAGTGGTATACGGTTTCAACCCTCTCACCCCATTGGAGCAAACACCACTGCCGCCAGCTGAGATGACCAACCTCAACGGAGCATCCAAAGCAGAGTTCATAAGGAGGTTACACCAGAAGGTAGCAGAGAACTTGGAGAAGAGGACTGGACAGTACGTGACTCATGCCAACAAAGGAAGAAAGGAGGTGATCTTTCAACCAGGCGATTGGGTGTGGCTACACCTACGGCAGGAGAGGTTCCCAAACCTAAGGAGTTCCAAGCTAGCACCAAGAGGAGATGGACCATTCAGAGTGCTTGAGAGGATCAACAACAACGCCTACCGGATCGAGCTGCCAGGTGAGTTTAATGTGTCCAATACGTTCAATGTTACTGACTTGGCCCCTTTCCATGCAGATGATCCAGTTTTGAGGACAAAACCTACTGAAGAGGGAGGGAATGATGAGGACATCAGGTCATACATCCAGCCAGGAGACCAGACTGGCCGACCAGGAAGCTTGCCCGAGACAGCAGGACCATCTGGCGCGCCTGCCGGACCAGACAGTACCGCCGGACCCTCGACCTATAGGACCAGACCGGTCAACATCGCCGGCGGAGAGGCCCAAGCTTCCGGCACACTTGGTGGGGACGTGAATGACACCGCCGGTCCCCCTGATGACACCGCCGACTCCGGGATCAACTTGGCCGGTCCTGAAGTCATTCCGGCCAGTACCGCGCACAATCCAGCCGGTACAGGCCATCCAGCCGAGTACACGCACACTTCCACTTCTACACAAGAGGACTCGGACCAAATAAGCTACCAGCTCCAGGACATGCACTTAGAGGAAGCATCTACACCAGTGGTACCTCTAGGAGCAATGACAAGAAGCAGATCAAGAGCACTCTTCCACAAATTCAGCTTATGGGTCGACAAGCTTCTAGAGGAAGAGCAGCTAAGGACAATGGGCCAGAAGAGCAAATTAGAGTCCAAAGGCTTCTCAACAACACAAGGAACATCAGAGACTTGGGCTTTAGTGGCAAGAGAGGTCAGGGCCCAAAGATATTTAACCCTACTCCAAGTCGAAGACTAGGAGCAAGGCGCGTGCATGCCACAAGGACGGCCACCTTCCATTTCTTGGCCGTGAGGTGAGTTAAGGTAAGTTTACATTCGAATATATGCCTCTTTCTGTTTTGCTGGGTAGGATCTAGTTGCTTTACATTTTTGAGTCAAGAACATTTTAGGAATAGGTCCTTTTTCGGTTATACACTTTTGTATTTTTCCTTTTGTGCACTTTTGTAAACTTTCCTTTTTCTTTATTTGTGTCGACCCTAGAAGGTCAAGCTGTCGAGCATATTAATAAGGCTCCTTCCAGCATTGTAGTTCGACAACCTTTTTGATTATTAATAAAGTAGAACTTTTTCCTACAAGCTTTCTCTCAAAAGAGACTTGTGCGCTTAGAACCTAGTTGAGACCAGCCCTCCTAGCTCTAAGTTTGTGATTTATCACGAGGTTCATCAACCCTCGTGTGGTTCACTTCACCCTTCCAGCGTTTACCAACCAGAAAACCCCTATCCAGAAGCCTAAGGTTGAGTTTCTCACCTAATCTTCTACAAACAGCCCACGCGCATACATCCTTGAATCAAGGCTTGTATCATGGCCGTCCTTGTGGCATGCACGCGCTTTGCTCCTAGTCTTCGACTTGGAGTAGGGTTAAGAATCTTTGGGCCCTGACCTCTCTTGCCACTAAATCCCAAGTCTCTGATGTCCCTTGTGTTGTTGAGAAGCCATTGGACTCTTCCTTGCACTTTTGTCCCATTGTCCTTAGTCGATCTTCCTCTAGGAGCTTGTCGACCCATAAGCTGAATTTGTGGAAGAGTGCCCTTGATCTACTTCTTGTCATTGCTCCTTGAGGCACCACTGGTGTAGAGACTTCCTCTAGGTGCATGTCCTGTAGCTGGTAGCTTATTTGGTCTGAGTCTTCTTGTGTAGAAGTGGAAATGCGCGTGTACTCGGCTGGATCGGCTGTACCGGCTGGATTGTGCGAGGTACTAGCCGGAATGCCTTCAGGACTGGCCAAGTTGATCCCGTAGTTGGTGGCATCACCAGAGGCGCCGGCGGTGTCATCCACGTCGCCACCAAGTGTGCCGGAAGCTTGGGCCTCTCCGCCGGCAATGCTGGTTGCTCTGGTCCTTGTGGTCGAGGGTCCGGCGGTACTGCTTGGGCTGGCGGGCATGCCAGATGGTCCGGCTGTCTTGGGCGGGCAACTGATGTCCTGGTGCTGTCTTGGGCCTGCTGGATTGTCTCCCTGAAAAGTAGTGTTGAACATTGATTGGACACGAAAACCAAGAAAAGGGACTCTGATGTGATAAATCACAAACTTAGAGCTAGGAGGGCTGGTCTCAACTAGGTTCTAAGCGCGCAAGTCTCTTGAGAGAATAACTTGTTGAAAGAGAATTCGATCTTTATTAATTATTAAAAAGGTTTCGAACTACAATGCTGGAAGGAGCCTTATTAATATGCTCGACAGCTTGACCTTCTAGGGTCGACTCAAGAAAAGAAATGGAAAATTTACAAAAGTGCACAAATGGAAAACTTACAAAAGTGCATAACCGAAAAAGGACCTATTCCGAAAATGTCTTTGACTCAAAAATGTAAATGATCTAAATCCTACCCTGCAAAACAGAAAGAAGCAAATATTTAATTTGAAAACTTACCTTTCTTACCTCACGGCCAAGAAATGGAAGGTGGCCGTCCTTGTGGCATGCATGCGCCTTGCTCCTAGTCTTCGACTTGGAGTAGGGTTAGGAATCTTTGAGACCTGGCCTCTCTTGCCACTAAAGCGCAAGTCTCTGAAGTCCCTTGCAATGTTGAGAACCCTTTGGACTCTTCTTTGCACTTCTGGCCCAATGTCCCTTGTCGATCATCTTCTAGGAGCTTGTCGACCCACAAACTGAATTTGTGGAAGAGTTCCCTTGATCTGCTCCTTGTCATTGCTCCTGGTGGCACCACTGGTGTAGAGACTTCCTCTAGATGCATGTCTTGAAGCTAGTAGCTTATCTGGTCCGAGTCTCCTTGTGTAGATGTTGTAATGGTGGTGCACTCGGCTGGATCGGCTGTACCGGGCTCGACTGTGTGAGGTACTGGCCGAAATATCTTCTGAGCCGGCCAAGTTGATTCCAGAGCCGGCGGCATCACCAGTTGGACCAGCGGTGTCATCCACGTCGCCTCTAGTTGGGCCGGAGGTTTGGGCCTCTCCGCCGGCAATGTTGATCGGTCTGGCCCGGTTGGTCGAAGGTCCAGCGGTACCGCTTGGGCCGGCAGACGTGCCAAATGGCCCAGCTGTCTCGGGCAAGCTCCATGGTCGGCCAGTCTTGTCTCCTGGCTGGCCATACGACCTGATGTCCCCATCAAAGAGGAAGGCCACCAGCCTCACAGCTAAAACCCTAGGCCGAGAGGAAGAAGATGGCTAACAGCCATACGGTCACAACCAAAGACCAAGAATGCCTCCAAGGCACCCAGAAGATGGAGAGGACTATGCGTATAACTGTATAACTCATCAGGATGTTAAGCTAACCCCTCCAAGTTTTGCATGAAAAGTAGACTTTGAGGTCTATTTAGATTGGGAACGAAGAATGGATCATATCTTTGATCATGAAAACCAACCAGGGCCTAGGACAATCTCCATGGCAGTAGCACAACTCATGGACAATGCTCTAATATGGTGGGATTATGATGTCTCTGACTGGAGGAAGAAGAGGCTAAGGCCTGTAGATTCATGGGTTCACATAAAAGACCTCATGAGACAAAGGTTTGTTCTACCCTATTTCCATAAAGATTTGCAACGACGTTTTCGTACTCTTAAGCAGGGCACAATGTCAGTAGAGCAGTATTATGAGGATTTCAAAAGATTAAGGAAAAGGCTGGAGTTCAATGATGATGAAGAGGCATTGATGGCTCAGTTCTTGGATAGCTTGCAAGAGAGGATCAGCCGGAAGGTAGAAAGGCAAATCTACAGCGATTTAAAGGATCTTTTTCACCTCTTTGTCCAGGCTGAACAGTACATCAAACGCAAGAGCCAAGACCTACGAAATAGGCCTAAGACACCTTGGACACCAAGGAATGGCAGCAAGCCAATGGACAAAGGCAAGGGTCTTGAGATCGAGTCACGATTCAAGAGCAAGACCCCTGAACAAACTCGTGACCAATGAGAGCCAAGTAAGTCTGTAAACCCTCAAAAATCACATGAAATCACTTGTTTCAAGTGTACGGGATGCAGCCACGTCTCAAGAGAGTGCCCAAACCACCAAGTTATGTTGATCACATGGGGCTGGAGAGTACGAGTCTCAGGATGAAGAAGAGGTGGAATCAGAAGGAGAATTTGGTGATATAGAATATCCAGACGTGGGAGAAGTGTTGGTAACATGGTGCATCCTAAGTGCAATGGTCGACCCATCCGAGACCATTCAAAGGGAGAACATCTTCCACAGCCGATGCACCATCAAAAGAAAGGTATGTAACCTCATCATAGATGGTGGTTCTTGTACTAATGGGGCCAGTTCATATATAGATGATAAGCTAGGTCTCGAGAAGACTAAGCATCCCCGGCCATACCGGCTGAAATGGCTACATGACAAGGTCGAGCTCAAGATTTGATATAAGCCTTGAATCAAGGCCATAACACTCGCGGACTGGTTGGAGAAGATTAGGCGAGAAACTCGGCCTTAGGCTTCTAGATAGGGGTTTTCTAGTGGGTATTGGATGGAAGGGTAAATTGAACCACACAAGGAGTGATGAACCTCGTGATAAATCAGAACTTAGAAGCTAGGAGGGCTGGTCTTGACTAGGGTTCTAAGCGATAGAGTTTTAGGAGAAAAAATCGTACGAAAAAGTTCTATCATTATTAATGATCAAAAGTTTTCGAACTACCATGCTGAAGGAGCATTATTAATATGCTCGGCAGCTTTGACCTTCTAGGGTCGACCCAAATAAAAAAATGGAAAAGTTACAAAAGTGCATAAGGAAAATTACAAAAAGGAAATAACCATGAAAGGACAACTACCTAAATTGTTCTTGACTCAAAAATGGAAAACTACTAATTCCTACCCTGCAAAACAGAAAAGGCAAGTATATAAATGAAAACCTACCTTTCTTACCTTTCTGTCAAGAAATAGAAGGTGGCTGACCTTGTGGGTTGCACGCGCCTAGCTCCTAGTCTTCAACTTGGAGTAGGGTTACGAAATGTTGGGGCTTGACCTCTTTTGCCACGAGAGCCCAAGTCTCTGGAGTCCTTTGCAATGTTGGGAAGCCCTTGGATTCTTCCTTGTAATCTTGGCCCAATACCCTTTGTCGTTGGTCTTCTAGGAGCTTGTCTACCCACAAGCTGAACTTGTGGAAGAGTGCCCTTATTCTGCTCCTTGTAATGGCTCCTGGTGGTACCACTGGTGTAGAGACTTCATCCAGGTTTATGCCTTGAAGCTGGTAGCTTAGTTGAGCCGAGTCTCTTTGTGTAGAGGTCGAAATTGTGGTGCAATCGCGTGAACCGGTTGGATTGTGCGTGGAGCTGGCCGAGTTGAGATCGGAGCCGGCCAGATCATTTTGTGAGCCGGCAGCATCACCAGTTAGGCCAGCGGTGTTTTTCACGTCACCGCCAGTTGGGCTGGAGGTTTGGGTCTCTCCGCCGGAGAAGTTGGTCGGTCTGGCCCGGTTGATCATAGGGCCGGTGGTACCGCTTGGCCCAGCAGATGTGCCAAATGGCCCGACTGTATCGGGCAATCCTTATGGTCGCCCATTTTGGTCATCTGGCCAGCCAGATGATCTGATCTCCTCATCATCCCCTCCCCCTTAAGTAGGTTTTGACCTCAAAACTGGCTCATTTGCAAGGAAAGAAGCTAAATCAGTCACATTGAATGTGTTAGACACATTAAACTCACCTAAAAGTTCAATCCAGTAGGCGTTGTTGTTAATCCTTTCCAGCACTCTGAATGGTCTGTCTCCTCTGGGGGCCAGCTTGGAACTCCTTAGGTTGGGGAACCTCTCTTTCCATAGGTATAGCCACACCCAATCGCCTGGTTGAAAGATCATTTCTCTTCTCCCCTTGTTGATGTGAGTCACATACTGTATGGTCCTCTCCTCCAGGTTCTCTGCTACCTTCTGGTGTATCTTCTTGATGAATTCTGCCTTAGATGCTCCATTGAGGTTGGTCATTTTTGCTGGTGGCAGTGGTGTTTGCTCCAAAAGCGTTTGAGGGTTGAAGCCGTAGACCACTTCAAAAGGGGTCTTCTTTGTAGCTGAATGCACTGCTCGGTTGTAACCAACTCTATAAATGGTAGGCACTGCTCTGTATGACACGATGGTCCTTGGTACTCCATGAAATCGCATTACCTCCCTGAAGAACAGCTCGGATGTTTGCGTGGCATCATTAACATTGGCACATGGTATAAAATGTGTCATCTTGGAAAATCGGTCCACCACTACAAAGATAGCATCCTTTTGGTTGATCTTGGGCAGATCTAGAACGAAGTCCATGGAAATGTCCACCCATGGATGTTTAGGTATGGGCAGAGGGAGATACAAACTGTGAGGGTGCACTCGGGACTTCGCATTCTTGCAAGTCATGCACCTTGCACAATGGGCTTCTACTGACCTCTTGATGTGTGGCCAATAGAAGTGCTCCTTGACCACTGCTAGTGTCTTGTCAACACCAAAGTGGCCCATAAAACCTCCTCCATGAGCTTTTTGGGTGATAAGATCTCATAGAGATCCTTGTGGTATGCAGATCCTGCTTTCCCGGAACAAGAATCCATCATGGATGTAGAACTTGCCATGACTCCCTGTGCCACACTCCTTGTAGCTCTCAGCAAAGTCAGGATCATCCTTATACAGGTCATTGATGTGCTCGATTCCTAAGACTTTTGCTTCCATTGTAGATATCAAAACAAACCTCCTTGATAGTGCATCGGCTACCACATTATCCTTGCCATTCTTGTACTTGATGACGTAAGGGAAGGTTTCTATAAGCTCCATCCATCTAGCATGTCTTCTCGTGAGGTTGGGTTGCCCTCTAAGGTGTTTGAGAGTCTCGTGATCAGTGTGGATCACAAAATCCTTGGAAAACAAGTAATATTGCCAAGTCTCCAAAGCTCGAACTAGGGCATAGAGCTCCTTATCGTAGGTGGGGTAATTCAGTGAGGCCCCACGTAATTTCTCACTGAAGTATGCCAATGGCCTTCCTCCTTGGGTTAGCACTACTCCTATTCCTACTCCAGAGGCATCACACTCCACTTCAAACGTCTTGTTGAAGTCGGGCAGGACTAGCACTGGTGCATGCGTGAGGCTGTCCTTCAAGGCCTGGAATGCCTTCTCTTGAACTTCTCCCCAGCTGAACCCCACATTCTTCTTCACTACTGCCGTCAATGGTGAGGCAATACTGCTGAAGTTGGGCACGAATCTTCTGTATAAGCTGGCCAGGCTGTGGAAGCTTCTCACTTGGCTGATGTTGCTCGGTGTTGGCCATTCTTGTATGGCTCGAATCTTTTCTTCATCAACCTGTAAGTCCTGTGAACTTACAACAAAGCCTAAGAAAACAAGATTGTCAGTACAAAAGGTGCACTTCTTGAGATTGGCATAAATCTTGTCGAAGGGTTTTAAGCACAATCTCAAGATGTGTGAGGTGTTCCCGTAGGCATTTACTGTAAACAAGTATGTAATCAAAATAGACTACAAACTAATTAAGGTACGCCCTAAGAACTTGGTTCATAAGGCCGACTCGGGCAAGCACTCTGGTCGGCCAGATTGATCTCCTGGCCGGCCATACGATCTGATGCCCTCATCATCCCCTTCCCCTTCAGTAGGTTTTGACCTCAAAACTGGTTCATCTGCAAGGAAAGGAGCTAAATCAGTTACGTTTAATGTGTTAGACACATTGAACTCACCTGGAAGCTCGATCCGGTAGGTGTTGTTGTTGATCCTCTCCAGTACTCTTAATGGTTCATCTCCTCTTGGGGCCAGTTTGGAACTCCTTAGGTTGGGGAACCTCTCCTGCCGTAGGTGTAGCCAGACCCAATCGTCTGGTTGAAAAATCATCTCCCTTCTCCCTATGTTGGCGTGGTTCACATACTGCCCGGTCCTCTTCTCCAAATTTTCTGCTACCTTATGGTGTATCCTCTTGATAAACTCTGCTTTGGTTGCTCCGTTGAGGTTGGTCATCTCTACTGGTGGTAGTGGCGTTTGCTCCCGGGGTGTGAGAGGGTTGAAGCTGTAGACTACTTGATGAGGACATCAGGTCGTATGTCCAGCCAGGAGATAAGACTGCCCGACCAGGAAGCTTGCCCGAGACAGTCGGGCCATCTGGCACGCCTGCTAGCCCAAGCAGTACCGCCGGACCCTCGACCAATAGGACCAGACAAACCAGCATTGCCGGCAGAGAGGCCCAAGCTTCGGGCACACTTGGTGGCGACATGGATGACACCACCGGTCCCCTTGGTGATGCCACCGACTCCGGGATCAACTTGGCCGGTCCTGAAGGATTCCGGCCAGTACCTCGCACAGTCCAGCCGATCCAGCCGAGTGCACGAGCATTTCTACTTCTACACAAGGAAACTCGGACCAGATAAACTACCAGCTTCAGGACATGCATCCAGAGGAAGTCTCCACACCAGTAGTTCGACAACCTTTTTGATATTAATAAAGATAGAACTTTTTCCCCAACAAGTTTTCTCTCAAGAATCTTGTGCGCTTAGAATCTAGTTGAGACCAGTCCTCCTAGCTCTAAGTTTGTGATTTATCACAAGGTTCATCACCCCTCGTGTGGTTCACTTCACCTTTCCATCGAATACCAACCCAAAAACCCCTATCCAAGAAGTCTAAGGTCGAGTTTCTCACCTAAACTTCTCCAAACAGCCCACGCGCATACATCCTTGAATCAAGGCTTGTATCATTTTGGTATCAGAGCATAAAGCTCCTAAACCAGGTTGTTTCTATCCTTTAGCTTGTTTTGTTTTTAGTGCTTGCATTAGTTTAAGTTGCATTCAAAAAAAATTAAAAAAATAACATCAAACTCCAAACCGAGTGCATCTAGCCTTCTACGTGTATCACTAGGGTTTAGATTCACTTTTGCATTGCCATTCACGTTTTCCTTTTTGTTTAATTCATAATTCCATTATTTTTAAGTTAAATTAAAACGAAAAGAAAAAAAAGAAAAAAATTTAGGAAAAATACCAAAAGATTTCGAATTGGACAACTAGAAATAGTTTTCAAGAAAATTTCCTTTTATTCAAATATCCATATATTCGAATTTTCCATTCCTTAGAATTTTCCTTTTTGCATTTTTTCAAATCCCTTATAAAACGAAAACCCTCCTAACAATTTAGGAGTAGCATAACTTGTTTTCTTCCTTGTAGTACGCAATGGGAGAAGAAAATAGAGATGCAGCCGAGGCCATGATGGCCATGTTCACCACACTCCAAACACAACTCGCATCCATAGGCGAGAGATTGGAGCGCGTGGAGAGGCCTGTGAGATTCCAGGCCATAAAGCACGTGAGAGCTGAGCAAGACCGTCCTGAGGTCCTGAGCACCTTAGCACACGGCACGAATAGGAGGAACCCCATCCAGATGGAGATGAGGACACACAACCTCATAACTATCACCATAGGCCGAGAGGACCTCCACGGCAACTAGAGGCAGAAGATGATGGTTTTGAGCCATATGGTCTTCACTGAGACCAAGGATGCCTCCTAGACATCATGAGGATGGAGATGAACACGCGTATAACTGGGTAACTCATCCTGATGTTAAGCTAACTCCTCCTAGTTTTGCAGGAAAAGTAGACCCTGAGGCTATCCTAGATTGAGAAAGAAGAATGGATCATATCTTTGATCATTACAACCAACCAGGACCTAGGAGAGTCTCAATGGCAGTAGCACAACTCACGGAAAATGCCTTCATCTGGTGGGATCGTGAGGTATCTGACAGAAGGAGGAAAAGAATGAGGCCCATAGACTCATGGGTCGACATGAAAGACCTCATGCGACAAAGGTTTGTTCCACCTTACTTTCATAGAGACTTGCAACGTCGTTTTCGTACCCTTAAGCAGGGTACTAGATCAGTAGAGGAGTACTATGAAGAGTTCGAGAAGCTAAGGAACAAATTGGAGCTCAATGATGATGAAGAAGCATTGATGGCACAATTCTTGGATGGACTCCAAGAAAGAATCAGCCGCAAGGTGGAAAGGCAAATCTACAACGACTTCAAAGACTTGTTCCACCTATCTGTCCAGGCTGAGCAGCACATCAAACGTAAGAGCCAAGATATCCGGAGCAAGCCTAAGACACCTTGGGCACCAAGCAACATGCCCAAGCCCGTAGACAAAGGCAAGAGCATAGAGATCAAGTCAAGGTTCAAGAGCAAGCCTCCTGAACCCACCCATGACCAGAGAGAGCCTGGTAAGTCTTCTAACCATCAAAGATCACGTGACATCACTTGTTTCAAGTGTAGGGGTCGTGGACACATCTCAAGGGAGTGCCCAAACAACCGGGTCATGTTGATTACGGAGGCTGGAGAATATGAGTGCCAAGATGAAGAGGACTATGAACCAGAAGAGGAATATGGTGACATTGAGTACCCTGATGTGGGGAAGTGCTGGTCACTAGACGCATCCTCAGTGCAATGGTGGATCCTTCAGAGAACATCCAAAGAGAGAACATCTTCCACAGCCATTGCACCATCAAGGGCAAGGTATGTAACCTCATCATAGATGGTGGTTCTTGCACTAACGTTGCTAGTGAATATATGGTTGATAAGCTAGGTCTAGAGAAGACAAAGTGGAGCTCAAGATCCATGAGAAAGTCACTGTGCCATTCAGTGTGGGCAAGTACCAAGACCAAGTCGTGTGTGACGTGGTGCCCATGCAAGCTGGCCATCTTCTGCTAGGAAGACCATGGCAGTTTGACAAAGAGACCAGGCATGATGGCCAAACCAATCTCTACACTTTTGTGCATGAAAAAAGAAAGGTCAGCTTGGCTCCTCTTACACCTGCCCAGGTACACGAGCTACAATTCCAAATGAGTAAGGAAAAGAAACGTATCAAGTCTAATTTTCTTATTCAACCAAGCCATGTCCGGAGAGCTTTAGCCTCAAAGGATTTAATGTTACTAATGGTCTTCAAAGAAATTTTGAGTATAGAACAGGAACAGGTAGAGCTACCTCCTGAAGTAGCAAATCTCCTCAACAAGTTCCAGGATGTGTTTCCAGAGGAGATACCAGCAGGCTTGCCTCCTTTACGTGGCATAGAACACCAGATCGACCTAGTGCCCGGAGCAGCCCTGCCAAACCGACCTGCCTACCGGATGAGCCCAGAGGAGTCCAAGGAGCTTGAGAAGCAAGTCAAGGAGCTCCTGGAGAAAGGATATGTTCGAGAGAGCCTCAGTCCATGTGCCGTACCAGTGCTACTAGTGCCCAAGAAAGATGGGACTTGGCGAATGTGCGTGGACTGCCGAGCAATCAACAACATCACTGTCAAGTACCGGCATCCAATACCACGGCTGGATGACATGCTAGATGAGCTGAGTGGAGCCAGGGTCTTCTCCAAGATAGACCTCAAGAGTGGATACCACCAGGTCAGGATGAAAGAAGGTGATGAATGGAAGACTGTTTTCAAGACAAAGCAAGGGCTCTACGAGTGCACAGTCATGCCATTTGGCTTGACTAATGCCCCAAGCACCTTCATGCGCCTTATGAACCAAGTTCTTAGGGCGTACATCAGTAAGTTTGTAGTGGTTTACTTTGATGACATACTAGTTTATAGTAAGTGCCTCCGGGAACACCTCATACATCTTGAGATGGTACTTAAAACCCTTCGACAAGAAGAGCTTTATGCCAATCTCAAGAAGTGCATCTTTTGTACTGATAAACTTGTCTTTTTAGGTTTTGTTGTGAGTTCACAGGGCCTACAGGTTGATGAAGAGAAGATTCGAGCCATACAAGAATGGCCAACACCAGGCAACATCAGTCAAGTAAGGAGCTTCCACGGACTGGCCAGCTTCTATAGGAGATTCGTGCCCAACCTCAGCAGTATTGCCTCACCATCAACGGCAGTAGTGAAGAAGAACGTGGGATTCAGCTCGGGAGAAGCTCAGGAGAAGGCATTCCAGGCCTTGTAGGACAGCCTTACACATGCACTAGTGCTAGTCCTGCCCGACTTCAACAAAACGTTTGAAGTGGAGTGTGATGCCTCTGGAATAGGCATAGGAGCAGTGCTAACCCAAAGAGGGAGACCAGTGGCATACTTTAGTGAGAAGCTAAGTGGTGCCTCACTGAACTACCCCACTTATGACAAGGAGCTTTATGCCTTTGTCCGAGCATTGGAGACTTGGCAGCATTACCTGCTGTCCAAGGAGTTTGTGATCCACACTGATCATGAGACTCTCAAACACCTCAGAGGGCAAACCAATCTCAAGAGGAAACATGCCAGGTGGATGGAGTTCATAGAGACCTTCCCGTACGTCATCAAGTGCAAGAAGGGCAAAGATAATGTGGTAGCCGATGCACTATCAAGGAGGTTTGCCTTGATATCCACCATGGAGGCAAAGGTCCAAGGGTTCGAGCACATCAAGGACCTATACAAGGATGATCCTGACTTTGCTGAGAGCTACAAGGAGTGTGGCATAGGGAGTCATGGCAAGTTCTACATCCATGAGGGATTCTTGTTCCGAGAAAGAAGGCTGTGCATACCACAAGGATCATTAAGGGAGCTTATCATCCGAGAAGCTCATGGAGGAGGACTCATGGGCCACTTTGGTGTCAACAAGACTCAAGCAGTGGTCAAGGAGCACTTCTACTGGCCACACATCAAGAGGACAATAGAAGCTCATTGTGCAAGATGCATCACTTGCAAGAAGGCAAAGTCCCGAGTGCAACCTCACGGGTTGTATCTCCCACTGCCCATACCTACACATCCATGGGTGGACATCTCAATGGACTTTGTTCTAGGTATGCCCAAGATCAACCACAAAGATGCAATCTTTATAGTGGTGGACAGATTCTCCAAGATGGCACACTTCATTCCGTGTGCCAATGTCAATGATGCCACACAAACAGCTGAGCTGTTCTTCAGGGAGATAGTACGGCTTCATGGAGTGCCAAGGACCATTGTATCAGACAGGGACACCAAGTTCCTCAGCCATTTCTGGAGGACCCTTTGGAGAAAGCTAGGCACGAAGCTGCTCTTCTCTACCACCTGCCATCCTCAAACCGATGGCCAAACTGAAGTTGTCAACAAGACACTACCAACTCTTCTCAGGACTACACTAGGGAAGAACCTAAAGACTTGGGTGGAGTGCCTGCCATTCATAGAGTTCGCTTACAACCAAGCCGTGCACTCAGCAACCAAGAAGACACCATTTGAAGTAGTATACGGCTTCAACCTTCTCACCCCATTGGAGCAAACGCCACTACCACCAGCTGAGATGACCAACCTCAACGGAGCATCCAAGGCGGAGTTCATAAGGAGGTTACACCAGAAGGTAGCAGAAAACTTGGAGAAGAGGACTGGACAGTACGTGACTCATGCCAACAAGGGAAGAAAAGAGGTGATTTTTCAACCAGGCGATTGGGTGTGGCTACACCTACGGCAGGAGAGGTTCTCAAACCTAAGGAGTTCCAAGATAGCACCAAGAGGAGATGGACCATTTAGAGTGCTCGAGAGGATCAACAACAACGCCTACCGGATCGAGCTCCCAGGTGAGTTTAATGTGTCCAATACGTTCAATGTTACTGACTTCGCCCCTTTCCGTGCAGATGAACCAGTTTTGAGGACAAAACCTACAGAAGAGGGAGGGGATGATGAGGACATCAGGTCGTATGTCCAGCCAGGAAATCAGACTGGCCGACCAGGAAGGTTGCCCGAGACAGTCGGGCCATCTGGCACGCCTGCCGGCCCAAGCAGTACCACCGGACCCTCGACCAATAGGACCAGACAAACCAGCATTGCCGGCGGAGAGGCCCAAGCTTCCGGCACACTTGGTGGCAACGTGGATGACACCGCCGGTCCCCTTGGTGATGCCACCGACTCCAGGATCAACTTGGCCGGTCCTAAAGGCATTCTGGCTAGTACCTCGCACAGTCCAGTCAGTACAGCCGATCCAACCGAGTGCACGAGCATTTCTACTTCTACACAAGGAAACTCAGACCAGATAAGCTACCAGCTTCAGGACATGCATCTAGAGGAAGTCTCCACACCAGTAGTGCCACCAGGAGCAATGACAAGGAGCAGATCAAGAGCACTCTTCCACAAGTTCAGCTTATGGGTCGACAAGCTCCTAGAGGAAGATCAACTAAGGACACTGGGCCAGAAGTGCAAAGCAGAGTCCAAAGGCTTCTCAACAACACAAAGGACATTAGAAACTTGGGCTTTAGTGGCAACAGAGGTCAGGGCCCAAAGATTCTTAACCCTACTCCAAGTCAAAGACTAGGAGCAAGGCGCGTGCATGCCACAAGGACGGCCACCTTCCATTTCTTGGCCGTGAGGTAAGTTAAGGTAAGTTTCAATTCGAATATATGTCTCTTTCTGTTTTGCAGGGTATGATCTAGATTCTTTACATTTTTGAATCAAGAACATTTTAGGAATAGGTCCTTTTTCGGTTATACACTTTTGTATCTTTTCCATTTGTGCACTTTTGTAAACTTTCCTTTTCTTTATTTGAGTCGACCCTAAAAGGTCAAGCTGTCGAGCATATTAATAAGGCTCCTTCCAGCATTGTAGTTCGACAACCTTTTTGATATTAATAAAGATAGAACTTTTTCCCCAACAAGTTTTCTCTCAAGAATCTTGTGCGCTTAGAATCTAGTTGAGACCAGCCCTCCTAGCTCTAGGTTTGTGATTTATCACGAGGTTCATCACCCCTCGTGTGGTTCACTTCACCTTTCCATCCAATACCAACCCAAAAACCCCTATCCAAGAAGTCTAAGGTCGAGTTTCTCACCTAAACTTCTCCAAACAGCCCACGCGCATACATCCTTGAATCAAGGCATGTATCACTACTTCAAAAGGGGTATTCTTGGTTGTTGAGTGCACTGCTCGGTTGTATGGAAACTCTATGAATGGCAGGCACTCCATCCAAGTCTTGAGGTTCTTCCCTAGTGTAGTCCTGAGAAGAGTCGACAATGTCCGGTTCTCTACTTCAGTTTGGCCATCGGTTTGAGGATGGCAGGTGGTAGAGAAGAGCAACTTCGTGCCTAGCATCCTCCAGAGGGTTCTCCAGAAGTGGATGAGGAATTTGGTGTCCCTGTCTGACACGATGGTCCTTGGTACTCCGTGAAGCCGTACTATCTCCCTGAAGAACAGCTCGGCTGTTTGCGTGGCATCATTGACATTGGCACATAGGATGAAATGTGCCATCTTTGAGAATCTTTCCACCACTACAAAGATAGCATCTTTTTGGTTGTGCTTCGGCAGACCTAGAACAAAGTCCATTGAGATGTCCACCCATGGATGTTTAGGTATGGGCAGAGGAAGGTAAAACCCGTGAGGATGCAATCGAGACTTTGCATTTTTGCAAGTGATGTACCTTGCACAATGGGCTTCTACTGACCTCTTGATGTGTGGCCAGTAGAAGTGCTCCTTGAGCACTGCTAGTGTCTTGTCGACACCAAAGTGGCCCATGAGTCCTCCTCCATGAGCTTCTCGGATGATAAGCTCCTGTAACGATCCTTGTGGTATGTACAGCCTTCTCTCTCGGAACAAGAACCCCTCATGGATGTAGAACTTGCCATGACTCCCTGTGCCACACTCCTTGTAGCTATCAGTAAAGTCAGGATCATCCTTATATAGGTCCTTGATGTGCTCGAATCCTAAGACCTTTGCCTCCATGCTGGATATCAAGGCAAACCTCCTAGATAGTGCATCGGCTACCACATTATCCTTGCCCTTCTTGTACTTAATGACGTACGGGAAGGTCTCTATGAACTCCATCCACCTGGAATATCTCCTCTTGAGATTGGTTTACCCTTTGAGGTGTTTGAGAGTCTCGTGATCAGTGTGGATCATAAACTCCTTGGACAGCAAGTAGTGCTGCCAAGTCTCCAAGGCTCGGACTAGGGCATAGAGCTCCTGACTCAAAAATGTAAGGAATCTAGATCCTACCCTGCAAAACAGAGAGAGGCATATATTCGAATTGAAACTTACCTTACTTACCTCACGGCCAAGAAATGGAAGGTGGCCGTCCTTGTGGCATGCACGCACCTTGCTCCTAGTCTTCGACTTGGAATAGGGTTAAGAATCTTTGGGTCCTGACCTCTCTTGCCACTAAAGCCCAAGTCTCTGAAGTCCCTTGCATTGTTGAGAAGTCCCTTGCATTGTTGAGAAGCACTTCTGGCCCATTGTTCTTATTCGATCTTCCTCTAGGAGCTTGTCGACCCATAAGCTGAACTTGTGGAAGAGTGCTCTCGATCTGCTCCTTGTCATTGCTCCTGGTGCCACTACTGGTGTGGAGACTTCCTCTAGATGCATGTCCTGAAGCTGGTAGCTTATCTGGTCCGAGTCTCCTTGTGTAGAAGTTGAAATGCTCGTGCACTCGGCTGGATCGGCGGTACCAGCTGGATTGTGCGAGGTACTGGCCGGAATGCCTTATGGACTGGCCAAGTTGATCCCGGAGTCGGCGGCATCACCAAGGGGACCGGCGGTGTCATCCACGTCGCCAGCAATTGTGCCGGAAGCTTGGGCCTCTCTGCCGGCAATGCTGATCGGTCCGGTCCTGTTGGTCGAGGGTCCGGCGGTACCGCTTGGGCCGGCAGACGTGCCAGATGGCCCGGCTGTCTCGGGCAAGCTTCCAGGTCGGCCAGTCTGGTCTCCTGGTTGGACATACAACCTGATGTCCTCATCAAAGGTGCATCCCTTGCAAAAAGGCAAAGTCCCGAGTGCACCCTCACGGGTTGTATCTCCCATTGCCCATACCCACACATCCATGGGTGGACATCTCAATGGACTTCGTTTTAGGTCTGCCCAAGATCAACCACAAAGATGCAATCTTTGTAGTGGTGGACAGATTCTCCAAGATGGCACACTTCATTCCGTGTGCCAATGTTAATGATGCCACGCAAACAGCCGAGCTGTTCTTCAGGGAGATAGTACGGCTTCATGGAGTGCCACGGACCATCGTGTCAGACAGGGACACCAAGTTCCTCAGCCATTTCTGGAGGACCCTTTGGAGGAAGCTAGGCACGAAGCTGCTCTTCTCTACCACCTACCATCCTCAAACCGATGGCCAAACCGAAGTAGTCAACCCCACATTGTCAACTCTTCTCAGGACTACACTAGGGAAGAACCTCAAGACTTGGGTAGAGTGCCTGCCATTCATAGAGTTCGCATACAACCAAGCCGTGCACTCAGTAACCAATAAGACCCCATTTGAAGTAGTATACGGCTTCAACCCTCTCACACCATGGAGCAAACGCCACTGCCACCAGCAGAGATGACCAACCTCAATGGAGCATCCAAGGTGAAGTTCATAAGGAAGTTACACCTGAAGGTAGCAGAGAACTTGGAGAAGAGGACCGGGCAGTACGTGACTCATGCCAACAAGGGAAGAAAGGAGGTGATTTTTCAAACAGGCGATTGGGTGTGGCTACACGTACGACATGAGAGATTTCCCAACCTAAGGAGTTCCAAGCTAGCACCAAGAGGAGATGGATCATTCAGAGTGCTGCAGAGGATCAACAACAACGCCTACCGGATCGAGCTCCCAGGTGAGTTTAATGTGTCTAACACGTTCAACGTAACTAACTTAGCCCCTTTCCATGTAGGTGAACCAGTTTTGAGGTCAAAACCTACTGAAGAGGGAGGGGATGATGGGGACATCAGGTCGTATGGCCAGCCAGGAGACCAGACTGGCCGACCATGGAGATTGTCCGAGATAGCCGGGCCATTTGGCACGTCTGCCGGCCCAAGCGGTACCGCCGGACCTTCGACAAACCGGGCCGGACCGATCAACATTGCTGGCGGAGAGGCCCAAACCTCCGGCCCAACTGGAGGCGACGTGGATGACACCGCCGGTCCAACTGGTGACACCGCCGGCTCCGGAATCAACTTGGTCAGCTCAGAAGATATTTCGGCCAGTACCTCGCATAGTCCAGCCGGTACAGTCGATCCAGCCGAGTGCACCACCATTTCAACGTCTACACAAGGAGACTCGTACCAGATAAGCTTCCAGTTTCAAGACATGCATCTAGAGGAAGTCTCTACACCAGTGGTGCCACCAAGAGAAATGACAAGGAGCAGATCAAGGGTACTCTTCCAGCTTGTGGGTCGACAAGCTCATAGAAGATGATCGAGGGACATTGGGCCAGAAGTGCCCAAAGATTCAGAGACTTGGGCTCAAGTCGAAGACTAGGAGCAAGGCGCGTGCATGCCACAAGGATGGCCACCTTCCATTTCTTGGCCGTGAGGTAAGAAAGGTAAGTTTTCAAATTAGATATTTGCCTCTTTCTGTTTTGCAGGGTAGGATTTAGATCATTTACATTTTTGAGTCAAATACCTTTTAGGAATAGGTCCTTTTTCGGTTATCCACTTTTGTAAGTTTTTCATTTGTGCACTTTTGTGAATTTTCCATTTCTTTTCTTGAGTCGACCCTAGAAGGTCAAGCTGTCGAGCATATTAATAAGGCTCCTTCCAGCATTATAGTTTGACAACCTTTTTGATAATTAATAAAGATCAAATTTTCTTTCAACAAGTTATTCTCTCAAGAGATTTGTGCGCTTAGAACCTAGTTGAGACCAGCCCTTCTAGCTCTAAATTTGTGATTTATCGCGAGGTTCATCACCTCTCGTGTGGTTCACTTCACCCCTCCATCCAATACTAATAAGAGAACCCCTATCCAGAAGTTTAAGATCGAGTTTCTCACCTAAACTTCTCCAAACAGCCCACGCGCATCCAAGCCGTGAATCGAGGCTTGTATCGCTCTTCATCTATGTGGGGGCCTTCCTGCTCTGGTTGTGGTCTAGGGTGGTTAAGGCCTTTGGTGTGGGCATGGTCATGACCAGCCTTCACGTTCTTTATGGCTTGGAACTTCGCAGGTCGTTTCATACACTCAAGTCTTTCCCCAATAGATGCGAGTTGGGTTTGTAGTAAGGTCAACATAGTCATCATGACCTTGGTTGCATCTTGGTTTCCACCTTCTGCTATTGTGTGCTACAAGAGTAAATAAAAGGTGAGGTACTCCAAGAATTTCTCTAGGAGTTGGCTTTTATAATAGGTTAAATCTACTACGAAAAGGCAAATAGGAAAAATAGGAAAAATATGCAAAAAGGAATTAATGCAAAAAAAGGAAATTTAATTAAATGAGAATCTCCTAAGATCCTAGGCGATTTTCCTAGATTCTTTTGGTGATTTTCTTTTTAACTTTTGGTTTAACTTAATGGTAATAGAAATGCAACCTAAAAATGGAAAGACAACTAAGATGCAAATGAACTGAATTTTGTTTATTGGACCATAAGACCTAGCAATGCGCATAGGTGAGAGTAGATGCCAATCGGTTTTTTTTAACATGAATGACTAGACTAATGCAAGAAATAAAAAAAAATCTGAGAAAAGATAGAGACAGCCTGGTTTTTAGGAGCTTAAGCTCTGATACCAAAAAGATACAAGCTTGAGTAGGTGGCCATGAAGCTCTCAGACCGGGTGCAAGGAGCTTGGGTGAGAAATTCGGCCTAGGCTTCTTGGAATGGATTGGGGCATGTGTGATGGGTGGTGGGGTGAGGTGAACCACACGAGGTATGAGGGGGCTCGTGATAAATCAAAATTATAGAGCTTGGAGTATAGGTCTCAACTTGGTGTAGAACAACAAGAGCTTTGAGTAAAGACTCTTAGAGAAAAATGCATATCTTTATTAATATGGGCAAAACGTTATCGAAGTACAATGCTGAAGGAGCCTTATTAATATGCTCAGCACCTTGACTTTCTAGGGTTGACTCTCAAAGAAAATGGAAAATTTATAAAAGTGCATAAAGGAAAATTACCCAAAATGGAAATAACCGAAAAAGGTAAACTACTTAATTGTTTTTGACACAACAAAAGGAAAACTAATAAATCCTACCATGCAAAACAGAAAAGGTAACATATAATAATAAAAACTTATCTTCTTACCTCTCGGCCAAGAAATGGAAGGTGGCCGACCTTGTGGTTTGCACGCGCCTAGCTCCGAGTCTTGTACTTGGAGTAGGTTGTCATATTGTTGTGTCTTGACCTCCTTTTCTATGAGAGCCCAAATTTCTGGAGAAATTTGGTGAAGTGATAAGCCCTTGACTTGATTGTTGCACTTTTGGCCCGTTGTGTATTTGCCTTGGCCTTTTAGAAGTCTTTCCACGAACAAGCTAAACTAGTGGAAGAGTGCCCGAGTTCTGCTTCTTGTCATTTCTCCTGGTGGCACATTGGGGGAAGAACTCTCCTCTAGATCCATGCCCAGAAGATTGCTGATGATCTGGTCCAAGTCTTCTAGGGTGGTGCTCGTGCTGGCCGTGTTACCGTGTGATCCGGCTGTGCCGTGGGTCGAGCCAGCCAAGTTGCCAGTATAGCCGGCCGGTATGTCAATCGAGCCAGCCCTGCTGCCAGTCGAGCTGGCAGTGTTGGCCGCCTCGCCGCTTGTTGGGCCAGCTATTTGGTCAATCGGGCTGGCGGTGTTGTTTGGCCCGACCATATCGCTCATCGGACCGGCGGTGTTGCTTGGGCTGACTATCTCGGGCAGGCCTTCTTGTCGACCATCTTCATGATCTGGCCTTCCGGGCCGGCCACTTGATATGGTGCCCTCATTACCATCTATACAATACTTGTGTTTATATCAATTTCTGATGTCGGCGCCTCTAATATAACAGTAGTACTATTTAACCTTTTTGAAGTGGTACCATAATATTGTATTATTGCATCAGTTTCTCCATATGAATACCAAATTTTGTAATCCGACATCAATCAAGTTCTATACAAATGATTCCAAACTTTTAAAAAAAGACTAATATATGATTCCAATATTTAGTACACAGATAATACATTTTATTGTATTTCGATGTCATGTTATATTGTGACACAAATGTCACGAACTCCGCCACACCTTGTACAAATTCACCCATCAATTCTCCCGTCGTTGAATTATACCAAAGTTTATCCCTCCACGATCGAAATTTATCATAAGAATTTGAAGAAGATATTTGTAAAGATTTTTGTTTTGTTGAAATTGTGAAAAGTGGCAAACATATTTATAATCCAAAATTACAAATAAAATAACGATTTGTTTTACGGTTTTTTTAGAATATTCTTGAGAATAATCGGATATACAGATAACAACACCAACCAATTTCAAAGAATATTTTGTCGAATTCCAACAGATTTTGATGGATTTCCAATGGATTTAAGATGGATTTCTGATGGCAGTCCAACCAAATCCATAACACACCAGATTTATTGAGATGTTTTGAAATTTTTGGAGAACCGGTTAACAACCAGCATTTCCAACGGAGTCTCGACCAATTTCCGATGGACACCAAAAAATCCGATATCATCGGAATGTCTTTGGTAATTTCTGACACCATATCGATGGAATCCCGATGGATATACGACCGTCGGGATTATGTCGGGAGTGCGACGGGGAAACCCATCGATTTTCTGACAACACATCTGTCGTCGGGAATAAACGATGCGATGGGTTTAGTGTCGTCGGAAAATTTTATGTTTTCTTGTTGTAGTGATGATCCATTAGAGCTCAATAGTCTTTTGATATGTTGAAACAAGCTATGATATCTAATCATGTTATGGCTGTAATATCTACTCAGCTTATGGCTTTACCATATTTTGAAAAGGTTTTTAAAGTCGAGTATGATTCTTCTGGTTATGAAATGGAAGTAGTTTGATGCAAGAACTGAAACCTAATTATTTTAGCTATGGCTTGTTGGATAAAGAGCAGACTAAACCGATACATGAAAAAATCTCATGGCCATTTTTTTAGCCATTCAGAAATGGAGACATTATCTGTTGAATTGAAATTTTTTGGTGCATACAGATCAAAAGATTTAAAATTTCTTTTGGAGAAAAGAGATGTTTCATGGATTATCAAATATGGTTAACAAAGTTATTGGGCTATGATTTCAACATTGTGTATAAAATAAATTGGCTGATGGGCTGTCCAAAATAATACATGGGGTGATGGGGATCTCAGTACCGACTATTGGACAGGATCTATGGTCTGTTGTACGAGAAGCTCCGGTAACGCAGTCAAAGAATAAACAGATGAGGAAATGGTCCACCTTGACCGTTAAGAACTACTTCAAATCTGTAGGTCATGAGGATATAACATGGTTAGAGATTCGCCCGACCTTTGCCAGCACCGACACCACCGGTACAACCAACCTAGATGGCCTGCCGGCCACTATACATGGGCAAGCCGATGATCTTGTCCAATTTTTCAACAAAATGACCATTGGCCTAGGCAATGATCATCTTGATCCAGCGAAGTCTTCTTCCTATACTTGTAATTCAAGTGCCTAATCCATTTTGCGGGACTAAATTGCCCAAAGACTCAATATGGCTGCATTGGGCAAGGAATGGCCAGAACAACATTCATGGACCAAGAGCTTTAAGAAAGATCAAGACAAGTGGAAAAGCTTCAAGACCAAGACCCTGAGGCATCAAATAATGATCTAGAAGAGCTGAGTGCTACAGCCAAGACTCAAGACATGCCACACACCTAATGCTCCTACAGAGCATTTTGCAAGTAAGGCTAAAGGATAATCTATTTATTATATTCTTGCAAGATCAAATGATCCAAACAATAGTCCAACATGCCAAATTCAAATTAGGCGCCTTCTACAAAGGAATCACAAGCATCTTTAGTTTACCTTTTTTCTAGTTTGATGCACTTTTCCATTTATATGTGTAATCTTACGATTTCCTTTTGTTTGTGATTTTCTTGTTGTATTTTTTTCATTTATTTCAGCCATTAGGCCAAGCCGAATAACCATTGTATAAGGTTTTCTTGAAATCTTGTAATGTTTGAACTATTTTGATATTAATAGAGATCAAATTTCTTCAAAAGAAAGAACCCTATATGAGTTCAACCAAAAGTGTGCAGCCGCCTCTTTACTTGGACTTCCCCTGCTGTATCAAAGAACTTACACCCTCATTTTTGTGCGCCTCATGTCCCCCATCAATTTCCTTGCCTTGATTATATGAGAGAGAGCGGCCACCAACTCAAAAAATTCCATCCTTATCCCTTTGGCGGTACCGAGAAAGAGTAACCACCAACTCGTGTCACGGTCTGTCATTTTTCCTTATAAGGCTCTATACATCGTCTTATATCTTCTGGTATCAAATCTATAGAAAAGGAACTTCAAAAAATCCAATGTTCTTTTTCTATCCTATTGCCATTTTTCGTCTTACCTTGTCAAAAAAGCCTTAGCATTTTTCTTAGATTACCAATTCTCTTAACTAGAGCATATTAGAATATTTACATTAATCAAAAACCAAAAATAGTAGACTTTCCATGCTGCACCAAACACTGGTGGTTGTTTCTCGTTGTAAGTGAATGCAACGAAAAGATCCGGAAATAACGAATAATGAAAGAATTCATATATCGACATTTCGTGCTCAAAAAAAGATTTATGCTTTGTTATTCCCATCATTCGGTAACCACAGGATGATCCACAAGAAAGGTGGCAGGATTCGAATCTATGGCCGACCCGACCCTGACCTGTTGGGTTGGGTGGCCTGCTTCACCCTCGTCGCCTCTGTTCGAAACAGATGCCTGCGCTACCCAGCATGTAATCTTATCCCCCTACCCCTATTCTACTTATGCCATTACCAATCGCAGGTAACCCCAGACCGGCTGCCCCTGAAGTAATAAGAACGATTATCCATATGACCAAACACGGACCAGCTTACTTTTCGAGCGAGAGTTTCATGATCCCGACCAGCAACTTGTTGGGAGTAAGGGCATCCAAGCTTGCCCAACCTAGTAAAGGGGCTTGGAGATAGAAGGTTTTCTGGGGGGGGAGTTGGCTTCTTTGCTAGACAGGAGCAGTAGAGGAAGCATCGAATGCCATGGTTCTTGTTACAGACTAGGCTGCAAGTAAGAGGGATATAGTCAGCTCAACTGTGAATGTTGCCAATGCTGATACAACCATTCAATTGAAATGGAATTGCAAATTCATCTTCTACTATCAATTCATTTCTTTTGTTTGAATAAGCTATTAAGGTGCCTAGGACACTAGTAGACACCAAGAAGAAGCTGGTAGGGAGAACGGAGATTGAAGATCAGACAATTTTCAACAGACAAGATCAGATCGTAGAATAAAGAAAGATTTGCTGCCGCTATTGAATCAGAGTCCACGGTGCAACAAGTGATCATCTATTCATGAATTGGATTCGAACCAATCAAGCTACTTGCTCTTTAGTAGATCGTGAGTGGGTCAGTCATCCTCCTCATTATAGTCCTCCTAAAATCAATAGCATTTCATCAAAATACATCCTGTCTTTTCACCTTAGTAGTGCAATGGATAGTCCAGTATTATAGCCCCAGTCATGGCTACTAATAAAATAAGAATAGGAACCAAAAACTAGAAGAATAGTAGGTACAAAGTAAATTGCCCAATGTTTCCAAAAAGTCCAACTTCGTACCTTTCCGGCACAAACCGTATATCTAAGAGAGGTGTATTTCTTTGGGTTGGTAGTAATGGAATGCTTTCATTATCTAAAATGAAAAAAATTTCCAACAAAAAGATTAGTCCAATAATCCCACTCACTGGTAAATACCGCAATACTTCTTCGCGAATCTCCGCTATTTTAATATGGAACATTATAACAACGAAAAGGAATGAAATGACTATAGCTCCTATATGAAATACTTGGAAAATCATAGCCGAGAAGTTGAGATCTAACAAAAGAAGTAAACCTGAAGTGTCGAGAAAGACTGGGATGGGAAACAAAATAGAATGTACCAGATTTTTAGCATGTGCAACCATCAAACCAGAGACCACAGGAGGGCTCGACAAAATAGAAAGTATCATGGGTACGTCGCCCTTCCCTGAAATGGAACTTTTCATGCTAGTTCTTGCTTCAGCGTAAAAATCGATCTATTACGACCAGTGCGGTTGTTCCTATTTCATTTTCTTCTTCCAAGCCTTTCTTTCTTAGAAAGCATTCACTGAGTTGCTTATGGAATCTCAATGCATCCATTTAATGCATTCTTTTCAATCTTGTACCCATAAAGCGGTAGATTGAACACCACAAAAATCTCGATTCAAAAAAAGGTACATGCAACTAAACTTGTGAACTCAGACAGCCTTGTGGTACACCTTGCATCTGCCATATGCTACTTTCTTTCTTATCTATATGTATTTTTTATCGAGTTTTCATCGGGAAGCACCGGTTACGAGAGCTTTTTAAGCAAAACCATCTGATTGAACAACATCCATTATTGAACAACAGCTGCAGCTTCCCCCTGATCTAACTAATTTTTCTCATTTTCCCGAGATTATTAGATGCCGATTACCGATACGTGGAATAATAGCCCGGAACTTACCTTAAAATAGTGGGACATGCCAACAAGGGATTAGCTGATAGAGTAGGTTGCTAGAGAAGGCTGTTGATTCGGTTCAGTGGTCCTTCATCCATGATACTCTTCTTGTGCTGAACTTCCCCGACCGATTTATTCAGTGGATCCTTGCATGTATATCTTCAGCTGCTTTCTCTATCTCAATCAACGGAGAATTGTCATGTTATTTCTCAGCCACTCGGGGTCTCTGATGAGGACATCAGATCATCTGGCCGGCCAAAAGACCAACATGGCCGACCAGAAAGATTGTCCGATACAGCAGGACCATTTGGCACGTCTACCAGGGCAAACGGTACCGGCGGCTCTATGATCAGCCAGGCCAGACCGACCAACTTCTCCGGCGGAGAGGCCCAAACCTCCGGCCCAAGTGGCGGCGACGTGAACAACACCGCCGGCCCAACTGGTGACGCCGCCGGCTCAAAAATCAATCTGACCGGCTCCGATCTCAACTCACCCAGCTCCACGCATAATTCAGCCGGTTCACGCGATATCACCACCATTTCCACATCTACACAAGGAGACTCGGATCAACTAAGCTACCAGCTTCAAGACATGAACCTGGTTGAAGTCTCTACACCAGTAGTGCCACCAAGAGCCATGACAAGCAGTAGAACAAGGGCATTTTTCCACAAGTTCAGTTTGTGGGTAGACAAGCTCCTAGAAGATCATCGACAAGGAGCATTGGGCCAAGAGTACAAGGAAGAGTCCAATAGATTCTCAACATTGCAAAGGACACCAGAGACTTGGGCTCTCATGGCAAAGGAAGTCAAGGCCCAACAATTCATAATCCTACTCCAAGTTGAAGACTAGGAGCTAGGCACGTGTATGCCACAAGGTCGGCCATCTTCTATTTTTTTACAGAAAGGTAAGAATGGTAAGTTTTCAATTATATACTTGCATTTTCTGTTTTTCAGGGTAGAAATTAGTAGTTTTACATTTTTTGAGTCAAGAACAATTTAGGTAGCTGTCCTTTTTTGGTTATTTCCTTTTTGTAATTTTCTTTATGCATTTTTGTAACTTTTCCATTTTTATTTTGAGTCAACCCTAGAAGGTCAAGGCTGCCGAGCATATTAATAAGGCTCTTTCAGCGTTGTAGTTCAACAACTTTATGATATTAATAAAGATAGAACTTTTTCCTACGAGTTTTCTCCAAAGAACTCTTTCGCTTAGAACCCTAGTTGAGACCAGCCCTCGTAGCTACTAAGTTGTGATTTATCGCGAGGTGCATCACCCCTCGTGTGGTTCACTTCACCTCTCCATCCAATACCCACCAGAAAACCCCCATCCAGATGCCTAAGACCGAGTTTCTCGCCTAATCTTCTCCAACCAGTCTGCGAGTGTTATGGCCTTTATTCAAGGCTTGTATCAGTCTCCGTCAGGACTGCCTGCTATCGCCATACCTTGTTCGTCATTGTCATCATTATGCTTTTGAGAATGCGGGATTACCACGCCAGGATTGGGACAATCGAATATCATCCTCATTGCAAAGCCCTGGGACTCACAAATCTTTTTTTCTGTTGATATACTCATTTTCAACAAAGGAAACATCTCCTCAGTCAATGGGATTTTCAATATATTAGACATATTATAAAGGGTTTCCGGTTTATCGATAAACAATTCCAAGTGCTCGGCGTTCTTAGCAGGATATGATGATCTTTTGGCTGTTTATATTCGTGACACTCTGGGGGTGGTCATTGGTTCCTTACCGGTCCATTACTTAGGTCTCTCTCTCTTCTAAAAAGCTCTTACAGGGTGATTATGAAGTTCTGACTGAAAAAATTCGGAAAAGATTTCAGTATTGGATTGTCCGGTTTCTATCCTCGTCATGGCCTTACACCTATCTCTACAGTCATCATCAGTCTCACCAACTTCTAGTTCTCAGTCAAAATTTGTGGGATCTTGACTGTGAAGAGCAAGAAAAGAAAGAAGAACTCATCAGGCAAGAAGGGACTTTTCACTCTTTCGGCGATATAATAGAAGATGCAGTCTTCGGTCATTCAAATGATTTCCTGTTCTGGAATGTCAAGCCATGAGTAATCGATTTCAGCATTTCCTAAAGAAAGCAGTTTGAGTAGCAGGAGGACAAGTAGATCTTATCTTGTGTGCAGTAAGTATGAAAAGAGAGCACTAGCTACATAAGGGTCTACGATTGCTCTGCCTACCATAAATAATTTGAATTGACCCTATACTCTTTGGAAATTACTGAAAGAGAAAGACTGACTCTCCTACGGACCTGGTGGACCTTACAGTTGAGTTATTGCATCCCTCTCACAAACTATCATTTCATAAGAGAACGAAAAACATTTTGATTCGAAGCGAATCCCTTTCTTCTTTGCCTTTACGAGTTGAGTAAACAAATCAATCAAAAAGCTTTTTCTCTTAAGGTTATCACACTCTAATGAAAAAGCACCCGTTCACGTCAAGAATAGACTTTTTTGATTCCGTAGATTCTAGTTCTCAGAGTTTCATCGATATTTTTGTGGTGTTGAGTGTACCCTGAGTACAAGATCGAAAATAATGCACTGGATGAATGCCTAGACATTGAGAAGGAAGGACGCTTTCAGAGGCGAAAGGCCATGGCACTACAAAAAAACAGCGTATTTCCGACGGCCTTATCCGTTGGAAATACGTTGGTAAAACCGTTTCTCGACTACTTTCCGATGAAAATAGTCCGTCAGGACTATTTCGTCGGAAATGCGACTCCGTCGGGAAGTTATCGAGACATTCCGACGGATTGGCGATTAAGTGTGCCGTCGGAAACTTCCGACGGATGTTCGATGACAACGTTCCGTCGGAAATAACCGACGGATCTGCGATGGTCCGTATCCATCGGTAATCGCCGACGAATTATCGAAGGCGTTTTCCGATGACTTGTGCCATTGGAAATATTGTCCGATGATATTTCCCGACGGTTTATAACCGTCAGGATATAGCAACACATTTCCGACGGCTTGTTCCGTCAGGAATTTTCGACGACAAAAGCCGTCAGAAACACCAAATAATTGAAAAAATAAAAAATTTATTTGGAGGCCTCGAGAAGTTGCAAGTGATCTGGAGGCGCTCCAATTTCTTGTGCCTAAAAATAAAAAAATTCTAAATTAATAATTTTAAAACTTTTAAATAATAATAAATAATTAATATAATAATTAATTTACCAATTGATCGACTCGTCTGAGAAAACTGGTCGATCTGGCATTGTGAATATAAATGCTTTTGCCTCCTCGGTCGCTCTTCCGGTTTCCCGAATTAGTTTTCGAGATGATCTCAGCGGTGGAAGATTCCCAATAACGAATAAAATCGTTCCAAACCGACTCATTCAACCCTCTTGGTTTATCTTTTCCCTTTTTCCATTTTTTTTTCCATTCGTTTATATGGCGGGAAAATTATACTGTAGCCTCTTTTTCGAAAGCGTCTTCCACCAATTTTGTGTTCATGGGATCCCATGTAAATTCTTGCTGCGAAATTTTAATATATATTACTAAAAAATATTATTAAAAACTATTTAAAATAATTATATATTTTAATTTTAAATAACATACCGCAAACGTCCTGAACCAAATCTGACGTTCTTCGTACATAATATCTCGAAATTTGGTATATGGTTTATTCAAAAGAGAATGAAGCATCTTTAATATAGATTTGCTTATTCCATTGTTTGAAATACCAAACCTACGAATTTTTATTACAATAGTATTAAAATAATTATTTTAAATATAATTATAAAATAGTATTAAAATAATTATTTTAAATATAATTCTAGAAAATTTAATTTACCATGTCGAGTTTCCTTGACGTCTCGGATCGAGAAATGTGAGAAGTTCACGACCAGGCTGCTGAACCAATTCTTCAATTGTCATTGGTCGGAAAGAATCATTTGCAGATTCTGGAACTTGAGTTGGTATAAAACTCGGAGTCGATGACTCACCACATCTTTGGTAATCTTGATACGACCTTAAAATATTATGATTGTGACATTTTATCCATCTATCTTGATATTATATTTACATTCTTTTTTGCTTTTTAATTTAAGATTTTTTATTTTAATATTAAATTATATTATTTTTAAAAATTAATGTTATATTTAAAAATACAAATTAAAAATATACTAATTTTAAAATAATACTAATGTTTTATTTGTTAATATATTTATATACCACCAAAATAGAAAATTATATTTTTGAATTTCTATTTTGCAAACTTTCTATTTTATAATAATGACATAAACAACAACTTAAAGCAATAATTTTTAAAAAATCCTAAATTGTTATTAAGATGGCATTATATCAGACTCTCTGCTGATTGGCCTTATTTGAATTGTAAAATGATGTTATTATGATCAATTGATAGACCTAGCATTAGCAAATCAAGGTAGTAATAAAAAGTGGTGCATCTCAAATATCGAGTGTAATATTTATCGTAAGAATTGTTTTTGGAAAACAAACATTTTTACTTTAATTTAAATAAAAGTACGAAAAGAAAATAACCATCATGATTTTATTAACCACAAAATCTGATTTTATTAAAGATTTTATTAACCACAAAATCTGATTTTATTAAAGATTTTATTAACCACAAAATCTGCAAGTTCATGAGCTAAAAAAATGGTTATACTTTGTGTTGTTACGGATAAGATGTGAAAGGACATGGACTGAATATGAGCATGGAAGCTTAGAGGTACAGCAGAACATGAGCTATGTGTGATTCATCAAAAGAAAATACATAGCTGAAATCATCATGAACTGCTTATGTGAAAATGAAAACGTTACACAAATCCCTAATAGAACCGTGTATATGCGTAGTTAGATGGCAAGTCGCATGAATCGTGTATACACAAACATAACCAAATGCAGAACATGAAAGAAGTAAATGTTTTCTGTGGAAAACTGAAATTTTCTTGGGACATTAGTAGCATGGTTCATGGGGGAGTAACTAAATGGTTTAACCTAATCATCTAGCATGATAATCACAACTAAATGCATCAATGGGAAGATCTGAAGTATGAAATTATGACGATTTTATGAAGCCATTATAACGAAATTATGAAGCAAATATGAAGCAAATAACCATAAACTATGCACAAGTTTAGAGAAATCTATAATAATGAAAAAACTTACATGATTTCGGACGATTTAAGGAAACTTTGGGCGAAAACTGTCGGCGGCGAGGCGAAAACGGCGGCGGGGAGGCGAAAAGACAGAGAGAAGGAGAGAAACACGATAGAGGAGAAGAAATTGAACCGTAGGTTATATTACACATTCCCGACGGCAATTTCTGTCGGGAACTCGTCGGGACTGTATTAATAGTTTCGTGAAAACCCGCGTTGGGAATTATGATTCCCGCTTAAAATTTTAAGCCGTCGGAAATCCATCGGTATTTTGACGGATGGCTTAAACCCCGTGCATGTTCGACAAATAGTCTGACCACGTTTCATTGGACTGTTTTTCGACGGATATCCGACGGATTTGCTAAAACCATCGGAAATCCGTCGGTTATGTATATCAATTAAAGATTTCCGATGGAGTTCCGACGGTTTTAGCAAATCCGTCGGATATCTATCGGAAAACCGTCAATTGAATTTTAGAATATCATATTTCTTTAGTCATTGTAACTCTACCAAATGATAAATTAATAAATGTGAAAATGCATTAAATGTTAAAAGAAAACCAAATCTAGCAAACCAAACAAAGGAAGTTGTCCGAAACTACTCCAATTCTAGCAGTAGCCAAAGCAATGTACCTTGTTAAACAAAATATTTGTATTACTTATTTATTATTGTTATTTCAAATTAAAGATCATTTTAGAATTTAAGTAGACTTTTAAATAAATTTATTAATTTCTCAATTTTGCATAACTGTTTATAGAACCACGAAGAAAATGTGAGCATTTTTACAAGCTTTTTTGGTGAAAAATAAAATAAAATATTATTATAACAAATTTAATCTGAATCTGATGAATATTCCGAATTAGCTGAATTTTTCTCGTCAAACTCGCCAATCTCTTCTTCTGAATCTTGAAACACGTTGTAATCTTCGTTCGTAGTGTCATCAACAACAAGGTTAACTTCAAGAGAAGTGTCTATTGAACCTAAGTTACCAATTGTGTTTTGTTGCATAGGCTCTTGTTCGGTAATACCACATACCATTCCTCTAGGATGTATTGAGGTCACTGTAATCCAAGGATCTTGCTTGTTTCTCACACGAGGATATCGAATATAACAAACCTGGTCCGCTTGTGATGAAAGTATAAAAAGATCATATTTTCGATGTCGCTTACGAGAGTGGACAGATGTAACACCGAATTCGTCTTCACGTTGACCCATGACAGGGTCATACCAGTCATAATAGAACACAATACACCTCAAATCAATCATTCCTGGATAGTGAACTTCTAATATTTCACGAAGAATACCATTGTATACAATTTCTCCCGACTGAGATGATACACCATAATTACAAGTTGTTTGTGAGTTTCCTTCGCGATGACTCTTAAAAGCATATCCACGAGTGCAGTACATTGGATAAGATTTTGTAGTAAATGTAGGACCACTCACCAACTCAACTAACCACGTGGGAAACGTTATGCCCCTAGAAGGACCTGTAGTAACCTACAAAATAATAGAATGTAGTAAATTATAAATAAATAAATATATATAGATATAGATATATAGTAAATTATTATTGAAAATTACATAATTGTGGTAACACTAACATAAAAATGTAACCATTTTGCAAACTCGCTTTTTTTAAGTTCGGCCAACTCATTCTCGCTGTAATCTGAATAATGAACACGTATTTGTTCCACGTATATCCTGTTAATTATGAAAAAATAAATTAACAATAAATTATAATAATAACTAAAAACAAAATTAAATTGAATGTACCTTTCATATTCCAAAACGTCATCGCAATTTGTCAAAATATACAAATGCAAGTGATTGTGTTCCTCCTCTGATAGGCATCGCGTCTTCTCTTTTCCACTTAAACGTCCAATTTGTGCAAATATTTTTGGCACATACACTGGATAGCTTGGTTTTTCTCCTCCATCATCATGTCGTGAAGGCCGTCTATTTTTTGTTTGCACTTGCGATGGAAAATAGTAGCTAGCAAAGTTAGATGTTTCTTCATTAATACTTTGTGCGACGATTGAACCTTCAACTCTGGCAAGATTTTTAACTTTTTTCTTTAGGTGGAACCTATATCTCTCAAAAGGATACATCCATCTGTACTGAACAGGTCCTCCAAGGGCTGCTTCTCTAGGGAGGTGAATAGGAAGATGCTCCATAACATCAAAAAATGCTGGTGGAAATATTTTCTCCATGTTACAAATGAGAACCGGTATTTTTTCCTCCAAATTTCGGATATTGTCTACAGTAAGTAATCTTGTACATAAATCTCGGAAAAAGCACTAATCCCTACATAAAAATATATTTTAATATCATATAATATATGAAAAATATTATTATATATATATAAAATAATGTAAATTTAACGTCGTACCTGCAATTGCTCCGTGGACATTTTTAGGCAGTAGATCGCTAAAGGCAAATGGGAATAATCTTTGCATGACAACATGACAATCATGACTTTTCATCCCTGAAAATTTACCTTCAATAGTATCGACACAATTACGAAGATTAGATGCGTATCCATCTGGAAATTTGACACTATGCTTAATCTAGTCAAAGAATTCATCTTTTGCATGCGCATCCAACCGGAATGCGGGAGACAATGATTTTCCATTTGACATTACATGTAGTTCCTTCCGGGAAAAAATCTCCGGCAAATCCAATCTAGCTTTCAAATTATCTTTTGTTTTTCCTTGCACATTTAGAACGGTATTCATTATGTTGTCGAAAAAATTCTTCTCAATGTGCATAACATCTAGATTATGGCGCAACAAATGGTCCTTCCAATATCGTAAATCCCAAAAAATGCTCTTCTTGTGCCAATTATGGTATTCACCACAACCATCAACAGGGTAATGTCCGTTACCTCCACAAGAAGTCGTTCTCTTAGCACCAAAATCTCTAAGTTGAGTCAACATATCATTCCCGTCAAGAATAGGAGGTGGAGCATCAAATTTTTTTTGTTTTTCCTAAACAATGTCGTGCTCCGGCGATATGGATGATCTTGTGGTAGAAATCGACGATGACAATCGAACCAACTAGTCTTTCGTCCGTGTTTCAGTTGGAACGCATCAGTATTATCTTGACAATATGAGCATGCTAATCTTCCATGCGTCGACCATCCTGATAACATACCATATGCTGGAAAATCACTTATCGTCCACATAAGTACAGCTCGCATCAAGAAGTTTTGTTGGTTGGAAACATCGAATGCTTCGATACCATTTTCCCATAATATTTTTAACTCATGAATTAGTGGCTGCAAGAAAATATCAAGCGATCACTTAGGATGCTTTGGGCCAGGGACGAGAATTGTTAGAAATAAAAACTCTCGTTTCATGCACAAAGAAGGAGGCAAATTATAAGGTGTAACGATAACTGGCCACAACGAGTATTGCCTCCCATGCTTCCCAAAAGGGTTGAATCCATCTGTAGATAACCCGAGGTATACGTTTCTAGGCTCATATGCAAAACTAGGATAAACCTGTTGAAAATGTTTCTATGCTTCTGCATCCGAGGGATGCACAATTTCTCCATTCGAATTATGTTCTGCATGCCATCTCATAGGTTTTGCGTGTGTTCAGATTGATATAACCTCTTTCACCTCTCTGTTAATGGCAAATACCACATCCGTTTATGCGGAATAGGTACTCTACCGCTTGTCTCTTGAAATCGAGGTTTGTGACAAAATCGGCACTTCATGCGGTTTTCATCATTTCTCCAATACATCATGCAATTGTCAATACATACATCGATCATCTGATATGGCAATCCAAAACCAGATACAAGTTTTTGAACCTCATAATATGAAGCAGGT
>CM032163.1:11873646-12100183 GCA_018901935.1 Pugionium cornutum | reverse complement strand
GCCAGTACCGCGCACAATCCAGCCGGTATAGCCGATCCAGCCGAGTACACGCGCAATTCCACTTCCACACAAGAGGACTCGGACCAAATGAGCTACCAGCTCCAGGACATGCACCTAGAGGAAGTATCTACACCAGTGGTACCTCAAGGAGCAATGACAAGAAGCAGATCAAGGGCACTCTTCCACAAATTCAGCTTATGGGTTGACAAGCTCCTAGAGGAAGAGCAGCTAAGGACAATGGGCCAGAAGAGCAAATTAGAGTCCAAAGGCTTCTCAACAACACAAGGAACATCAGAGACTTGGGCTTTAGTGGCAAGAGAGGTCAGGGCCCAAAGATTCCTAACCCTACTCCAAGTCGAAGACTAGGAGCAAGGCGCGTGCATGCCACAAGGACGGTCACCTCCCATTTCTTGGCCGTGAGGTAAGTAAGGTAAGTTTTCAATACGAATATTTGCCTCTTTCTGTTTTTCAGGGTAGGATCTAGAATATTTACATTTTTGAGTCAAAGACATTTTAGGAATAGGTCCTTTTTTGGTTATGCACTTTTGTACATTTTCCATTTGTGCACTTTTGTAATCATTCCTTTTCTTTCTTTGAGTCGACCCTAGAAGGTCAAGCTGTCGAGCATATTAATAAGGCTCCTTCCAGCATTGTAGTTTGACAACCTTTTTGATATTAATAAAGATCAAATTTTCTTTCAACAAGTTATTCTCTCAAGAGACTTGTGCACTTAGAACCTAGTTGAGACCAGCCCTCCTAGCTCTAAGTTTGTGATTTATCACGAGGTTCATCACCCCTCGTGTGGTTCACTTCACCCTTCCATCTTTTACCAACCAGAAAACCCCCATCCAGAAGCCTAAGGTTGAGTTTCACACCTAATCTTCTACAAACAGCCCACGCGCATACATCCTTGAATCAAGGCTTGTATCACATTATCATCTTCTATCTCCAATTTTGTCAAAATATAGAAAATTGAGCTATCCTAACGTTGGCACTGGATTCATGTCATTCAGAGCTCTAAATCAAAAATTTCGGACGATTTAGTGCGGACATGTCAAGCTGATCGGGCTGTTAATATGATTATACTAAATAGATCATTGGTGCTCACCGAGTAAAGGCTTATAAATCAAGCATAATGCATGATATCACACAGTTTTGGATAGATTGGATTACTTGCACACTTTGTCATCTCTATTTCTGTCTCAAATTTTGTTAATGTGAAGAAAATTGAGCTAGCTTAACGTGGTCATTGGATTCGTGTGTTTCTGAGCTCTAAACCAAAAGTTACAGACGATTTAGTGCGGACATGTCAAGTTAATCAGCAAGTTAAAGTGATCATTCTAAATTGATCATTGGTGCTCATTAAGTAAAGGCTTATAAATGAAAATTAAAGCATGGCATTACACAGTTTGGGATAACTTGGATTATTTGGACACCTTGTCACCTCTATTTCCGTCTCAAATTTTGCAAAATATAGAAAATTTAGTGCGGACATGCCAACATGGGCATTGAATTCATGTCATTCTAAGCTCTAAATCAAAAGCTACAGACGATTTAGTGCGAACATGTCAAGTTGATCAGACAGTTAATATGATTATTCAAAACTGGTCATTTGTCCTTATTAAGTAAAGGCTTATAAACAAAGCATATTGCATGGCATCACCCAGTTTCGGATAGATTGGATTACTTGGATGCTTTGTCTTATCTAGTTATGTCTCAAATTTTGCAAAATATAGAAAATTTAGCTCCTTAACATGGGCATTGGATTAGTGCAATTCTGAGATCTAAATCAAAAGTTACAGACTATTTAGTGCGGACATGTCAAGATGATCGGACAGTTAATATGATTATTCTAAACTAATCATTGGTGCTCATTGAGTAAAGGCATATAAATGAAGCATAATGCTTGGTATCACATAGTTTCGGATAGATTGGGTTATCTGGATGCTTTGTCTTATCTAGTTCTATCGGAAATTTTGTCACATTGTATAAAATTGAGCTACCTTAACGTGGGCTCTGGATTGATGTAATTCTGAGCTTTAAATCAAAAGTTACAGACGATTTAGTGCGGACATGTCAAGTTGATCGGCCAGTTAAAGAGATCATTTTGAACTGATCGTTGGTGCTCATTGAGTGAACAGTTATAAATGAAGCATAATGCATGGCATCACACAGTTTTGGATATTGGATTACCTGGACGGTTTGTCGTATCTATTTTTGTCTAAAATTTTGTTACAATATAGAAAATCTAGCTATCTTAACGTGGGCGTGGGATACGTGTCATTCTGAGCTCTAACCAAAAGTTGTGGACGATTTATTGTGTACATGTCAATTTGATTGACCAGTTAAAATCATCATTCTAAACTGATCATTGGTGCTCATTAATTAAAGATTTATAAATGAAGCATAAAGCATAGCATCACGCAGTTTAGGATAGATTGGATTACTTGGATGCTTTGTCGTCTCTATTTCTATCTCAAATTTTTTCAAAATATGAGCTAGCTTAACGTGGTCATTTGATTCGTGTCATTCTGAGCTCTAAATCAAAAGTTACATACGATTTAGTGCGGACATATCAAGTTGATCAACCAGTTAAAGTAATCATTCAAAATTGCTCATTGGTGCTAATTAAGTAAAGGCTTATAAATGAAGCATAAAGCATGGCATCAGACAGTTTGGGATAGATTGGATTACTTGGACGCTTTGTCGTCTGTATTTCTATCTCATATTTTGCAAAATATAGAAAATTTAGTGCGGACATGTTAACATGGGCATTGGATTTGTGTCATTCTAAGCTCTAAATCAAAATTTACGAACCATTTACTGTGGACATGTCAAGGTTCTCAGACAGTTAATATGATTATTCTAATTTGATCATTAGTTTTTATTAAGTAAAGGTTTATAAACGAAGCATATTGCATGTCATCAAACAGTTTGGATAGATTGGATTAATTGAATGCTCTGTCTTATCTAGTTCTATTTCAAATTTTGCAAAATATAGAAACTATAGCTAGATTAACGTGGGAATTGGACTAGTGTCACTCTGAGCTCTAAATAAAAAGTTACGAACGACTTTGTGCGGACATGTCAGTTTGATATGATTATTCTAAACTGATCATTGGTGCTCATTGAGTAAAGGCTTATAAGTGAAGAATAATGCATGGCATCACGCAGTTTCGGATAGATTGGGTTACTTGGATGCTTTCACTTATCTAGTTCTGTCTGAAATTTTTTAATATTGTAGAAAATTGAGCTAGTTAACATGGACATTGGATTGGTGTCATTCTGAGCACGAAATCAAAAATTATGGGCAATTTAGTGTGGACATGCGAAGTTGATCGGCCAGTTAATATGAGTTTTCAAAACTAATCATTGGTGCTTATTGAGTAAAGGCTTATAAATGAAGCATAATGCATAGCATCACACAGTTTTGGATAGATTGGATTACTTGGATGCTTTGTCGCATCTATTTCTGTCTCAAATTTTGACACAATCTACAAAATTGAGCTAGCTTAACGTGGGCATTGGATTTGTGTGTTTCTGAGCGCTAAATCAAAAGTTACGGACGATTTAGTGTGGACATAAAATTGATTGGCCAGTTAATTTCATCATTCTAAACTGATCATTGGTGCTCATTAAGTAGAGGCTTACAAATGAAGCATAAAGCATGGCATCACGCAGTTTGGGACAGATTGGATTAGTTGGACGCTTTATTATCTCTATTTCTGTCTCAAATTTTGTCAGAATATAGAAAATTGAGCTTTATTGTCTCTATTTCGGTCTCAAATTTTGTCAGAGTGTAGAAAATTGAGCTAGCATAATTTGGGCACAAGATTTGTGTCATTCGGAGCTCTAAATCAAAAGTTACAAACGATTTAGTGTAGACATATCAAGTTGATCGGCCAGTTAAAATGATCATTCTAAACTGATCATTGGTGCTCATGATGTAAAGGATTATAAATGAAGCATAAAGCATAGAATCATGCAGTTTAGGATAGATTGGATACTTTGTCGTCTCTATTTTCGTCTCAAATTTTGCAATATATAAAAAATTAGCTAGGTTAACGTTGCCATTGGATCCGTGTCATTCTGATCTTGAAATCAAATGTAATGGAAGATTTCGTGCGGACATGTCAAGTTGATCGGCCTGTTAATATGACCATTCTAAACTGATAATTGGTGCTCATTGAGGAAAGGCTTATAAATAAAGCAAAATGCATGCCATCACGCAGTTTGTGATATATTGGATTATTTGGACGCTTTGTCGTATCTAGTTGTGTCAAATTTTTTCACAATATAGGAAATTGAACTAGGTTAACGTGGGCATTGGATTAGTTTCATTCTGAACTCAAATTCAAAAGTTAAGGACATTTAGTGCGAACATGTCAAGCTGATCAGCCGGTTAAAGTGATCATTCTGAACTGATCATTGGTGCTCATTGAGTAAAGGCTTATAAATGAAGCATATTGCATGGCATCACACAGTTTTGACTATATTGGATTACTTGGATGCTTTGTCGTATCTATTTCTGTCTCAAATTTTGTTACCATATAGACATATATTTTTCTGTCTCAACTTGAGATAGTTTAACGTGGACATTATTTTTGTGTGTTTCGGAGCTCTAAATCAAAAGTTACGGACGATTTAGTGTGGACATGTCAAGTTGATCGCCCAGTTAAAGTGATCATTTTAAATTGACCATTGGTGCTCATTAAGTAAAGGCTTAAAAATTAATCATAAAGTGTGACATCAAAAAATTTCGGATAAATTGGATTACTTTGAGGTTTTGTCGTCTTTATTTCTATCTCAAATTTTGGAAAATATAACAAATTGAGCTAGCTTAACGTGGGAAATGGATTTGTGTCATTCTAAGCTCTAAATCAAATGTTACAAATGATTTAGTGTGGACATGTCAAGTTGATCGGACTGTTAATGATTATTTTAAACCGATCACTGGTGCTCATTGAGTAAAGGCTTATAAATGAAGTATAATGCATGGCATCACGCAGTTTCGGATAGATTGGATTAGTTGGATACTTTGTCTTATCTAGTTTTGTCTCAAATTTTGTCATAAAGTTGAAAATTGAACTAGATTAACGTCGGTATCCGCTTGGTGTCATGCTGAGCACTCAATCAAAAGGTAAAGACGATATAGTGTGAACATGTCAAGTTGATCGCCAGTTAAAATGATCTTTGATGTTCATTAAGTAAAGACTTACTTACATAATGCATGGCATCATACAATTTTGGATAGATTGGATTACTTGGACGCTTTGTCGTAACTATTTCTGTCTCAAATTTTCTTACACGATAGAATATTAAGCTCGTTTAACGTGGGATTGGATTCGTCTATTTCTGAGCTATAAATAAAAAAGTTACGGAGGGTTTAGTGTGGACATGTCAAGTTAATCTACCAGTTAAAGTCATCATTCTAAACTGATCATTGGTGCTCACTAAGTAGAGGTTTATAAATGAAACATAAAGCATCGCATCACGCAGTTTGGGATAGATTGGATTCCTTGAACGTTTTATTGTCTCTATTTCTGTCTCAAAGTTTGTTACTATATAGAAAATTAAGCTCAGTTAACATGGGCATTGGATTCATGTCATAATGCGGACATGTCAAGTTGAACGGCCAGTTAAATTGATCATTTTGAACTCATCATTGGTGTTCATTAAGTACAGGCTTATAAATGAAATATATTGGGTGGCATCATGCAGTTTGGGATAGATTGGATTACTTGGACACATTGTCATATCTAGTTCTTTATTAAATTTTGTCACAATAGCAAAAATTGAACTAGCTTAATGTGTGTATTGGATTCATGTCATTCTGAGCTATAAATCAAAAGTTATGGACAATTTAGTGCAGACATGTCAAATTGATCGTTCAGTTAAAATGATCATTCTAAATTGATCATTGGTGATCATTCAGTAAAAGCTTATAAATAAACAATAATGCATGACATCACGCAGTTTGGGATGGATTAGAATACTTGGACACTTTGTCGTATCTATTTCTGTCTCAAATTTCTTTACAATATAGAGAATTAAGCTAGCTTAGCATGGGCATTGGATTCGTGTGTTTCAGAGCTTTGAATCAAAAGTTAAAGACAATTAAGTGCAGACATGTCAAGTTGATCGGCCAGTTAAAGTGATTATTCTAAACTGGCCATTGGTGCTCATTAAGTAAAGACTTATAAATGAAGCATAAAGCAAAGCATCACACAGTTTGGGATAGATTAGATTAATTGGACGCTTTTTTGTCTCTTCCTCAATCCCAAATTTTGTCAAAATATAGAAAATTGAACTAGCTTAACACGGACATTGGATTCGTGTCATTCTGATCTCTAAATCAAAAGTTACGGATAATTTAGTGTGGACATGTAAAGTTGATCGTCCAGTTAAAGCGATCATTCTGAACTGATCTTTGGTGCTCAATGAGGAAAGGCTAATAAATGAAGCATAATGCATGGCATCATGCAGTTTGGGATAAATTGGATTACTTGGAAACTTTTTCGTATCTTGTTATGCCTGAAATTTTGTCCCAATATAGAAAATTGAACTAGCTTAATGTAGGTATTGCATTCGTGTCGTTCCGAGCGATAAACCAAAAGTTACGGACAATTTTGTGCAGACATGTCAAGTTGATCGGCCAGTTAAAATGATCATTCTAAACTCATCATTTGTGCTCATTGAGTAACGGCTTATAAATGAATCATAATGCATGGCATCACACAGTTTTGGATAGATTGGATTACTTAGATGCTTTGTCACATCTATTTTTGTGTCAAATTTTGTTAAAATGTAGAAAATTGAGCTAGCTTAACGTGGGCATCGGCTTCGTGTCATTCTGAGCTCTAAATAAAAAGTTACGGATGATTTAGTGCGGACATGTCAAGGTGATCGACAAGCTAAAGTGATCATTCTTAACTGATCATTAGTGCTCATTGAGTAAAAGATTATAAATGAAGAATAATGCATGGCATTGCGCAGTTTGGGATGAATTGGATTACTAGGACTCTTTGTCGTATATATTTCTTTACTTAAATTTTTTAACAATATAGAAAATTAAGGTAGCATAACGTGGGCATTAGATTGGTGTCATTCTGGGCACTAAATCAAAAGTTACGGACGATTTAGTGCGGACATGTCAAGTTGATCGGCCAGTTATAGTGATCATTCTAAACTGATAGTTGGTGCTCATTGAGTAAACGCTTCAAGGAAACATAATGCATGGCATCACACAATTTTGGATAGATTGGATTACTTGGACACTTTGTCGTATCTATTTCTGTCTCAAATTTTGTTACACGATAGAATATTGGGGTCACTTAACATGGGCACTCGATTCGTCTGTTTCTGAGGTATAAATCAAAAGATACGAAGGCTTTAGTGTGGACAAGTCAAGTTGATCTGTCAGTTAAAGTCATCATTCTAAACTGATCATTTGCGCTCACTAAGTAGAGGCTTATAAATGAAGCATAAAGCATCGCATCATACAGTTTGGGATAGATTGGATTCCTTAAATGTTTTATTGTCTCTATTTCTGTCTCAAATTTTGTTACCATATAGAAAATGGAGATCGCTTAACGTGGGCATTGGATTCGTGTGATTCGGAGCTCTAAATCAAACGCTACAGAAGACATAATGCGGACATGTCAAGTTGATCGGCCAGTTAAAGTGATCATTTTGAACTGATCATTGGTGCTCATTAAGTAAAGGCTTATAAATGAAGCATATTGCATGGCATCACGCAATTTGAGATAGATTGTATTACTTGGATGCTTTGTCGTCTCTATTTCTGTCTCAAATTTTGTCACAATATAAAAAATTGAGCTAGCTTAATGTGGGCACAAGATTTGTGTCATTCGGAGTTCTAAATCAAAAGTTACAAACGATTTAGTGTAGACATATCAAGTTGATCGGCCTGTTAAAGTGATCATTCTGAACTGATCATTGGTGCTCATTAAGTAAAGGCTTATAAATGAAACATAAAGCATTGCATGAGGCAGTTTGGGATAGATTGGATTACTTGGACGCTTTGTCGTCCCTATTTTCGTCTCAAATTTTGCAAAATATTAAAAATTCACCTAGGTTAACGTGGGCATTGGATTTGTGTCATTCTGATCTCTAAATAAAATGTAATGGAAGATTTCGTGCGGACATGTCAAGTTGATCGGCCAGTTAATATGACCATTATAAACTGATCATTGGTGCGCATTGAGGAAAGGCTTATAAATGAAGCTTAATGCATGCATCACACAGTTTGGGATAGAACATTGAACTAGCTTAACGTGGGCATTGGATTCGTGTCATTCTGAGCTACAAATCAAAATTTACGAACGATTTAGTGTAGAAATGTCAAGTTGATCAGCGAGTTAAAATGATCATTATGAACTGATCATTGATGCTCATTGAGTAAAAAGCTTATAAATAAAGAATATTGCATAATATCACTCAGTTGTGTCTAATTTGGACGCTTTGTCGTATCTAGTCGTGTCAAATTTTGACACTATATAGAAAATTGAACTAGGTTAAATTGGCCATTAGATTCGTTTCATTCTGAACTCAAATTCAAAAATCACGGACGATTTAGTGCGGACATGTCAAGCTGATCGGCCAGGTAATATGATTTTTCTAAACAGATCATTCGTGCTCATAGAGTAAAGGCATATAAATGAAGCATAATGCATAGCATCACTCAGTTGTGGATAGATTGGATTACTTGGATGCTTTATCGTCTCTATTAGTGTCTCAAATTATGTTAAAATATAGAAAATTAAGATACCTTAACATTGGCATTGGATTCATGTGTTTCTGAGCTCTAAATAAAAAGTTATCGACGATTTAGTGCGGACATGTCAATTTGATAGGCCAGTTAAAGTGATCATTCTAAACTGATCATTGGTGCTCATTATGTAAAGGCTTATAAATGAAGCACAAAGCATGGCATCAAGTAGTTTGGGACAGACTGGATTACTTGGATGCTTTGTCGTATCTAGTTTTGTCTCAAATTTTTTAACAATATAGAAAATTGAACTAGCTTTGTAGTCTCTATTTCTGTCTCAAATTTTTCAAAATATAGAAGTGCAGACATGTCGAATTGGGTATTGGATTCGTGTCATTCTAAGCTCTAACACAAAATTTACGGGACATGTCAAGTTGATCGGACAGTTAATATGATTATTCTAAACTGATAATTGGTTCTTATTGAATAAAGGCTTATAAACGAAGCATAACGCATGGCATCACACATTTTTGGATAGATTGGATTACTTGGATGCTTTGTCTTATCTAGTTCTGTCGTCACAATGTAGAAAATATAGCTAGCTTATCGTGGGAGTTGGATTGATGTCATTCTGAGCACTTAATCAAAAATTACGGACGATTTAGTGCGGACATGTAAAGTTGATCGGCCAGTTAAAGTGATCATTCTGAACTGATCGTTGGTGCACATTGAATAAAGGCCTATAAATGAAGCATAATGCATAGCATCACACAGTTTGAGATATATTGGATTACTTGCACGCTTTGTCCTATCTAGTTCTTTCTCAAATTTTGTCACAATAAAGAAAATTGAACTAGCTTAATGTGAGTATTGGATTCGTGTCATTATGAGCTATAAATCAAAAGTTATGGACGATTCAGTGCAGACATGTCAAGTTGATCGCCCACTTAAAATGATCATTCCAAATTGATCATTGGTGCTCATTGAGTACAAGCTTATAAATGAACAATAATGCATGGCATCACGCAGTTTGGGATGGATTAGAATACTTGGACGCTTTGTCGTATCTATTTTTGTCTCAAATTTGGTTACAATATAGAAAATTGAGCTAGATTAGCTTGGGCATTGGATTCGTATGTTTCTGATCTCTCAATCAAAAGTTATAGATGATTTAGTTCGGACATGTCAAGTTGATTTGGCAGTTAAAGTGATCATTCTAAACTGACCATTGCTGAAGGCTTATAAATGAAGCATAAAGAATGGCATCACACAGTTTGGGATAGATTGGATTACTTGGACGCTTTTTCATCTCTTTTTTTGTCCCAAATTTTGTCAAAATATAGAAAATTGAACTAGTTTAACGTGGACATTGGATTCGTGTCATTCTGAGCTCTAAATTCAAAAGTTACAGAGGATTTAGTGTGGACATGTCAAGTTGATCAGCCAGTTAAATTGATCATTCTAAACAGATCATTGCTGCTCAATGAGGAAAGGATAATAAATGAAACATAATGCATGGGATCACGCAATTTGGGATTAATTGGATTACTTGGATGCTTTTTTCGTGTTTTGCTCTGTCTCAAATTTTGCCACAATATAGAAAATTGAACTAGCTTAATGTGGGTATTGGATTCGTGTCATTCGGAGCTCTAAATTAAAAGTTATGAACGATTTAGTGCGGACATGTGAAGGTGATCGGCCAGTTTAAGTAATAACTCTAAACTGATCATTAGTGCTCATTAAGTAAAGGCTTACAAATGAATCATACAACATGGCATCAACCAGTTTGGATAGATTGGATTACTGGGATGCTTTGTCGTCAGTATTTCTATCTCAAATTTTGTCAAAATGTAGAAAATCGAGCTAACTTAACGTGAGCATTGGATTCCTGTCGTTTTGAGCTCTAAATCAAAAGTTATGAACGATTTAGTCTGCACATATCAAGTTGATCGGTCAGTTAAAGTGATCATTCTAAACTCATCATTGGTGCTCATTGATTAAAGACTAATAAATGAAGCATAATGCATGTCACCACGCAGTTCGGGATAAATTGGATTACTTGGATGCTTTGTCGTATCTAGTTCTTTCTCAAATTTTGTCACAATATAGAAAATTGAACTAGATTAATGTGGATATTGGATTCGTGTCATTCTGAGCTATAAATAAAAAGTTCTGGATAATTTGGTGCTGACATTTCAAGTTGATCGGTCTGCTAAAATGATCATTCTAAACTGATCATTATTGTTCATTAAGTAAAAGCTAACAAATGAACAATAATGAATGGCATCACACAGTTTGGGATGGATTGGATTACTTGGACTCTTTGTCGTATTTATTTATGTCATAAGTTTTGTTACAATATTGTAAATTGAGCTAGCTTAACGTTGCCATTGAATTCGTGTGTTTCTGAGCTCTAAATCAAAAGTTACGAACGATTTAGTGCGGACATATCAAGTTGATCGGCCAGTTAAAGTGATCATTCTAAACTGATCATGGTACTCATTAGGTGAAGGCTTGTAAATGAAGCATAAAGCCTGGCATCACGTAGCTTGGGATACATTAGATTACTTGGACGCTTTGTCGTCTCTTTTTCTGTCCCAAATTTTGTCAAAATATAGAAAATTGAGCCAAATTAACATGGACATTGGATTTAGAGAATAGGTCTCGGAAAAATCCTCAATCCCTACATTACAATCTAGTAATTCGTATATGCAATTATTATTATTTTACGTACTTAAAAATATAAAATATGTTTACTAGTATATACCGGATAATGCTAGATGAACGTTTCATGGTAAAAGTTCTGCAAATATAAAAGTGAGAAGTCTTTCCATATAAAAATGGCAGTCATGGTTTTTCATGCCCGAGAACATTAGTCCATCCATATCACACAATTTGCTAAATCTGCCGTATAGCCATCCGGAAATTTGACATCATTTTTGATACATTCCAATAAGCGTTCTTTGGCTTTTTGTGTCAATCTAAATATAGTCAATGGAGCATTACCCCGACAATCCACGTGCAACTCTTTTCGGGAGCAAAACTTTGCAATATCCAACCTTGACTTAACTGTATCTTTTGATTTATCCTTGACATTCATAACAGTATTAATGATGTTATCGAAGAAATTCTTTTCTATATGCATCACATTAAAATTATGTCGAAGGTTAAGATCCGTCCAGTACGGTAACTCCCAAAATATGATTTATTTGTGCCAATTATGCCAGATTCCATAACATTCTTCTTTACTTTCATGACCGTTTTCTCTGCAGTCAGATGTTCTTAGAGGATTGACAGTTTTTATTCGCTCGTATAAAACTTGTTCGCCTGTCAATGATTGTGGAGGATAGTCATTCAAAGCGTACTTCCCCTTTAAAAAATTTGTTTTATTTTTCCGTAACCAATGACCCTTAGGAAGAAATATTTTCTGACAATCAAACCAACATATCTTTCTACCATTTGGTAATTGAAATTCCTTCGTATCATCCATACAAATTGGACAAGATAGTCTACCATGCGTTGTCCATCCTAACAACATTCCATAAGCTGGAAAATCGCTTATCGTCCAATGTAACACGTCTTTTAGATTGAAATTTTTATTCAATGATACATTGTATTCATCAACTCCTATAGACAACAATTCTTTCAGATCATCAATCAAAGGTCGGAAGAATATATCCAAACTAGCACGCGGATGATTTGGCCCCAAATTCAGAATTGTTAGAAACAAGTACTCTTTTTTCATACACATACAAGTTATATGGAGTGATAATCACCGGCCATAATGAATGATTTCGAGACATCCAAATGGATTGAACCCATCAGTACATAAGCCAAGATAAACGTTTCGAGATTCAGCAACAAATCTTGGATGTAGATATTGAAAAATTTTCCACTCCACAGCATCAGATGGATGACTCATTTCTCTGTCTTCTGCTTTATGCTCTGTGTGCCAGCTCATTGTGTCTACGGTTATCTCGCTTTGATACATTTTCTCAAGTCTGTCGCCTATAGGTAAATATCACATACGACTGAAAGGTATTCTCGTCCTGCCCTCACTTGGCTTATATCGGAGGGAATCGTAAAATTTACATTTTTATCATTTCTCATCTTCTTTCCCAAATATCATACAATTGTGAACACACAAGTCAATTGTATAAAATGGGATCCCTAAATTTCGCATCGGTTTTTTGATTTCATAATTGAACCCGCTGCCTGATTCTCCTCGGACAAATATTCTGTAAACAGCTCTGCCCAACAATCCATGCATTTTTCTGGTAGATTAAGATATGTCTTAATGTTTATGAACCGAGTAGCTAAAGATAACTGTGAGTGCCCTTCATGACAACCATCATACAATGGATTTTTCACAGCTTCTAACATGTTGTAAAATATTTTTTGCTTCTAAATGTGGTCCTTCTACATTATTATATTCCTCCTCGTTTTGATTATAGTACTCATCAGTCGTACTCTCACAAAATGCTTCAGACACCATTTCAACATATCTATTAATGGATGTCCCAACTTTTCTTCACTAGTACCATATGTACCTCCCTGATTTCCTTGGACATCACCCCGACTACTCATCCCTAATTGAACATTCAGCTCTTCTCCATGTTTATACCAAATATAATTATTTGGCATAAATCCTTGACTCTATAAATGATTCCATATTTTGCGTCCCGGAAGAAATTTATCGTTTTTGCAATTAATTCAAGGGCAGAAAACTTACCTCCACTACTTTGCGCTATTGGTTGACTACTTGCAAAATTCATGAACTGCTCCATGCCTTGTGCAAATTCCGCCGATATATTTGTTGTTTGATTATCAATCCTTTTGTACATCCAATCTCTCGAATTATTATAATTTCCCCACATGTTTGATGTTTTATTCCTTTTGAAATCTACAAATGAAAGAAAGGGGTGGGGGCATATATATATATATATATATATATATATATATATATATATATATATATATATATAAGATTTTGCGACTATTTTGCCATTACTTTGCGACCACAACAGTGTTGGTCGCATATTGGTCAGATATTTGTCGCTTAAAAGTCGGTATACCTCCCATGTACACATTTTTTGTGTTGTGACTTTGCCAACACTTTGTGACTGAAAAGCAACTCAAACTGTGGTCGCAAATTGGTGGCATATTATGGGACAATTATGCAACAAACAAGTGCTTCTACCACATGCAGTTGCAAATCACTAGCTAACTTGCGACGGATTAGCGACTCCCAGATTGTTGTGTATTAGTCACATATTAGTCGCAAAATGGTTGTGTATTGCTATCAATATGCGACTACTGTTTTTAGTTCCAAATTTGCGAACAATTTGAGACTACTACTCCATAGTCGCAAATTGGTCGTAAAACCACGGCATATGTGGTCGCAAAATGCAGTGGCATTTTGGCAGTGGAATTTTAGCAGTTTTCTTGTTGTGGTGAGCATTGAATTCGTGTCATTCTGAGATATAAATAGAAAGAAGGACGATTTAGTGCAGACACGACAAGTTGATCAGCCAGTTAAAATGATCATTCTAAACTGATCATTATTGCTCATTGAGTAAAAGCTTACAAATGAAAAATAATGCATGACATCACGCAGTTTGGGATGGATTGGATTATATGGACGCTTTGTCGTATCTATTTCTGTCTCAAATTTTGTTATATTATAGAAAATTGAGCTAGCTTAACGTGGGCATTGGATTGTGTCATTTTAAGCTCTAAAAAAAAGTTATGGATGATTTAGTGCGGACATGTCAAATGGATCGGCCAATTAAAATGATCATTCTAAAATGATCATTGCTGCTCAATGAGTAAAAGCTTATAAATGAAGAATAATGCATGGCATCACACAGTTTGGGATAGATTGGATAACTTGTATGCTTTGTCGTATCTATTTCAGTCTCAAATTTTGTAAAAGTATAGAAAATTGAGCTACCTTAACGTGGAAATTGGATTCGTATCATTCTGAGTTCTAAATAAAAAGTTATAGACGATTTAGTGTGGAAATGTCAAGTTGATTGGCCAGTTGAAGTGATCATTCTAAACTGATCATTGGTGCTCATTAAATAAAGGATTATAAATGAAGCATAAGGCGTGGCATCACACAGTTTGGTATAGATTGGATTATTTGGATGCTTTGTCGTTTCTACTTCCGTCTCAAATTTTGTCACAGTATAGAAAATTGAAGTAGCTTAATGTGGGTATTAGATTCTTGTGTTTTGGAGCTATAAATCAAAAGTTGTGGACGATTTAGTGCATACATGTGAAGTTGAACGGCCTGTTAAAATGATCATTCTAAACTGATCATTGGTGCTCATTAAGTAAAGGCTTTAAATGAAACATAAAGCATGGTATCACGCATTTTGGGATAGATATGATCTATTTCTAGCTCAAATTTTGTCAAAATATAGAAATTAAGCTAGCTTAACGTGGGCATTGGATTCGTGTCATTCTGAGCTCTAGATCAAAAGTTATAGATGATTTACTTTGGTCATGTCAAGTTGATCGGCCACTTAAAGTGATCATTCTAAACTGATCATTGGTGCTCAATGAGTAAAGGCTTTAAATGAAACATAAAGCATGGTATCACGCATTTTGGGATAGATATGATCTATTTCTAGCTCAAATTTTGTCAAAATATAGAAATTAAGCTAGCTTAACGTGGGCATTGGATTCGTGTCATTCTGAGCTCTAGATCAAAAGTTATAGATGATTTACTTTGGTCATGTCAAGTTGATCGGCCACTTAAAGTGATCATTCTAAACTGATCATTGGTGCTCATTGAGTAAAGGCCTATAAATGAATCATAATGCGTGTCATCACACATTTTTCGATAGATTGGATTACTTGGATGCATTGTCATATCTATTTCTGTGTCAAATTTTGTTAACATATAGAAAATTGAGCTTGGTTAACGTGGACATTGGATTTGTGTCATTCTGAGCTCTAAATCAATAGTTCCGAATGATTTAGAGTAGACATGTAAAGTTGATCGGCCAGTTAAAGTGATCATTCAAAACTAATCACTGGTGCTCATTACATAAAGGCTTATAAATGAAGCATAAAGCATGGCATCACGCAGTCAGGGATAGATTGCATTACATGGACGCTTTGTCGTCTCTGTTTCTGTCTCAAATTTTGTCAAAGTATAGAAAATTGAGCTAGCTTAACGTGGGCATTGGACTCGTATCATTCTGAGCTCGAAATCAAGAGTTACGGACGATTTAGTGCTGAAATGTCTAGTTGATCGGCCAGTTAATATGATTATTGTAAACTGATCATTGGTGCTCATTGACTCAAGGCTTATAAATGAAGCATAATGCATGGCATCCCATAGTTTTGGATAGATTGGAGTACTTCGAAGCTTTGTTGTGTCTATTTTTGTCTCAAATTTTGTTGCAATATAGAAAATTGAGCTAGCTTAACGTGAGCATTGGATTCGTGTCATTTTTAGCCCTAAATTATTAGTTACAGACAATTTAGTATGGACATGTCAAGTTTAATGGCCAGCTAAAGTGATCATTCTAAACTGATCACTGATGCTCATTAAGTAAAGGCTTATAAATGAAGCATAATGCATGACATCAACCAGTTTGAATAGATTGGATTAGTTGGATGCTTTTTCGCCTCTATTTCTGCCTTAAATTTTGTCAAACCATAGAATAATGAGCTAGCTTAACTTGGGCATTTGATTCGTGTTATTCTGATCTCTGAATCAAAAGTTATAGACGATTTAGTGCGGATATTTCAAGTTGATCAGTCACTTATGGTCATTCTAAAATGATCGTTGGTTCTCATGAAGTAAAGGCTTATTATAAATGAAGCCTAAGGTATGGCATCACGCAGTTTCTGATAGATTAAGTTACTTGGACGCTTTGTTGCCTTTACTTATGTCTCAAATTTTGTCAAAATATAGAAAATTTATTTAACTTAACGTTGGAGTTGAATTCGTGTAATTTTGAGCTTAAAATCAAAAGTTATGGAGGATTTAGAGCGGATATGTCAAGTTGATCGGACAATTAATATGATCATTCTAAACTCATCATTGGTGCTTGTTGAGTAAAAGCTTATAAATGAAGAAGAATGCATGCCATCATGCAGTTTGGGATGGATTAGATTACTTGGACGCTTTGTCATATCTATTTCTGTCTCAAATTTTGTCACAGTATATAAAATTCACCTAGCTTAACATGGGCATTGGATTGGTGTCATTTTGACCTCTAAATCGAAAGTTATGGATGATTAGTGCGGACATAACAAGTTGATCGGCCAAGTAAAATGATCATTCTAAAATGATCATTCTAAAATGATCATTGGTGGTCATTGAGTAAAAGCTTATAAATGAAGCATAAAGCATGTCATCATACAGTTTGAGATAGATTGGATTACTTGGACGCTTTTTCATATTTATCACAATATAGAAAATTGAACTAGCTTAATGCAGGCATTGAATTCATGTCATTTGGAGAAATAAATCAAAAGTTACGGACAATTTAGTGAAGACATGTCAAGTTGATTGGCCAGTTAAAGGGATCATTATAAACTGATCATTGGTGCTCATTGAGTAAAAGCTTATAAACGAAGAATAATGCATGGCATCACGTAGTTGGGGATGGACTGGATTACTTAGATATGTTGTCATATGTATTTCTGTCTCAAAGTTTCTCACAATATAAAAAATTGAGCTAGCTTAACGTGGGCATTAGATTGGTGTCATTCTGAGCTCTAAATCAAAAGTTCTAGATGATTTACTTTAGACATGTCAAGTTGATCGGCTAGTTAAAATGATCATTCTAGAATGATCATTGTTGCTCATTAAGTAAAGGCATATCAACGAAGCATAAGGCATGTCATCACGCAGTTTGGAACAGATTTGACTACTTGGACGCTTTGTCGTCTCTACTTCTATCTCAAATTTTGTCAAAATATAGAAAACTTATCTAGCATAACGTGGGCATTGGATTCGTGTCATTTTATGCTCAAAATCAAAAGTTACGGACGATTTAGTGCAGACATGTCAAATTGATTGGCCAGTTAATGTGATAATTCTGAACTGATCGTTGGTGCTCATTGAGTAAAGGTTTATAAATGAAGCATAATGCATGGCATCACATAGTTTAGGATAGAATGGATTACTTGGAAGCTTTGTTGTGTCTAGTTCTATCTCAAATTTTGTTGCAATATAGAAAATTGAGCTAGCTTAACGTGGGCATGGGATTTGTGTCATTCTTAGCCCTAAATTAAAAATTACGGATGATTTAGTACGGATATGTCAAGTTGAGTGGCCAGCTAAAGTGATCATTCTAAACTGATCATTGATGCTCATTAAGTAAAGGATTATAAATGAAGCATAATGCATGGCATCAACCAGTTTAAATAGATTGGATTAGTTGGATGCTTTTTCGCCTCTATTTCTGCCTTAAATTTTGTCAAACCATAGAATAATGAGCTAGCTTAATGTGGACATTTGATTCGTGTTTTTCTGATCTCTAAATCAAAAGTTATAGACGATTTAGTGCGGACATGTCAAGTTGATCGGTCACTTAAAATGATCATTCTAAAATGATCATTGGTGCTCATGAAGTAAAGGCTTATAAATGAAGCCTAAGGCATGGCATCACGCAGTTTCTAATAGATTGGGTTACTTGGACGCTTTGTCGCCTTTACTTATGTCTCAAATTTTGTCAAAATATAGAAAATTGATTTAACTTAACGTTGGCGTTGGATTCGTGTAATTTTGAGCTTAAAATCAGAAGTTATACGATTTAGATCGGACATGTCGAGTTGATCGGACAGTTAATATGATCATTCTAAACTGATCATTGGTGCTCGTTGAGTAAAAGCTTATAAATGAAGAATAATACATGGCATCATGCAGTTTGGGATGGATTGGATTACTTGGACGCTTTGTCTTATCTATTTCTGCCTCAATTTTTGTCACAGTATAGAAAATTGACGTAGCTTAACATGGGCATTGGATTGGTGTCATTTTGACCCCTAAATAGAAAGTTATTGATGATTAGTGCGGACATGACAAGTTGATCGGCCAAGTAAAATGATCATTCTAAAATGATCATTGGTGGTCATTGAGTAAAAGCTTATAAATGAAGCATAAAGCATGTCATCACACAGTTTGGGATAGATTGGATTACTTGGATGCTTTGTCATATCTAGTTCTATCTCAAACTTTGTCACAATATAGAAAATTGAACTAGCTTAATGCAGGCATTGAATTCATGTCATTTGGAGCAATAAATCAAAAGTTGCGGACGATTTAGTGAAGACATGTCAAGTTGATCGGCTAGTTAAAGGGATCATTATAAACTGATCATTGGTGCTCATTGAGTAAAAGCTTATAAACGAAGAATAATGCATGGCGTCACGTAGTTTGGTATGGATTGGATTACTTAGACGTGTTGTCATATGTATTTCTGTCTCAAATTTTCTCACAATATAGAAAATTGAGCTAGGTTAACGTGGGCATTAGATTGGTGTCATTCTGAGCTCTAAATCAAAAGTTCTAGATGATTTACTTTAGACATGTCAAGTTGATCGGCTAGTTAAAATGATCATTCTAGAATGATCATTGGTGCTCATTAAGTAAAGGCTTATCAACAAAGCATAAGGCATGTCATCACGCAGTTTGGAATAGATTCGACTACTTGGACTCTTTGTCATCTCTACTTCTATCTAAAATTTTGTCAAAATATAGAAAATTTATCTAGCTTAACGTGGGCATTGGATTCGTGTCATTTTAAGCTGAAAATAAAAAGTTACGGACAATTTAGTGCGGACATGTCAAATTGATTGGCCAGTTAATGTGATCATTATGAACTGATCGTTGGTGCTCATTGAGTAAAGGCTTATATATGAAGTATAAGGCATGTCATCACATAGTTTTGGATAGATTGGATTACTTGGAAGCTTTGTTGTGTCTAGTTCTCTCTCAAATTGTTGCAATATAGAAAATTGAGCTAGCTTAACATAGGCATTGGATTCGTGTCATTCTTAGTCCTAAATTAAAAGTTACGGACGATTTAGTACGGACATGTCAAGTTGAGTGGCCAGCTAAAGTGATCATTCTAAACTAATCATTGATGCTCATTAAGTAAAGGCTTATAAATGAAGCATAATGCATGGCATCCACCAGTTTGAATAGATTGGATTAGTTGGATGCTTTTTCGCCTCTATTTCTGCCTTAAATTTTGTCAAACCATAGAATAATGAGCTAGCTTAACGTGGGCATTTGATTCGTGTTATTCTGATCTCTAAATCAAAAGTTATAGACGATTTAGTGCGGATATGTCAAGTTGATCGGTCACTTAAGATGATTATTGTAAAATGATCATTGGTGCTCATGAAGTAAAGGCTTATAAATGAAGCCTAAGGCATGGCATCACGCAGTTTCTGGTAGATTGGGTTACTTGGACGCTTTGTCGCGTTTACTTATGTCTCAAATTTTGTCAAAGTATAGAAAATTGATTTAACTTAACGTTGGCGTTGGATTCGTGTAATTTTGAGCTTAAAATCAGAAGTTATACGATTTAGAGCGGACATGTCGAGTTGATCGGACAGTTAATATGATCATTCTAAACTAATCATTGGTGCTCGTTGAGTAAAAGCTTATAAATGAAGAATAATACATGGCATCATGCAGTTTGGATGGATTGGATTACTTGGACGCTTTGTCTCATCTATTTCTGCCTCAATTTTTGCACAGTATAGAAAATTGACCTAGCTTAACATGGGCATTGGATTGGTGTCATTTTGACCCCTAAATCGAAAGTTATGGATGATTAGTGCGGACATGACAAGTTGATCGGCCAAGTAAAATGATCATTCTAAAATGATCATTGGTGTCATTGAGTAAAAGCTTATAAATGAAGCATAAAGCATGTCATCACACAGTTTGGGATAGATTGGATTACTTGGATGCTTTTTCAAATCTAGTTCTATCTCAAACTTTGTTACAATATAGAAAAATGAACTAGCTTAATGCAGGCATTGAATTCATGTCATTTGGAGCACTAAATCAAAAGTTGGGGACGATTTAGTGAAGACATGTCAAGTTGATCGGCTAGTTAAAGGGATCATTATAAACTGATCATTGGTGCTCATTGAGTAAAAGCTTATAAACGAAGAATAATGCATGGCGTCACGTAGTTTGGTATGGATTGGATTACTTAGACGTGTTGTCATATGTATTTCTGTCTCAAATTTTCTCACAATATAGAAAATTGAGCTAGGTTAACGTGGGCATTAGATTGGTGTCATTCTGAGCTCTAAATCAAAAGTTCTAGATGATTTACTTTAGACATGTCAAGTTGATCGGCTAGTTAAAATGATCATTCTAGAATGATCATTGGTGCTCATTAAGTAAAGGCTTATCAACAAAGCATAAGGCATGTCATCACGCAGTTTGGAATAGATTCGACTACTTGGATGCTTTGTCATCTCTACTTCTATCTAAAATTTTGTCAAAATATAGAAAATTTATCTAGCTTAACGTGGGCATTGGATTCGTGTCATTTTAAGCTGAAAATAAAAAATTACGGACGATTTAGTGCGGACATGTCAAATTGATTGGCCAGTTAATGTGATCATTATGAACTGATCGTTGGTGCTCATTGAGTAAAGGCTTATATATGAAGTATAAGGCATGTCATCACATAGTTTTGGATAGATTGGATTACTTGGAAGCTTTGTTGTGTCTAGTTCTCTCTCAAATTGTTGCAATATAGAAAATTGAGCTAGCTTAACATGGGCATTGGATTCGTGTCATTCTTAGTCCTAAATTAAAAGTTACGGACGATTTAGTACGGACATGTCAAGTTGAGTGGCCAGCTAAAGTGATCATTCTAAACTAATCATTGATGCTCATTAAGTAAAGGCTTATAAATGAAGCATAATGCATGGCATCCACCAGTTTGAATAGATTGGATTAGTTGGATGCTTTTTCGCCTCTATTTCTGCCTTAAATTTTGTCAAACCATAGAATAATGAGCTAGCTTAACGTGGGCATTTGATTCGTGTTATTCTGATCTCTAAATCAAAAGTTATAGACGATTTAGTGCGGATATGTCAAGTTGATCGGTCACTTAAGATGATTATTGTAAAATGATCATTGGTGCTCATGAAGTAAAGGCTTATAAATGAAGCCTAAGGCATGGCATCACGCAGTTTCTGGTAGATTGGGTTACTTGGACGCTTTGTCGCCTTTACTTATGTCTCAAATTTTGTCAAAGTATAGAAAATTGATTTAACTTAACGTTGGCGTTGGATTCGTGTAATTTTGAGCTTAAAATCAGAAGTTATACGATTTAGAGCGGACATGTTGAGTTGATCGGACAGTTAATATGATCATTCTAAACTGATCATTGGTGCTCGTCTAGTAAAAGCTTATAAATGAAGAATAATACATGGCATCATGCAGTTTGGATGGATTGGATTACTTGGACGCTTTGTCTCATCTATTTCTGCCTCAATTTTTGTCACAGTATAGAAAATTGACCTAGCTTAACATGGGCATTGGATTGGTGTCATTTTGACCCCTAAATCGAAAGTTATAGATGATTAGTGTGGACATGACAAGTTGATCGGCCAAGTAAAATGATCATTCTAAAATGATCATTGGTGTCATTGAGTAAAAGCTTATAAATGAAGCATAAAGCATGTCATCACACAGTTTGGGATAGATTGGATTACTTGGATGCTTTTTCAAATCTAGTTCTATCTCAAACTTTGTCACAATATAGAAAATTGAACTAGCTTAATGCAGGCATTGAATTCATGTCATTTGGAGCACTAAATCAAAAGTTGGGGACGATTTAGTGAAGACATGTCAAGTTGATCGGCTAGTTAAAGGGATCATTATAAACTGATCATTGGTGCTCATTGAGTAAAAGCTTATAAACGAAGAATAATGCATGGCGTCACGTAGTTTGGTATGGATTGGATTACTTAGACGTGTTGTCATATGTATTTCTGTCTCAAATTTTCTCACAATATAGAAAATTGAGCTAGGTTAACGTGGGCATTAGATTGGTGTCATTCTGAGCTCTAAATCAAAAGTTCTAGATGATTTACTTTAGACATGTCAAGTTGATCGGCTAGTTAAAATGATCATTCTAGAATGATCATTGGTGCTCATTAAGTAAAGGCTTATCAACAAAGCATAAGGCATGTCATCACGCAGTGTGGAATAGATTCGACTACTTGGATGCTTTGTCATCTCTACTTCTATCTAAAATTTTGTCAAAATATAGAAAATTTATCTAGCTTAACGTGGGCATTGGATTCGTGTCATTTTAAGCTGAAAATAAAAAATTACGGACGATTTAGTGCGGACATGTCAAATTGATTGGCCAGTTAATGTGATCATTATGAACTGATCGTTGGTGCTCATTGAGTAAAGGCTTATATATGAAGTATAAGGCATGTCATCACATAGTTTTGGATAGATTGGATTACTTGGAAGCTTTGTTGTGTCTAGTTCTCTCTCAAATTGTTGCAATATAGAAAATTGAGCTAGCTTAACATGGGCATTGGATTCGTGTCATTCTTAGTCCTAAATTAAAAGTTACGGACGATTTAGTACGGACATGTCAAGTTGAGTGGCCAGCTAAAGTGATCATTCTAAACTAATCATTGATGCTCATTAAGTAAAGGCTTATAAATGAAGCATAATGCATGGCATCCACCAGTTTGAATAGATTGGATTAGTTGGATGCTTTTTCGCCTCTATTTCTGCCTTAAATTTTGTCAAACCATAGAATAATGAGCTAGCTTAACGTGGGCATTTGATTCGTGTTATTCTGATCTCTAAATCAAAAGTTATAGACGATTTAGTGCGGATATGTCAAGTTGATCGGTCATTTAAGATGATTATTGTAAAATGATCATTGGTGCTCATGAAGTAAAGGCTTATAAATGAAGCCTAAGGCATGGCATCACGCATTTTCTGGTAGATTGGGTTACTTGGACGCTTTGTCGCCTTTACTTATGTCTCAAATTTTGTCAAAGTATAGAAAATTGATTTAACTTAACGTTGGCGTTGGATTCGTGTAATTTTGAGCTTAAAATCAGAAGTTATACGATTTAGAGCGGACATGTCGAGTTGATCGGACAGTTAATATGATCATTCTAAACTGATCATTGGTGCTCGTTGAGTAAAAGCTTATAAATGAAGAATAATACATGGCATCATGCAGTTTGGATGGATTGGATTACTTGGACGCTTTGTCTCATCTATTTCTGCCTCAATTTTTGTCACAGTATAGAAAATTGACCTAGCTTAATATGGGCATTGGATTGGTGTCATTTTGACCCCTAAATCAAAAGTTATGGATGATTAGTGCAGACATGACAAGTTGATCGGCCAAGTAAAATGATCATTCTAAAATGATCATTGGTGGTCATTGAGTAAAAGCTTATAAATGAAGCATAAAGCATGTCATCACACAGTTTGGGATAGATTGGATTACTTGGATGCTTTTTCAAATCTAGTTCTATCTCAAACTTTGTCACAATATAGAAAATTGAACTAGCTTAATGCAGGCATTGAATTCATGTCATTTGGAGCACTAAATCAAAAGTTGCGGACGATTTAGTGAAGACATGTCAAGTTGATCGGCTAGTTAAAGGGATCATTATAAACTGATCATTGGTGCTCATTGAGTAAAAGCTTATAAACGAAGAATAATGCATGGCGTCACATAGTTTGGGATGGATTGGATTACTTAGACGTGTTGTCATATGTATTTCTGTCTCAAATTTTCTCACAATATAGAAAATTGAGCTAGGTTAATGTGGGCATTAGATTGGTGTCATTCTGAGCTCTAAATCAAAAGTTCTAGATGATTTACCTTAGACATGTCAAGTTGATCGGCTAGTTAAAATGATCATTGGTGCTCATTAAGTAAAGGCTTATCAACAAAGCATAAGGCATGTCATCACGCAGTTTGGAATAGATTCTACTACTTGGACGCTTTGTCATCTCTACTTCTATCTAAAATTTTGTCAAAATATAGAAAATTTATCTAGCTTAACGTGGGCATTGGATTCATGTCATTTTAAGCTGAAAATAAAAAGTTACGGACGATTTAGTGCGGACATGTCAAATTGATTGGCCAGTTAATGTGATCATTATGAACTGATCGTTGGTGCTCATTGAGTAAAGGCTTATATATGAAGTTTAAGGCATGTCATCACATAGTTTTGGATAGATTGGATTACTTGGAAGCTTTGTTGTGTCTAGTTCTCTCTCAAATTCTTGCAATATAGAAAATTGAGCAAGCTTAACGTGGGCATTGGATTCGTGTCATTCTTAGTCCTAAATTAAAAGTTACGGACGATTTAGTACGGACATGTCAAGTTGAGTGGCCAGCTAAAGTGATCATTCTAAACTAATCATTGATGCTCATTAAGTAAAGGCTTATAAATGAAGCATAATGCATGGCATCAACCAGTTTGAATAGATTGGATTAGTTGGATGCTTTTTCGTCTCTATTTCTGCCTTAAATTTTGTCAAACCATAGAATAATGAGTTAGCTTAACGTGGGCATTTGATTCGTGTTATTCTGATCTCTAAATCAAAAGTTATAGACGATTTAGTGCGGATATGTCAAGTTGATCGGTCACTTAAGATGATTATTGTAAAATGATCATTGGTGCTCATGAAGTAAAGGCTTATAAATGAAGCCTAAGGCATGGCATTACACAGTTTCTGGTAGATTGGGTTACTTGGACGCTTTGTCGCCTTTACTTATGTCTCAAATTTTGTCAAAATATAGAAAATTGATTTAACTTAATGTTGGCGTTGGATTCGTGTAATTTTGAGCTTAAAATCAGAAGTTATACGATTTAGAGCGGACATGTCGAGTTGATCGGACAGTTAATATGATCATTCTAAACTGATCATTGGTGCTCGTTGAGTAAAAGCTTATAAATGAAGAATAATACATGGCATCATGCAGTTTGGGATGGATTGGATTACTTGGACGCTTTGTCATATGTATTTCTATCACAAATTTTCTCATAAATATAGAAAATTGAGCTAGCTTAATGTGGGCATTAGATTGGTGTCGTTCTGAGCTCTAAATAAAAAAATCTAGATGATTTATTGTAGACATGTCAAGTTTATCGGCTATTTAAAATGATCATTTTAGAATGATCATTGGTGCTCATTAAGTAAAGGCTTTTCAAAGAAGCATAAGGCATGTCATCACGAAGCATGGGATAGAGTCGACTACTTGGATGCTTTGTCGTCTCGATTTCTATCTCAAATTTTGTCAAAATATAGAAAATTTATCTAGCTTAACGTTGGCATTGGATTCGTGTCATTCTAAGCTGAAAATCAAAAGTTACGGACGATTTAGTGCGGACATGTCAAATTGATTGGCCAGTTAATGTGATAATTCTGAACTGATCGTTGGTGCTCATTGAGTAAAGGCTTATAAATGAAGCATAATGCATGGCATCACATAGTTTTGGATAGATTGGATTACTTGGAAACTTTGTTGTGTCTATTTCTGTCTCTAATTTTTTTGCAATATAGAAAATTGAGCTAGCTTAACGTGGACATTGGATTCGTGTCTTTCTTAGCCCTGAATTAAAAGTTACGGATGATTTAGTACGGACATGTCAAGTTGAGTGTCCAGCTAAAGTGATCATTCTAAACTGATCATTGATGCTCATTAAGTAAAGGCTTATAAATGAAGCATAATGCATGTCATCAACCAGTTTGAATAGATTGGATTAGTTGGATGCTTTTTCGCCTCTATTTCTGTCTTAAATTTTGTCAAACCATAGAATAATAAGCTAGCTTAACGTGGGCATTTTATTCGTGTTATTCTAAGCTCTAAATCAAAAACCATAGATGATTTAGTCAGACATGTCAAGTTGATCGGTCATTTAAAATGATCATTCTAAACTGATCATTGGCGCTCATGAAGTAAAGGCTTAGAAATGAAGCCTAAGGCATGACATCACACAGTTTCTGGTAGATTGGGTTACTTGGACGCTTTGTCGCCTTTACTTATGTCTCAAATTTTGTCAAAATATAGAAAATTTATCTAATTTAACGTTGGTGTTGGATTCTTGTAATTTTGAGCTTAAAATCAAAAGTTATGTTCGTTTTAGAGCGGACATGTCAAGTTGATCGGACAGTTAATATGATCATTCTAAACTCATCATTGGTGATCGTTGAGTAAAAGCTTATAAATGAAGAAGAATGCATGGCATCATGCAGTTTGGGATGGATTGGATTACTTGTACGCTTTGTCATATATATTTTTGTCTCAAATTTTGTCATAATATAGAAAATTGACCTAGCTTAACATGGGCATTGGATTGGTGTCATTTTGACCTCTCAATCAAAAGTTATGAATGATTAGTGCAGACATGACAAGTTCATCGGCCAAGTAAAATGATCATTCTAAAATGATCATTGGTGGTCATTGAGTAAAATCTTATACGTGAAGAATAATTCATGGCATCATGCAGTTAGGGATGGATTGGATTACTTGGACGCTTTGTCGTATCTATTTCTGCCTCAAATTTTATCATAATAGAGAAAATTGAACTCGCTTAATGTGGGTATTGGATTCGTTTCACTCTGAGCTATAAAGCAAAAGTTATGGACGATTTAGTGCAGACATGTCAACTTTATCCGCCAGTGAAAATGATCATTCCAAACTAATCATTTGTGGTCATCGAGTAAAAGCATATAAATGAAGAATGATGCATGGCATCTGGCAGTTTGGGATGGATTGGATATTTTGGACGCTTTGTCCTATCTATTTCTGTCTTAAACTTTGTGATATTATAGTAAATTGAGCTAGATAAATGTGGGAATTGGATTCGTGTCATTTAAAGATCTAAATCAAAAGTTCTGGAAGATTTAATGCGGACATGTCAAGTTGATCGGCGAGTTAAAGTGATGATTCTAAACTGATCATTGTTGCTCATTGAATAAAGGCTTATAAATGAAGCATAATTTATGGCATAACATAGTTTTAGATAGATTGGATTACTTGGATGCTTTGTAGTATCTATTTCGCTCTCAAATTTTGCCATAATACAAAAAATTGAGCTAGCTTAACATGCGCGGTGGATTCGTGTGTTTCGAAGCTCTAAATCAAAAGTTACTGACAATTTAGTGCAGACATGTCAAGTTTATCGGCCAGTTAAAGTGATCCTTCTAAACTGATCATTGGTGCTCATTTAGTAAAAGCCTATCAAAGAAGCATAAGAGATGGCATCACACAGTTTGGAATAAATTATATTACTTGCATGCTTCGCCGTCTCTACTTCTGTCTCAAATTTTGTCGAAGTATAGAAAATTTATCTAACTTAACATGGGTATTGAATTCATGTCATTCTAAGCACAAAATCAAAAGTTACGGAAGATTTAGTGCGGGCATGTCAAGTTGATCGGCCAGTTATTATGATTATTCTAAACTGATCATTATTGCTCATCGAGTAAATGCTTATAAATGAAACTTAATGGATGGCATCACGTAGTTTGGGATAGATTGGATTACTTGGACGTTTTGTCATCTCTACTTCTGTCTCAAATTTTGTCAAAATATAGAAAATTTACCTAGCTTAATGTAGGCATTGGATTCATATCATTCGGAGCCATAAATCAAAAGTTACGGACGATTTAGTGAAAAGATGTCAAGTTGATCGGCCAGTTAAAGGGATCATTCTAAACTGATCATTGGTGCTCATTGAGTAAAACCTTATAAACAAGGAATAATGCATGGCGCCACGTAGTTTGGGATGGATTGGATTACTTAGAAGCTTTGTCATATGTATTTCTATCTAAAATTTTCTCATAAATATAAAAAATTGAGCTAGCTTAATGTGGGCATTAGATTGGTGTCATTCTGAGCTCTAAATAAAAAAATCTAGATGATTTACTATAGACATGTCAAGTTTATCGACTAGTTAAAATGATCATTCTAGAATGATCATTGGTGCTCATTAAGTAAAGGCTTATCCATGAAGCATAAGGCATGTCATCACGAAGCTTGGGATAGAGTCGACTACTTGGATGCCTTGTCGTCTCTATTTCTATCTCAAATTTTGTCAAAATATAGAAAATTTATCTAGCTTAACGTGGGCATTGGGTTCGTGTCATTCTAAACTGAAAATCAAAAGTTACAGACGATTTAGTTCGGACATGTCAAATTGATGCGCCAGTTAATGTGATCATTTTGAACTGATCGTTGGTGCTTATTGAGTAAAGGCTTATAAATGAAGCATAATGCATGGTATCACATAGTTTTGGATAGATTGGATTACTTGGAAGCTTTGTTGTGTCTATTTCTTTCTCAAATTTTGTTGCAATATAGAAAATTGAGCTAGCTTAACGTGGGCATTGGATTCGTGTCATTCTTAGCCCTAAATTAAAAGTTACGCAGTATTTAGTACGGACATGTCAAGTTGAGTGGCCAGCTAAAGTGATTATTCTAAACTGATCATTGATGCTCATTAAGTAAAGGCTTATAAACGAAGCATAATGCATTGCATCAACCATTTTGGATAGAATGGATTAGTTGGATGCTTTTCACCTCTATTTCTGTCTCAAATTTGGTCAAACCATAGAATAATGAGCTAGCTAACGTGGGCATTTGATTCGTGTTATTTTGAGCTCTAAATCAAAATTTATAGACGATTTAGTGCAGACATGTCAAGTTGATCGTTCACTTAAAATGCTCATTCTAAAATGATCATTGGTGCTCATGAAGTAAAGGCTTATAAATGAAGCCTAAGGTATGGCATCACACAGTTTCTGATAGATTGTGTTACTTGGACGCTTTGTCGCCTTTACTTATGTCTCAAATTTTGTCAAAATATAGGAAATTTATCTAACTTAACATTGGCGTTGGATTCGTGTAATTTTGAGCTTAAAATCAAAAGTTATGGACAATTTAGAGCGGACATGTCAAGTTGATCGGACAGTTAATATGATCATTCTAAACTCATCATTGGTGCTCGTTGAGTAAAAGCTTATAAATGAAGAAGAATGCATGGCATCATGTATTTTGGGATGGATTGGATTACTTGGACGCTTTGTCATATCTATTTCTGTATCAAATTTTGTCACAATATAGAAAATTGACCTAGCTTAACATGGGCATTGGATTGGTGTCATTTTGACCTCTAAATCAAAAGTTGTGGATGATTTGTGTGGACATGACAAGTTGATCGGCCAAGTAAAATGATCATTCTAAAATGATCATTGGTGGTCATTGAGTAAAAGCTTATAAATGAAGACTAATTAATGGCATCACGCAGTTAGGGTTGGACTGGATTGCTTGGACGCTTTGTCATAGCTCTTTCTGCCTCAAATTTTATTATAATATAGAAAATTGAGCTAGCAAAACATGGGCATTGGATTCGTGTCATTTTAAGATATAAATCAAAAGTTCCAGAAGATTTAATGCGAACATGTCAAGTTGATCGGCCAGGTAAAGTGATGATTCTAAACTAATCATTGGTGCTCATTGAGTAAAGGCTAATAAATGAAGCATAATGCATGGCATCACATAGTTTCAAATAGATTGGTTTACTTGGATGCTTTATCGTATCAATTTCACTCTCAAATTTTGTCATTGGTGCTCATTGAGTAAAGGTTCATAAATGAAGCATAAGGCATGGCATCACGTAGTTTGGGACAGATTGCATTACTTGGACGCTTTGTCGTATATATTTCTGTCTCAAATTCTTCATGATATAGAAAATTAAACTAGCTTAATGTGGGCATTGGATTCGTATCATTTTAAGCTACAAATCAAAAGTTATTGGCGATTTAGGGCAGACATAACAAGTTGATCGGCTAGTTAAAATAATTATTCTAAACTGATCATTGTTGATCATTTAGTAAAAGCTTATAAATGAAAAATAATGTATGGCATCACGCAGTCTGGGGTGGATTAGATTACTTGGACGCTTTTTCGTATCTATTTTTGTCTCAAATTTTGTGACAATATAGAAATCTGAGTTAGGTTAATGTGGGCATTAGATTCTTGTGTTTCTGATCTCTAAATAAAAACTTGCGAACGATTTAGTGTGGACATGTGAAGTTGATCGTACAGTTAAAGTTATCATTCTAAACTAATCATTGGTGGTCATTAAGTAAAGGCTTATATATGAAGCATAAAGCATGGCATCAAGGAGTTTGAATAGATTGGATTACTTGGACGCTTTGTCATCTCTATTTCTGTCTCAAATTTTGAAAAATATAGAAAATTGAGCTAGGTTAACGTGGGCATTCGATTCGTGTCATTCAGAGCTCTAAATCAAAAGTTACAGATGATTTAGTGCGGACATGTCAAGTTGATCCACCAGTTAAAGTGATCATTCCAAATTGATCCATTGATGCCCATTGAGTAAAGGCTTATAAATGAAGCATATTGCATGGCTTCACACAGCTCTGGATAGAATTGATTACTTCAACGCTTTGTTTATTTATTTATGTATCAAATTTTGTTACAATATAGAAAATTGAGCTACCTTAACGTGCGCATTGGATTCGTGTCAGTCTAAGCTCAAAATCAAAAGTTACGAACGATTTAGTGCGGACATCTGAAGTTGATCGGGCAGTTAAAATGATTATTCTAAACTCATCATTGGTGCTCATTGAGTCAAGACTTATAAATGAAGCAAAATGCATGGCATCACACAGCTTGGATAGATTGAATTACTTGTGCGCTTTTTCATTTCTAGTTATGTCTCAAATTTGGTCACAATATAGAAACTTGAACTAGTTTAATGTGGGCACTGCATTCCTGTCATTCTGAGCTATAGCTCAAAAGTTATGCACGATTTAGTGGAGACATGACAAGTTGATCGGCCAATTAAAATGATCATTCTAAACTGTTCATTGGTGCCCATTAAGTAAAAGCTTAATAATGAAAAATAATGCATGGTATCACGCAATTTCGGATGGATTGGATTACTTGGATGATTTGTCGTATCTATTTTTGTCTCCAATTTTTTCAACATATAGAAAATTGAACTAGCTTTACATGGGCATTGGATTCGTGTCATTCGGAGCTCTAAATCAAAAGTTACATACGATTTAGTGCGGATGTGTCGAGTTGATCCGCCAGTTAATGTCATTTTTCTAAACTGATCATTGGTGCTCATTGAGTAAAGGCTCATAAATGAAGCATAAGCCATGGCATCACGTAGTTTAGGATAGATTGGATTACTTGAACGCTTTGTCGTATCTAGTTCTATCTCAAATTTCTTCATAATATAGAAAATTGACTACCTTAATGTGGGCATTGGATTCGTCTCATCCTAAGCTATAAGTCAAAAGTTATGGAAGATTTAATGCAGACATGATCGGCTAGTTAAAATGATCATTCTAAACTGATCATTGGTGATCATTTAGTACAAGGGTTTAAATAAAAAATAATGCATGGCATCACGCAGTTTGGGATGGATTAGATTACTTGGATGCTTTTTCGTATCTATTTCTATCTCAAATTTTCTGACAATATAGAAAATAGAGCTAGCTTAATGTGGGCATAGGATTCTTGTGTTTCTGAGCTCTGAATCAAATGTTACGAACGATTTAGTGCGTAAATGTCAAGTTGATCATACAGTTAAAGTGATCATTTTAAACTAATCATTGGTGGTCATTAAGTAAAGGCTTATAAATGAATCATAAAGCATGATATCAAGGAGTTTGGATAGATTCAATTACTTGGACGCTTTCTCAACTCTATTTCTGTCTCAAATTTTGAAAAATATAGAAAATGGAGGAAGCTTAACGTGGGCATTGGATTCGTGTCATTCGGAGCTCTAAATCAAAAGTTACGGATGATTTAGTGCGAACTTGTCAAGTTGATCCGCCAGTCAAAGTGATCATTCTAAAGTGATCATTAGTGCTGATTAAGCTAAGGCTTATAAATGAAGTAAATTGCATGGCATCAACTAGTTTGGATAGATTGGATTACTTGTACGCTTTATCATGACTATTTCACTCTCAAATTTTGGTACAATATAGAAAATTGAGCTAGCTCATAGTGGTCGTTGGATTCGTGTCATTTTGAACTCTAAATCAAAAGTTACGGATTATTTAGTGTGGACATGTCAAGTTGATCCGCCAGTTAAAGTGATCATTCTAAACTGATCATTGATTCCCATTGAGTAAAGGCTTATAAATGAAGCATAATGCACGGCTTCACACAGTTTTGGATAGGTTGGATTACTTGGACGCTTTATTGTACTTATTTCTGTCTCAAATTTTGTTACAATATAGAAAATTGGGCTACCTTAACGTGGCATTGGATTCGTGTCATTCTGAGCTCAAAATCAAAAGTTACAAACGATTTAGTGCTTACATGTCAATCTAATTGGCCAGTTAATATGATTATTCTAAACTGATCATTGGTGCTCATTGAGTAAACGCTTATAAATGAAGCAAAATGCATGGCATCACACAGTTTGGATAGATTGAATTACTTGGGTGCTTTTTCATTTCTAGTTCTGTCTCAAATTTGGTCACAATATAGAAACTTGAACTGGCTTAATGTGGGCACTGCATTCCTGTCATTCTGACCTATAGCTCAAAAGTTATGCACGATTTAGTGGAGACATGACAAGTTGATTGGCCAATTAAAATGATCATTCTAAACTGTTCATTGGTGCTCATTAAGTAAAAGCTTAATAATGAAAAATAATGCATGGTATCACGCAATTTCAGATGGATTGGATTACTTGGATGCTTTGTCGTATCTATTTTTGTCTCCAATTTTGTCAAAATATAGAAAATTGAGCTAGCTTAACGTGGGCATTGAATTCGTTTCATTCGGACGTCTAAATCAAAAATTACGGAGGATCTAGTGCGGACATGTCAAGTTGATCCGCCAGTTAAAGTGATCATTCTAAACTGATCATTGATGCCCATTGAGTAAAGGCTTATAAATGAAGCATAATGCATGGCTTCACACAGTTTTGGATAGATTGGATTACTTGGACGCTTTGTTTTATCTATTTTTGTCTCAAATTTGGTTACAATATAGAAAATTGAGCTAGCTTATCGTTCGCATTGGATTCGTGTCATTTTGAGCTCAAAATCAAAAGTTACAGACGATTTAGTGCAGTCATGTGTAGTTGATCGGCCTGTTAAAGTGATCATTCTAAACTGAACATTAGTGCTGATTAAGCTAAGGCTTAGAAATGAAGCATATTGCATGGCATCAACTAGTTTGGATTACTTGGATGCTTTGTCATGACTATTTCACTCTCAAAATTTTGGAACAATATAGAAAATTGAGCTAGCTTATAGTGGTCATTGGATTCGTGTCATTTTGAACTCTAAATCAAAAGTTACAGACGATTTAGTGTGGACATGTCAAGTTGCGTGGCCAGTTAAAGTGATCAATCTAAACTGATCATTGGTGCTGATTAAGTTGAGGCTTATAAATGAATTATAATTCATGGCATCAAACATTTTGGATAGATTGGATTACTTGGACACTTTTGATCTCTATTTATACCTCAAATTTTTTCAAATATAAAAATTGAGCTAGCTTAACGTGGGCATTGGATTCGTGTCATTCTAAGCTTTAAATCAAAAGCTATAGACGATTTAGTGCGTACATGTCAGGTTGATCGGCTTGTTAAAGTGATCATTCTAAACTGATCATTGGTGCTCATTGAGTAAGAGCTTATAAATGAAGCATAATGCATGGCATCACACAATTTTGGATAGATTGGATTAATTGGATGCATTTTTCGTATCTATTTCTATCTCAAATTTTGTCACAATATAGAAAATTGAAATAGCTTAATGTGGGCATTGGATTCGTGACATTCTGAGTTATAAATCAAAAGTTATGGACCATTTAGTGCAGACATGACAAAGTCATCGGCATGTTAAAATGATAATTCTAAACTGATCATTAGTGCTCATTGAGTAAAAGCTTATAACTTAAAAATAATGCATGGCATCACGTAGTTTGGGATGGATGATTGGATTATTTGGACGCTTTTTCGTATCTTTTTTTGTCTCAAACTTTGTCAAAATTTAGAAAATTGAGGTGGCTTAACCTGGGCATTGGATTCGTGTCATTATGAGCTCTCAATCAAAAGTTACAGATGATTTAATGCGGACAGGTCATGTTGATTCGCCAATTAAAGTGATCATTCCAAACTGATCATTGGTGCTCATTAAGTAAAGGCTTATAAATGAAGCATAATGCATGCCATCACACAGTTTTGGATATATTGGATTACTTGGATGCTTTGTTGTATCTATTTTTTTCTCACATTTTGGTACAACATAGAAAATTGAGTTAGCTTAACGTGGGCATTGGATTCTTGTGTTTCTGAGCTCTAATTCGAAAGTTACACACGATTTAGTTGATCATTCTAAACTGATCATTGGTGCTAATTTAGTAAATGCTTATAAATGAAAAAAATGCATGGCATCAAGCAGTTTGGGATGGATTGGATTACTTGAACACTTTGTCGTCTCTATTTCTTTCTCAAATTTTGTCACAATGTAGAAACTTGAGCTAGATTAATGTGGGCATTGGATTCTTGTCATTCTGAGCTCTAAATCAAAATTTACGGACGATTTAGTGCGGACATGTCAAGTTCATTTGCCAGTTATAGTGATCATTCTAAACTTATCATTGGTGCTCATTAAGTAAAGTCTTAAAAATGAAGCATAATGCATGGCATCAAGGATTTTTGATAGATTGGATTACTTGGACGCTTTGTCGTGTCTATTTTTGTCTCAAAGTTTGTCAAAATATAGAAAATTAACCTAGATTAATTGGCATTGGATTCTTGTCCTTTCTGAGCTCTAAATCAAAAGTTACGGACAATTTAGTGCGGACATGTCAAGTTAATTGGCCAGTTAAAGTGATCATTCTAAACTAATCATTGGTGCAGATTAAGCTAAGGCTGATAAATGAAGCATATTGCATGGCATCAAGCAGTTTGGATAGATTGGATTACTTGGACGATTTGTCATCTCTATTTCTGTCTCAAATTGTCAAAATATAGAAAATTGTGCTAGCTTAACATGGGAATTGGATTTTTGTCATTCAAAGCTCTAAATCAAAAGTTTCGGGCGATTTAGTGCGAACATGTCAAGTTGATCGGGCAGTTATAGTGGTCATTCCAAATTGATCATCGATGCTCATTGCGTAAAGGCTTAGAAATGAAGCATAATGCAAGGCATCACATAGTTTTCGATAGATTATATTACTTGGACAATTTATCGTTTCTATTTTTCTCTCAAATTTTGTCACAATATAGAAAACTGAACTACCTTAATGTCGGCATTGGATTCGTGTCATTTTAAGCTATAAATCAAAAGTTATGAACGATTTAGTGTAGACATGGCAAGTTGATCGGCCACTTAAAATGATCATTTTAAACTGATCATTGGTGCTCATTTAGTAAAAGCTTATAAATGAAAAACAATGCATGGCATCACGCAGTTTGGGATGAATTGAATTACATGGATCCTTTGTCATATCTATTTCTATCTCAAATTTTGTCATAATATAGAAAATTGAGCTAGCTTAACGTGGGCATTGGATTCGTGTCATTCTGAGCTCTAAATCAAAAGTGACTGACGATTTAATGCCGACATGTCCAGTTGATTGGCAAGTTAAAATGATCATTCTAAACTAATCATTTGTGCTCATTAAGTAAAGGCTTATAAATAAAGCATAATGCATGGCATCAAGGAGTTTGGATAGATTGGATTACTTGGAAGCTTTGTCATGTCTATTTCACTCTCAAATTTGGTTACAATATAGAAAATTGAGCTAGGTTATAGTGGTCATTGGATTCGTGTCATTTTAAACTCTAAATCAAAAGTTACGTACTCTTTAGTGTGGACATGTCAAGTTGCGTGGCCAGTTAAAGTGATCATTCTAAATTGATCATCGGTTCTTATTAAGCTAAGGCTTATAAATGAAGCTAATGCATGACATCAAGCAATTTTGATAGATTGGATTACTTGGACACTTTGTTGTTCTATTTCTATCTCAAATTTTGTCAAAATATAGAAAATGAGCTAGCCTAACATGGGCATTGGATTCGTGTCATTCTCAGCTTTAAATCAAAAGTTACGGACAATTTAGTGCGGACATGTCAAGTTTTATCGGCTTGTTAAAGTGATCATTTTAATCTGATCATTGGTGCTCATTGAGTAAAGGCTTATAAATGAAGCGTAATGTCTGGCATCAAGGATTTTGGATAGATTGGATTACTTGGATGCTTTGTCGTATCTAGTTTTGTCTCAAATTTTGTCAAAATATAGAAAATTGAATTAGATTTGTGTCATTCTAAGCTATAAATCAAAAGTTATGGACGATCTAATGCAGATATGAAAAGTTGATCAGCCAGTTAAATTCATAATTCTAAACTGATCATTGGTGCTCATTGAGTAAAGGCTTATAAATGAAGGATAAGGTATGGCATCATGCAGTTTGGGATTGATTGGATTACTTGGATGTTTTGTCGTATCTAGTTTTGTCTCAAATTTTGTCAAAATATAGAAAATTGAATTAGATTCGTGTCATTCTAAGCTATAAATCAAAAGTTATGGACGATTTAATGCAGATATGACAAGTTGATGGGAAAGTTAAAATGATCATTCTAAAGTGATCATTGGTGCACATTTAGTAAAAGCTTATAAATGAAAAATAATGCATTGCATCACGCTGTTTGGGATAGATTGGATTACTTGTACGCTTTTTCGTATCTATTTATTGTCTCAAATTTTGTCACAATATAGAAAATTGAGCTAGCTTAACGTGGGCATTGGATTCGTGTCATTCGGAGCTTTAAATCAAAAGTTACGAAAAATTTTAGTGCGGACATGTCAAGTTGGTTGGCCAGTTAAAGTGATCATTCTAAACTGATCATTGGTACTCATTAAGAAAAGGCTTATAAATGAAGCATAATGTACGGCATCAAGGAGTATGGATAGATTGGATTACATGGATGCTTTGTCGTCTCTATTTCTGTTTCAAATTTTGTCAAAATATAGAAAATTATCTAGCTTAATGTGAACACTGTATTCGTGTCATTATGAGTTCGAAATCAAAAGTTACGGACGATTTAGTGCGGTCATTTCAAGTTGGTCAGCCAGTTAATATGATTATTCAAAACTGATCGTTACTGCTCATTGAGTAAAGGCTTATAAATGAAGACTAATGCATGGCATCACACAGTTTTGAATAGATTGGATTACTTGGAAGCTTTGTTGTGTCTATTTTTGTCTTACATTTTGTTGCAATATTGAAAATTGAGCTAGCTTAACGTGGGCATTGGATTCGTGTCATCCTGAGCTCTAAATCAAAAGTTACGGACGATTTAGTGCAGACATGTCAAGTTGAGTGGCCAGTTAAAGTGATAATTTAAACTGAACATTGGTGCAGATTAAGCTAAGGCTTATAAATGAAGCATATTGCATGGCATCAAGCAGTTTGGATAGATTGGATTACTTAGACAATTTTTGTCTCTATTTCTGTTTCAAATTTTGTCACAATATAGAAAATTGAGATAGCTTAATGTGGGCATTGGATTCGTGTCATTCTGAGCTTTCAATCAAAAGTTACGGAAGCTTTAGTGCGGGCATGTCTAGGTTATCGGCCACTTAAAGTGATCATCATAAATTGATCATTGATGCTCATTGCGAAAGGCTTAGAAATAAAGTATAATGCCTGGCATCACATAGTTTTGGATAGACTGGATTACTTGGATGATTTGTGGTATCTAGTTCAGTCTCAAATTTTGTAACAATATAGAAAATTGAATTAGTTTAATGTGGGCATTGGATTCAGGTCACTTTAAGCTATACATCAAAATTTGTGGACGATTTAGTGCAGCATTAAAAGTTGATCGGCCAGTTAAAATTATCATTCTAAACTAATCATTGGTGCTACTTTAGTAAAAGCTTACAAATGAAAAATAATGCATGGCCTCATGCAGTTTCGGATGGATTGGATTATTTGGACGCTTTGTTGTATCTATTTTTGTCACAATCTAGAAATTGACCTAGCTTAACGTGGGCACTGGATTCGTGTCCTTCTTAGCTCTAAATCAAAATTTATGGATGATTTTGTGTGGACATGTCAAGTTGATTGATCAGTTAAAGTGATCATTCTAAACTGATCATTGGTGCTCCTTAAGAAAAGGCATATAAATGAAGCATAATGCATGTCATCATGGAGTTTGGATAGATTGGATTACTTGGACGCTTTTTCATCACTATTTCTGTCTCAAATTTTGACAAAATACAGAAAATTGAGGTAACTTAACGTTGGCATTGGATTCGTGTCATTCTAAGCTTTAAATCAAAAGTTACGGATGACTTAGTGCGGATATGTCATGTTGATCGGCCAGTTAAAGTGATCATTCTTAACTGATCATTGGTTCTCATTGAGTAAAGGCTTGTAAATGAAGTAGAAGGCATGGCATCACGCAGTTTGGGTAGATTGGATTACTTGAACGCTTTGTCGTATCTAGCTTTGTTTAAAATTTTGTCACAATATAGAAAATTGAACTACCTTAATGTGAACATTGTATTTGTGTCATTCTAAGCTATAGATCAAAAGTTATGGACGATTTAGTGCAAACATTAGAAGTTGATGGTCCAGTTAAAATGATCATTCTAAACTGATCATTGGTGCTCATTTAATAAAATCTTATAAATGAAAAATAATGCATTGCATCACGCAGGTAAGGATGGATTGGATTACTTGGATGCTTTGTCGTATCTGTTTTATGTCTCAAATTTTGTCACAATATAGAAAATTGAGCTAGGTCAACGCGTGGGCATTGGATTCGTGTCATTCTGAGCTCTAAAGCAAAAGTTACAGACGATTTAGTGCGGACATGTCAAGTTGATTGGCCAGTTAAAGTGATTAATATAAAATGATCATTGGTGCTCATTAATTAAAGGCTTATAAATGAAGCATAATGCATGGCATCAAGGATTTTTGATAGATTGGATTACTTGGATGCTTTGTCGTGTCTATTTCAGTCCCAAATTTTGTCAAAATATAGAAAATTGAGTGAGCTTAACGTGGGCATTTGATTCGTGTCATTGTGAGCTATAAATCAAAAGTTATGAACGATTTGGTGCAGACATGTCAAGTTGATCAGCTAGTTAAAGTAATAATTCTAAATTGATCATTGGTGCTGATTAAATAAAGGCTTATAAATAAGGCATAAGGCATGGCATAATGCAGTTTGGGATTGATTGGATTATTTGGATGCTTTGTCATATCTAGTTTTGTCTCAATTTTGTCACTATATAGAAAATTGAACTAGATTAATATGTGCATTGGATTTGTGTCATTTTCAGTTATAAATCAAAAGTTATCGACGATTTAGTGCAGACATGGCAAGTTGATGGGGCAGTTAAAATGATCATTATAAACTGATCACTGGTGCTCATTTAGTAAAAGCTTATAAATCAAAAATAATGCATTGCATCTTGCTGTTTGGGATGGATTGGATTACATTGACGCTTTGTCATAACTATTTTTTGTCTCAAAAATTTTGTCACAATATAGAAAATTGCGCTAGCTTAACGTGGGCATTGGACTCTTGTCCTTCTTAGCTCTAAATCAAAAATTACGGACGATTTAGTGCGGACATGTCAAGTTGATTGACCAGTTAAAGTGATCATTCTAAACTGATCATTGGTGCTCATTAAGAAAATGCTTATAAATGAAGCATAATGCATGACATCAAGGAGTTTGGATAGATTGGATTACTTGGACACTTTACATTTCTATTTTGTCTGAAATTTTATCAAAATATAGAAAATTCAGCTAGCTTAACGTGGGCATTGGATTCGTGTCATTCTGAGCTCTAAATCAAAATTTACGGACTTTTTAGTGCAGACATGTGTGAAGTTGATCGGCCAGTTAATATGATTATTCTAAACTGATCATTGGTACTCATTGAGTAAGAGCTTGATTACTTGGACGCTTTGTCATCTCTACTTCCATCTCAAATTTCGTGAAAATATAAAAAAATTATCTAGCTTAAGGTGAACACTGTATTCGTGTCATTATGAGCTCGAAATCAAAACTTACAGATGATTAAGTGCGGTCATTTTCAAGTTGATGGGCCAGTTAATATGATTATTCAAAACTGATCATTGCTGCTCATTGAGTAAAGGCTTATAAATGAAGCATAATGCATGGCATCACACAGTTTTGGATAGATTTGATTACTTGGACGCTTTTTCGTGTCTAACTCAATTTTTGTATTAAATTTTGTTACAATATCGAAAATTGAGCTAGCTTAACGTGGGTATTGGATTCGTGTCATCCTGAGCTCTCAAAATCAAAAGTTACAAATGATTTAGTGCGGATATGTCAAGTTGATAAGCCAGTTAATATGATTATTCTAAACTGATCTTTGGTGCTCATTGATTAAAGGCTTATAAATGAAGCATAATGCATGATATCACATAGTTTTGGATAGATTGGATTACTTGGACTCTTTGTCGTGTCTATTTTTGTCTCAAATTTTGTTACAATATCGAAAATTAAGCTAGCTTAACGTGGGCATTGGATTCGTGTTATTCTGAGCTCTAAATGAAAAGTTACGAACGATTTAGTGCGGACTTGTCAAATTTAGTGGCCAGTTAAAGTGATAATTTAAATTGATCATTGTTGCTGATTAAGATAAGGCTTATAAATGAAGCATATTGCTTGGCATCAAGCAGTTTGAATAGATTTGATTACTTGGATGCTTTGTCGTCTCTATTTATGTTTCAAATTTTGTCACAATATAGAAAATATAGATAGCCTAACGTGGGTATTGGATTCGTGTCATTCTGAGCTGTCAATCAAAAGTTACAGACTATTTAGTGTGTACATGTCAAGTTGAACGGCCAGTTAAAGTGATCATTTTAAATTGATCATTGGTGCTCATTGACTAAAGACTTATAAATGAAGCATAATACATAACATCACACAATTTTGGATAGATTGGATTAATGGACGCTTTATCGTATCTATTTATGTCTTCAAATTTTTGTACAACATAGAAAATTGAGCTTGCTTAACGTGGGCATTGGATCCGTGTGTTTCTGAGATCTAAATCGAAAGTTACACACGATGCAGTGCGGACATGTCAAGTTAACATTCTAAACTGATCATTGGTGCTCATTAGCTAAAGGCCTTTAAATGAAGCATAAAGCATGGCATCACGCAGTTTGGGACATATTGGATTACTTGGATGCTTTGTGTCTCTAAATCTGTCTCAAATTTAGTCAAAATAGAGAAAATTGTGCTAGCTTTATGTGGGCATTAGATTCGTGTTATTCTGAGCTCTAAATAAAAAGTTACGAATGATTTAGTGCGACATGTCAAGTTGATTTGCCAGTTAACGTGATCATTCTAAACTGATCATTGGAGTTCATTGAGTAAAAACCTATAAATGAAGCCTAAGGCATGGTATCACATAGTTTGAGATAGATTGGATTACTTAGATGCTTTTTTGTATCTAGTTCTGTCTCAAATTTTGTCACAATATAGAAAATTGAACTACCATAATGTGGGCACTGGATTCGTGTCATTCGAAGCTATAAATCAAAAGGTATGGACGATTTGTTGCAGACATGAAAAGTTGATCGGCCAGTTAAAATGATCATTTTAAAGAGATCATTGGCGCTCATTTAGTAAAAGCTTATAAAAGAAAAATAATGCATGGCATCACGAAGTTTGGGATGGATTGGATTACTTGGACGCTTTGTTGTATATATTTCTGTCTCAAATTTTTTTCATAATATAGAAAATTGAGCTAGCTTAACGTGGGCATTGGATTCGTGTCATTCTGAGATCTAAATCAAAAGTTACAGATGATTTAGTGCGGACATGTCAAGTTGATTGGCCAGGTAAAGTGATCATTCTAGACTGATCATTGGTGCTCATTATTTAAAGGCATATAAATGAAACATAATGCATGGCATCAAGGATTTTGGATAGATTGGATTACTTAGACGCCTTGTTGTGTCTATTTCAGTCCCAAATTTTGTCAAATATAGAAAATTGAGCTAGCTTAACGTGGGCATTTGATTCGTGTCATTCTGAGCTCTAAATCAAAGTTATGAACGATTTAATGCAGACATGTCAAGTTGATCAGCTAGTTAAAGTCATAATTCTAAACTGATCACTGGATGCTTTGTGTCTCTAAATCTGTCTCAAATTTAGTCAAAATATAGAAAAATTGTGCTAACTTAATGTGGACATTAGATTCGTGTTATTCTGAGCTCTAAATCAAAAGTTACGAATGATTTAGTGCGACATGTCAAGTTGATCTGCTAGTTAACGTGATCATTTTAAAATGATCATTGGAGTTCATTGAGTAAAAACCTATAAATGAAGCCTAAGGCAAGGCATCACGCTGTTTGAGATAGATTGGATTACTTAGATGCTTTGTTTTATCTAGTTCAGTCTCAAATTTTGTCACAATATAGAAAATTGAATTAGCTTAATGTCGGCATTGGATTCGTGTCATTCTAAGCTATACATCAAAAGTTATGGACGATTTAGTGCAGACATGACAAGTTGATCGGCCAGTTAAAATGATCATTATAAACTGATCATTGGTTCTCATTTAGTAAAAGCTTATAAATGAAAAGTAATGCATGGCATCACACAGTTTGAGATGGATTGGATTACTTGAACGTTTTGTCGTATCTATTTCTGTCTCAAATTATGTTATAATATAGAAAATTGAGCCAGATTGACGTGGGCACTGGATTCGTGTCATTCGGAGATCTAAATCAAAGGTTACAGACAATTTCGTACGGACATGTCAAGTTGATTGGCAAGTTAAAGAGATCATTCTAAAATGATCATTGGTGCTCATTAAGTTAAGGCTTGTAAATGAATCAAAATGCAAGGAGTTTGGATACAATGGATTACATGGATGCTTTGTCGCCTCTATTTCTGTCTCAAATTTTGTCAAAATATAGAAAATTGAGCTAGGTTAACGTATGCACCAGATTCGTGTCATTCAGAGCTCTAAATGAAAAGTTACGAATGATTTAGTGTGACATGTCAAGTTGATCTGCCAGTTAAAGCGATCATTCTAAGCTGATGTTATCAAGTAGTTTGGATAGATTGGATTACTTGGACACTATGTCGTCTATATTTTGGTCTCAAATTTTTTCAAAATATAGGAAATTGAGCTTGGTTATCGTGGACATTGTATTCGTGTCCTTCTGAGCTCTAAATAAAAAGTTACAGACACTTTACTGCGGACATGTTAAGTTGATCGGCCAGTTAAAGTGATCATTCTAAACTGATCATTGGTGCATGAGTAAAGGCTTATAAATGAAGCATAAGGCATGGCATCAAGTAGTTTGGGACAGACTGGATTACTTGGATGCTTTGTCGTATCTAGTTTTGTCTCAAATTTTTTCAGAATATAGAAAATTGAACTAGCTTAATGTGGGCATTGGATTCGTGTCATTCTAAGCTATCAATCAAAAGTTATGGATGATTTAGTGCAGACATGACAAATTGATGGGTTAGTTAAAAGGATCATTCTAAACTGATCATTGGTGCTCATTTAGTAAAAGCTTATAAAATAAAAAATAATGCATTGCATCATGCAGTTTGGCATGGATTGGATTACTTGGGCGCTTTGTCGTATCTATTTTGGTTTCAAATTTTGTCCCAATATAGAAAATTGTGTTAGCATATCGTAGGCATTAGATTCATGTCATTTGGAACTCTAAATCAAAAGTTATGACCGATTTAGTGCGTAGATGTCAAATTGATAGGCCAGTTGAAGTAATCATTCTAAACTGAACATTGGTGCTCGTTAAGAAAAGGCTTATAAATGAAGCATAATGCATGGTATCAAGGAGTTTAAATAAAATGGTTTACATGGACGCTTTGTCGTCTCTATTTCTGTCTCAAATTTTGTCAAAATATAGAAAAGCTAGCTTAACGTATGCACTGGATTCGTGTCATTCGGAGCTCTAAATGAAAAGTTATGAATGATTTAGTGCGCCATGTCAAGTTGATCTGCTAGTATAAGTGATCATTCTAAGCTGATCATTGGTGCTCATTAAGTAAAAACTTATAAATGAAGCCTAAGGCATGGCATCATGGAGTTTGAGATAGATTGTATTACTTGGACGCATTGTCGTATCCAGTTCTGTCTCAAATTTTCTCACAATATGGAAAATTGAACTAGCTTAATGTGGGCATTGGATTCGTGTCATTCTAAGCTATAAATCAAAAGTTATAGACGATTTAGTGAAGATATGACAAGTTGATCGGCCACTTAAAATAATTATTCTAAACTGATAATTGGTGCTCATTTAATAAAAGCTTATCAAAGAAAAATTATGCTTGTCATCACCAAGTTTGGGATGGATTGGATTACTTGGACGCTTTTTTGTATTTGTTCCTATCGCAAATTTTTGTCATAATACAGAAAATTGAGCTAGCTTAACATGGGCATTGGATTCATGTCATTCTGAGTTCTAAATCAAAAGTTACAAACGATTTAGTGTGGACATGTCAAGTTGATTGGTTAGTTAAAGTGATCATTTTAAACTGATCATTTGTACTCATTAAGTAAAGGCTTATAAATGAAGTAGTTTGGATAGATTGGATTAATTGGATGCCTTGTCGTCTCTATTTGGGTCTCTAATTTTTACAAAATATAGAAAATTGAGCTAGCTTAACGTGGACATTGTATTCGTGTCCTTCGGAGCATTAAATCAAATGTTATAGACGATTTAATGCGGACATGTCAAGTTGATCGGCCAATTAAAATGATCATTCTAAATTGATCATTGCTTCTCATTGAGTAAAGACTTCTAAATGAAGCATGTGGCATGGCATCACGCAATTCGTGTGAGATTGGATTACTTAGACGCTTTGTTGTATCTAGTTTGGTCTCAAATTTTGTCACAATATAGAAAATTGAACTAGCTTAATGTGGGCAATGGATTTGTGTCATTCTAAGCTATAAATCAAAAGTTATGGACGATTTAGTGCAGTCATGACAAGTTGATCGGCCAGTTAAAATGATCATTAGAAATTGATCATTGGTGCTCATTTAGTAAAAGCATATAAATGAAAAATAATGGATGGCATCACATAGTATGAGATGGATTTGATTACTTGGACGTTTTGTCGTATCTATTTCTGTCTCAAATTTTTTCATAATATAGAACTTGAGCCAGCTTAACGTGGACATTGTATTCCTGTCCTTCTGAGCTCTAAATCAAAAGTTACGGACAATTTAATGCGTACATGTCTAGTTGATCGGCTAGTTAAAGTGATCATTCTAAATTGATCATTGGTTCTCATTGAGTAAAGGTTTATAAATGAAGCATATGGCATGGCATCACGCAATTTGGGTGAGATTGGATTACTTCCATGCTTTGTTGTATCTAGTTTTGTCTCAAATTTTGTCACAATATAGAAAATTAACTCGCTTAATGTGGGCATTGGATTCGTGTCATTCTAAGCTATAAATCAAAAGTTATGTACGATTTAAAGCAGTCATGACAAGTTGATCGGCCAGTTAAAATTATCATTATAAACTGATCATTGGTGCTCATTTAGTAAAAGCTTATAAATGAAAAATAATGGATGGCATCACACAGTTTGGAATGGATTGGATTACTTGAACGTTTTGTCATATCTATTTATGTCTCAAATTTTGTCATAATATAGAAATTGAGTTAGCTTAAGGTGGACATTGTATTCGTGTCCTTCTGAGCTTTAAATCAAAAGTTACGGACGATTTAATTCCGACATGTCAAGTTGATCGGCCAGTTAAAGTGATCATTCTAAATTGATCATTTGTTCTCATTGAGTAAAGGCTTATAAATGAAGCATATGGCATGACATCACACAATTTGGGTGAGATTGGATTACTTGGACGCTTTGTTGTATCTAGTTTGGTCTCAAATTTTGTCACAATATAGGAAATTGAACTAGTTTAATGTGGGCATTGGATTCGTGTAATTCTAAGCTATAAATCAAAAGTTATGGACAATTTAGTGTAGTCATGAGAAGTTGAGCGACCAATTAAAATGAAAATTATAAACTGATCATTGGTGCTCATTTAGTAAAAGCTTATAAATGAAAAATAATGGATGGCATCACACAGTTTGGGATGGATTGGATGCTTTGTCATATCTATTTATGTCTCAAATTTTGTCATAATATAGAAATTGAACTCGCTTAACGTGGGCATTGGATTCGTGTCATGTTGAGCTCTAAATAAAAAGTTATATACGATTTAGTGTGGACATGTCAAGTTGATTCGACAGTTAAAGTGATCATTCAAAACAGATCATTGGTGCTGATTAGGTAAAGGCTTATAAATGAAGCATAATGCATGGTATCAAGTAGTTTGGATAGATTTGATTACTTGGACGCTTTCTCGTCCCTATTTATGTCTCATATTTTTTCAAAATATAGAAAATTGTGTTGGCTTAACCTGGACATTGGGTTCGTGTCATTTTGAGCTCTAAATCAAAAGTTATAGATGATTTAGTGTGTATATGTGTAAAGTTGATTGGACAGTTAATATGATTATTCTAAACTGATCATTGGTAATCATTGATTAAAGGCTTCTAAATGAAGCATAATGCATGGCATCACGCAATTTGGAAGAGATTGGATTACTTGGACGAGTTTTTGTATCTAGTTCGGTCTCAAATCTTGTCACAATATAGAAAACTGAACTAGCTTAATGTGAGCATTGGATTCGTGCCATTTTAAGCTATAAATCAAAAGTTATGGACGATTTAGTACATACATGACAAGTTGATCGACCAGTTACAATGAGCATTATAAACTAATCATTGGTGCTGATTTAGCAAAAGCTTATAAATGAAACATAATGCATGGTATCACAGAGTTCGGGATGGATTGGATTACTTGGACATTTTGTCGTATCTATTTCTGTTCCAAATTTTGTCATAATATAGAAAATTGAGCTAGCCTAATGTGGGTATTGGATTCGTGTCATTTTGAACTCTAAATAAAAAGTTATGTACAATTTAGTGCGGACATGTCAAGTTGATTGCCCAGTTAAAGTGATAATTCTAAACTGATAAATGGTGCTCATAAAGTAAAGGCTTATAAATGAAGCATTATGCATGGCATCAAGGAGTTTGGATAGATTGGATTACTTGGACGCTTTTTCGTCTCTATTTCTGTCTCAAATTTTATCACAATATAGAAAATTGAGGTAGCTTAACGTATGCATTGGATTCGTGTCAATCCGAACTCTAAATCAAAGTTATAGATGATTTATTGCGGACTTGTGTCAAGTTGATCGACCAGTTAATATGATTATTCTAATCCGATCATTGGTGCTCATTGACTAAAAGCTAATAAATGAAGCACAATGCATGGCATCACATAGTTTGGGATAGATTCGATTACTTGGATGCTTTGTCGTCTCTACTTCTCTCAAATTTTGTCAAAATTTAGAAAATTTATCTAGCTTAACATGGGCACTGTATTCGTGTCATTCTGAGCTCTAAATGAAAAGTTACGGATGATTTAGTGTGGATATGTCAAGTTGATCGGCCAGTTAATATTATTATTCTAAACTGATCATTGGTGCTCATTGAGTAAAGGCTTATAAATGAAGCATAATGCATGGCATCACATAGTTTTGGATTGATTGGATTACTTAGACGCTTTGTGATACAAGCCTCGATTCAAGGCTTATATGCGCGTGGGCTGTTTGGAGAAGGCTAGGTGAGAAACTCGACCTTAGACTTCTTGGTTAGGGGTTTTGGGTTGGTATTTGATGGAAGGGTGAAGTGAAACACACGAGGGGTGATGAACCTCGTGATAAATCACAAACTTAGAGCTAGGAGGGCTGGTCTCAACTAGGTTCTAAGCGCACAAGTCTCTTTTGAGAGAAAGCTTGTAGGAAGAAAGTTCTACTTTATTAATATCAAAAAAGTTGTTGAACTACAATGCTGGAAGGAGCCTTATTAATATCCTCGACAGCTTGACCTTCTAGGGTCGATTCAAAGAAAGAAAAGGAAAGATTACAAAAGTGCAAAAATGGAAAGTGCATAACCAAAAAAGGACCTATTCCTAAAATGTCGTTGACACAAAAATGTAAAGAATCTAAAATTTACCCTTCAAAACAGAAAGAGGCAAATATCCAAACTGAAAACTTACCTTTCTTACCTCACGGCTAAGAAATGGAATGTGGCTGTCCTTGTGGCATGCACGCGCCTTGCTCCTAGTCTTCGACTTGGAGTAGGGTTAGGAATCTTTGGGCCTTGGCCTCTCTTGCCACTAAAGCCCAAGTCTCTGCAGTCTCTTGCATTGTTGAGAAGCCTTTGGACTCTTCTTTGCACTTCTGGCCCACTATCCTTAGTGGATCTTCCTCTAGGAGCTTGTCGAACCATAAGCTGAACTTGTGGAAGAGTGCTCTTGATCTGCTCCTTGTCATTGCTTCTCGTGGCACCACTGGTGTAGAGACTTCCTCTAGATGCATGTCCTCAAGCTGGTAGCTTATCTGGTCCAAGTCTCCTTGTGTAGATGCTGAAATGCCCGTGTACTCGGCTGGATCGGCTGTATCGGCTGGACTGTGCAAGGTGCTGGCCGGAATGCCTTCTGGACCGGCCAAGTTGATCCCAGAGTCGGCGGCGTAACCAAGGGGACCGGCGGTGTCAACCACATAATGCATGACATCACATAGTTTCGGATAGATTGGATTACTTGAACGCTTTGTCGTGTCGATTTTTGTCTCAAATTTTGTTGTAATATTGAAAATTGAGCTAACTTAACGTGGGCATTGGATTCGTGCCATTTTGAGCTCTTAATGAAAAGTTTCGGACGATTTAGTGCGGACTTGTCAAGTTGAGTTGCCCGTTAAAGTGATCATTCTAAACTAATCATTGGTGCTCATTAAGTAAAGGCTTATAAATGAAGCATAATGCATGGTATCAAGTAAGTTTGGATATATTGGATTAATTGGACGCCTTGTCGTCTCTATTTCGGTCTCTAATTTTTCAAAATATAGAAAATTAAGCTAGCTTAACGTGCACATTGTATTTGTGTCCTTCTGAGCTCCAAATCAAATGTTATAGATGATTTAATGCGGACATGTCAAATTGATCGGCAAGTTAAAGTGATCATTCTAAATTGATCATTGGTTCTCATTGAGTAAAGACTTATAAATGAAGCATGTGGCATGGCATCACGCAATTTGGGATAGATTGGATTACTTGGATGCTTTTTGTCTCTAAATCTGTCTCAAATTTTGTCAAAATAAAGAAAATTGTGCTAGTTTAATGTTGGCATTGGATTCGTGTCATTCTGAGCTTTTAATCAAAAGTTATGGATGATTTAGTGCGACATGTCAAGTTGATCTGCCAGTTAAAGTGATCATTCTAAACTGATCATTGGTGCTCATTGAGTAAAAACTTATAAATGAAGCCTAAGGCATGGCGTCATGTAGTTTGAGATAGATTGGATTACTTGGACGCTTTGTCGTGTCTAGTACTGTCTAAAACTTTGTCACAATATAGAAAATTGAACTAGCTTAATGTGGGCATTGGAATTGTGTCATTCTAAGCTATAAATCAAAAGTTATGGACATTTTAGTGCAGACATGACAAATTGAACGGGCATTTCAAATGATCATTGGTGCTTAGTTAGTAAAAGCTTATAAAAGAAAAATAATGCAGGGCATCACGAAGTTCGGGATGGATAGGATTACTTGTATTCTTTGTTGTATCTATTTTTGTATCAAATTTTGTCATAATAGAGAAAACAGAGCTAGTTTATCGTCGCCATTGGATTCGTGTCATTCTGAGCTCTAAATCAAAAGTTATGGACGATTTAGTGCGGACATGTCAAGTTGATTGGCTAGTTAAAGTGATCATTCTAAACTGATCATTGGTGCTCATTAAGTAAAGGCTTATAAATGAAGAATAATGCATGGTATCAAGTAGTTTGGATAGATTGGATTACTGGGACACTTTGTCGTCTCTATTTCTATCTCAAATTTTGTCAAAATATAAAAATGGAGCTAACTTAACGTGGGCATTGGATTCATGACATTCTGAGCTCTAAATCAAAAGTTACGGAATATTTAGTGCGTACATGTCAAGTTGATTGCCCAGTTAAAGTGATACTTCTAAACTGATCATTGATGCTCATTAAGTAAATGCTTATAAATGAAGCATAATGCATGGCATCATGCTTTTTGAGATATATTGGATAACTTTAATGCTTTGTCATCTCGAATTCTGTTTCAAATTTTGTCAAAATATAGAAAATTGAGCTACCTTAATGTGGGCATTGGGTTCGTGTCATTCTAAGCTCTAAATCAAAAGTTACAGACGATTTAGTACATACAGGTCAAATTGATCGGCCAGTTAAAGTGATCATTCTAAACTGATCATTGGTGCTCATTGAGTAAAGGGTTATAACTGAAGCATATGGCATGGCACTCAGTTTGGGATAGATTGGATTAATTGGATGCTTTGTCGTATCTTGTGTTGTCTCTAATTTTGTCACAATATAGAAAATTGAACTAGCTTAATGTGGGCATTGGATTCGTGTCGCTCTACGCTATAAATCAAAAGTTATGGACGATTTGGTGCAGATATGACAAGTTGATCCGGCCAACTAAAATGATAATTCGAAACTGATCATTGGTGCTCATTTAGTAAAAGCTTATAAATGAAAATAATACATGGTATCATGCAGTTTGGAATAAATTGGATTACTTAAACGCTTTGTCGTATCTATTTCTATCTCAAATTTTGTCACAATATAGAAAATTGAGCTAGCTTAATGTGGGCATTGTATTCGTGTCATTTTGAGCTCTTAATCAAAAGTTACGAACGATTTAGTGCGAAAGTTGATTGGCTAGTTAAAGTGATCATTCAAAACTGATCATTGGTGCTTAGTTAGTAAAAGCTTATAAAAGAAAAATAATGCAGGGCATCACAAAGTTCGGGATGGAAAGGATTACTTGGATTCTTTGTTGTATCTATTTTTGTATCAAATTTTGTCATAATATAGAAAACAGAGCTAGTTTAACATGGCCATTGGATTCGTGTCATTCTGAGCTCTAAATCAAAAGTTATGGACGATTTAGTGTGGACATGTCAAGTTGATTGGCTAGTTAAAGTGATCATTCTAAACTGATCAACTGATCATTGATGCTCATTAAGTAAATGCTTATAAATGAAGCATAATGCATGGCATCATGCTTATTGAGATATATTGGATAACTTTAATGCTTTGTCATCTTGAATTCTGTTTCAAATTTTGTCAAAATATAGAAAATTGAGCTACCTTAATGTGGGCATTGGGTTCGTGTCATTCTAAGCTCTAAATCAAAAGTTACAGACGATTTAGTACATACAGATCAAATTGATCGGCCAGTTAAAGTGATCATTGGTGCTCATTGAGTAAAGGGTTATAACTGAAGCATATGATGGCATGGCACTCAGTTTGGGATAGATTGGATTAATTGGATGCTTTGTCGTATCTTGTGTTGTCTCTAATTTTGTCACAATATAGAAAATTGTACTAGCTTAATGTGGGCATTGGATTCATGTCGCACTACAAAAAAATATTAACATTTCCGACGGCATTTCCGACGACTTTACGACGGATACGCGACGAATACCCAAGGGAACTAAAACCGTCGGAGGTCCGTCGGTAATTTCCGACGCCGTAGAGATCGTCGGTAAATCGATGGTGAAAACTGACGGTAACCCGTTACATTTCCGATGAAATTCTTATCGTTGGGATATCCTCTTGAAATCGTCAGAATATTACCGACGGCTTCAGATATGTCGGTAATATTCCAATGATTTCCCGATGGATTCTATGCAATATTATGGTAGTACTTCAAAAAGGATAGATAATACTAATGTTAGGGTAGAGGAACCGGTATTAGAAGTTGATATAAACGGAGGTACTGTTCAGATGGTGAATGATGCATTTCGTGAACAAAGAGAATCGTACATCGAAGATATTAGCAGAATAGAGGAACCTAATTTGGAAGCCCGGAAATTTTTTGATATGTTAGATGCATCCAAGCAGCCTTTGTATAAAGGATGTAGAGATGGATTATCGCCTTTATCTGCTGCAAGCAGGTTGATGACGATAAAGACGGATTTCAACTTGCCTGAAGATTGTGTGAATGCGATAGCTGATTTTGTTAGAGATATATTATCTAAAGATAATATTGCACCTGCTTCATATTACGAGGTTCAAAAACTTGTATCTGGTCTTGGATTGCCATATCAGATGATCGATGTATGTATTGACAATTGCATGATCTATTGGAGAAATGATGAAAACCGCATGAAGTGTCGATTTTGTCACAAACCTCGATTTCAAGAGACAAGCGGTAGAGTACCTATTCCGTATAAACGGATGTGGTATTTGCCATTAACAGAGAGGTTAAAGAGGTTATATCAATATGAACACACGGCAAAACCTATGAGATGGCATGCAGAACACAATTCGAATGGAGAAATTGTGCATCCCTCGGATGCAGAAGCATGGAAACATTTTCAACAGGTTTATCCTAGTTTTGCATATGAGCCTAGAAACGTATACCTCGGGTTATCTACAAATGGATTCAATCCTTTTGGGAAGCATGGGAGGCAATACTCGTTGTGGCCAGTTATCGTTACACCTTATAATTTGCCTCCTTCTTTGTGCATGAAACGAGAGTTTTTATTTCTAACAATTCTCGTCCCTGGCCCAGAGCATCCTAAGCGATCGCTTGATATTTTCTTGCAGCCACTAATTCATGAGTTAAAAATATTATGGGAAAATGGTGTGGAAGCATTCGATGTTTCCAACCAACATAACTTCTTGATGCGAGCTGTACATATGTGGACGATAAGTGATTTTCCAGCATATGGTATGTTATCAGGATGGTTGACGCATGGAAGATTAGCATGCCCATATTGTCAAGATAATACTGATGCGTTCCAACTGAAACACGGACGAAAGACTAGTTGGTTCGAATGTCATCGTCGATTTCTACCACAAGATCATCCATATCGCCGGAGCACAACATTTTTTAGGAAAAACAAAAAAAATTTTGATGCTACACCTCCTATTCTTGACGGGAATTATATGTTGACTCAACTTAGAGATTTTGGTGCTGAGAGAACGTCTTCTTGTGGAGGTAACGGACATTACCCTGTTGATGGTTGTGGCGAATACCATAATTGGCACAAGAAGAGTATTTTTTGGGATTTACCATATTGGAAGGACCATTTGTTGCGCCATAATCTAGATGTTATGCACATTGAGAAGAATTTTTTCGACAACATAATGAATACCGTTCTAAATGTGCAAGGAAACACAAAAGATAATTTGAAAGCTAGATTGGATTTGCCGGATATTTGTTCCCGGAAGGAACTACATGTAATGTCAAATGGAAAATCATTGTCTCCCGCATTCCAGTTGGATGCGCATGCAAAAGATGAATTCTTTGACTGGATTAAGCATAGTGTCAAATTTCCAGATGGATACGCATCTAATCTTCGTAATTGTGTCGATACTATTGAAGGTAAATTTTCACGGATGAAAAGTCATGATTGTCATGTTGTCATGCAAAGATTATTCCCATTTGCCTTTAGCGATCTACTGCCTAAAAACGTCCACGGAGCAATTGCAGGTACGACGTTAAATTTACATTATTTTATATATATATAATAATATTTTCATATATTATATGATATTAAAATATATTTTTATGTAGGGATTGGTGCTTTTTCCGAGATTTATGTACGAGATCACTTACTGTAGACGATATCCAAAATTTGGAGGGAAAAATACCGGTTCTCATTTGTAACCTGGAGAAAATATTTCCACCAGCATTTTTTGATGTTATGGAGCATCTTCCTATTCACCTCCCTAGAGAAGCAGCCCTTGGAGGACCTGTTCAGTACAGATGGATGTATCCTTTTCAGAGATATATGTTCCACCTAAAGAAAAAAGTTAAAAATCTTGCCAAGGTTGAAGGTTCAATCGTCGCACAAAGTATTAATGAAGAAACATCTAACTTTGCTAGCTACTATTTTCCATCGCAAGTGCAAATAAAAAATAGACGGCCTTCACGACATGATGATGGAGGAGAAAAACCAAGCTATGCAGTGTATGTGCCAGAAATATTTGCGCAAATTGGACATTTAAGTGGAAAAGGGAAGACGTGACGCCTATCAGAGGAGGAACACAATCACTTGCATTTGTATATTTTGACAAATTGCGATGACGTTTTAGAATATGAAAGGTACATTCAATTTAATTTTGTTTTTAGTTATTATTATAATTTATTGTTAATTTATTTTTTCATAATTAACAGGATATACATGGAACAAATACGTGTTCATTATTCAGATTACAGCGAGAATGAGTTGTCCGAACTTAAAAAAAGCGAATTTGCAAAATGGTTGCATTTTTATGTTAGTGTTACCACAATTATGTAATTTTCAATAATAATTTACTATATATCTATATATATATTTATATTTTACTACATTCTATTATTTTGTAGGTTACTACAGGTCCTTCTAGGGGCATAACGTTTCCCACGTGGTTAGTTGAGTTGGTGAGTGGTCCTACATTTACTGCAAAATCTTATCCAATGTACTGCACTCGTGGATATGCTTTTAAGAGTCATCGCGAAGGAAACTCACAAACAACTTGTAATTATGGTGTATCATCTCAATCAGGAGAAATTGTATACAATGGTATTCTTCGTGAAATATTAGAAGTTCACTATCCAGGAATGATTGATTTGAGGTGTATTGTGTTCTATTGTGACTGGTATGACCCAGTCATGGGTCAACGTGAAGACGAATTCGGTGCTACATCTGTCCACTCTCGTAAGCAACATCGAAAATATGATCCTTTTATACTTGCATCACAAGCGGACCAGGTTTGTTACATTTGATATCCTCGTGTGAGAAACAAGCAAGATCCTTGGATTACAGTGACCTCAATACATCCTAGAGGAATGGTATGTGGTATTACCGAACAAGAGCCTATGCAACAAAGCACAATTGGTAACTTAGGTTCAATAGAAACTTCTCTTGAAGTTAACCTTGTTCTTGATGACACCATGAACGAAGATTACAACGTGTTTCAAGATTCAGAAAAAGAGATTGGCGAGTTTGACGACCAAAATTCAGCAAATTCGGAATATTCATCAAATTCAGATTAAATTTGTGATAATAAGATTTTTTTTCCATTATCTTTTTCTGATAAATAATTTGTGATAATAATGTTTGAGGATTGTGTACGTAGTTTCGTACAACTTCCTTTGTTTGGTTTGAAAACTCGTCTCGTTAAATTTGTGGGATTTACTGTTGTTGTCCTATTTGAATAATAGATAACCAATATGCATGTTATACAAAAGTTAAGAGTTATTTGATAAAATAAGTGAATTAGAAAATTATATATTATATTAATAATTATATGTTATTTTATTTAAAATTTATTTTATTTAAAAATTGATATACATATAATTATTTGAAATTTGTTAAAAATATCCTTATAGTATAAGTTTTATCTAACACATTAATATACATATAATTCGGATTATTGACTCTATATACCGACGGATATCCGACGGACATTTTAATTCCGTCGGATATCCGTCGAGAAATTATTTCAAACGTGGGCAGACCATGTGTCGATCATGCACGGTGTTGTAATAAATCCGACGGATTTCCGACGGATTTACGCGGTAAACGAAATTAAAAATGCGGGGTTTCGTGAAAATTAACTAATGTACCGACGGATTCCCGACGGCAATTTCCGTCAGAAATATCGATTATAACCTACGACTTCTTCTTCTCCTCTCTCGCCGTTTCATGTTTCTCTTCACTTCTGTCGATCGCCGTTCCTTCTCGCCGTTTCTCCTCCTCGCCAGTTCTTGTCCTCGCCGTTTCACGTCGTCAACATGTAAGTTTTTTAATCTATTATTTCGATCGATTTTAGGCATTTACTAGGCAAGGTAGATTCGGTTTCGGTGATCTGTTAGGATGAACGTTTTAGAATTGGTTTCGGTGTAGTGCGTTCAATTAGGATAAGATAAGTTCAAAGCAAATTGTTAAAACACATGATTGTGGAATCAAAAATAGAAGTTTTCACGTTATCGAAGTCCCGTGAGAGAGAAAGGGCATTTAGCTGAATAAATCTATCAAAACCTTAATTTTTTCATATACTTTTTTCAAGCTTCAATCTGAAACTAATTAATATATATATTTGTTTATTCTTTACGGGAATATATTTTAGTTGGCAAAACTATACTGTTCATGTAATAACTTACTCTAAAATAGATCCATAATTCGGTTGACTTTAAAAGTAAATTTCAGTAGAAATTGATGTTCTGTAGTTATTGTGATTATGAGGAATGTTAGACTTAATTCAGAGTTGTTTGGATGAGATATCCATGGCCGTATGGTGTGAGGTTAAACAGAATTGCAGCTCATAGTGGTGTACTTGAATGACATTTTATGAATTCACGAGTTAAAATTCATCGATGTTGCTAAAACAATACTAACTAGATCGAAAGTCAGACGGATATGTAATCCTAGTGTTTGTTGTCAGGACAGTGTGTGTTAATTGTTTTATTTTTAGTAGTTAAGTAAACAGTTCATCGGGTTTAATATTTGAACAATGCGATTCAATGATATGTTTGGATATTTAAAATTTTTGGTAATTGTCACATTGTCCTCTTGCGGACTTTAAGCGGTATTTTAATAATAATTTTATCAATACAAATTACTTTTTTACAAAAATATCATAACCATTAAAAATTACAGGTTTATACTTAGTATTTAAAATTTAAATATTTCAAAACAAATGGTAAATAGTAAATGTAGATAGATTGATAAAATGACCCAATTATAGGTCGTATCAAGATTACCAAAGACGTGGTGAGTCATCGACTCCGAGTTTTATACCAACTCAAGTTCCAGAATCTGCAAATGATTCTTTCCGACCAATGAGAATTGAAGAATTGGTTCAGCAGCCTGGTCGTGAACTTCTCGTATTTCTCGATCCGAGACGTCAAGGAAACTCGACATGGTAAATTAAATTTTCTATAATTATATTTAAAATAATTATTTTAATACTATTCTATAATTATATTTAAAATAATTATTTTAATACTATTGTAATAAAAATTCGTAGGTTTGATATTTCAAACAATGGAATAAGCAAATCTATATTAAAGATGCTTCATTCTCTTTTGAATAAACCATATACCAAATTTCGAGATATTCCATATGAAGAACGTCAGATTTGGTTCAGGACGTTTGCGGTACGTTATTTAAATTTTAAATATATAATTATTTTAAATATTTTTTAATAATATTTTGTAGTAATATATATTAAAATTTCGCAGCAAGAATTTACATGGGATCCCATGAACACAAAATTGGTGGAAGACGCTTTCGAAAAAAAGGCTGCGGTACAATTTTCCTGCCACATGAACGAATGGAAACAAAAATGGAAAAAGGGAAAAGATAAACCAAGAGGGTTGAATGAGTCGGTTTGGAATGACTTTATTCGTTATTGGGAACCTTCCACCGCTGAGGTCATCTCGAAAACTAATTCGGGAAACCGGAAGAGCGACCGAGGAGGCAAAGGCATTTATATTCACAATGCCGGATCGACTAGTTTTCTCAGACGAGCCGATCAATTGGTAAATTAATTATTATATTAATTAATTATTATTATTTAAAAGTTTTAAAATTATTAATTTAGAATTATTTAATTTTTAGGTAGAAGAAATTGGAGCGCCTCCAGATCACTTGCAACTTCTCGAGGCCGTCCACACGAACAAAAAGACTGGTCGTATCCAAGATGGTTTTGTTAGTGAGATCATCGAAAAAGTAAAAAAGAAAAAAAGTGATATTCCAACCCAGCAATCTCAAGTTGGTTCTTCATTTTCGGTTGCTGAATTGCCGCGTTCTGAGATTAACAGTCCCATTCTTGATGTAAGTTTTTTTTAAAAATATATAATTAATATTATAATAATTTTCATTAAATTTTTTAATAATATTTTTTATTTTTACAGGAAGTACCATTTTCAAAGGGTCGTCATCCAGGACTCGGGAGAGTTGCAGATACCGGTGGCGCAACATCTGCAGTTAGAAACGAGGAAAATGAACAGTTAAAAGAAGAAATGGCGTCCATGAAAATAGAGATGAATAATCTCAAAAACTTTGTAGAAATGATAAAAAATAAATTGCCTGATGACTTTTTTTCTCCTCCTTCTCCTCCTGCTCCTCCTTTGTAATTTGTAATTTAAAATAAATGTTTAATAATATTTATATTTATAATATTATTTTTATTAATTGTATGATTATTTTAATAATATTAATTTAAATATTACAATAAAAAATAAAAATTTATTTTTTTAATATTTATATTTTTAAAATATTTAATTAAATAATTAAATATTTTTAAAATATAAATATTAAAAAAATAAATTTTTATTTTTTCAATTATTTGGTGTTTCCGACGGCTGTTGTCGTCGGAAATTCCCGACGGAACAAACCGTCGGAAATATGTTGCTACATCCCGACGGTTATAAACCGTCGGGAAATATCATCGGACAATATTTCCAAAGGCACAAGTCATCGGAAAATGCCCTCGAAAATTCATCGGCGATTACCGATGGATCCAGACCATCGGAGATCCGTCGGTTATTTCCGACGGAAGGTTGTCATCGAACATCCGTCGGAAGTTTCCGACGGCACACTTAATCGCCAATCCGTCGGAAAGTCTCGATAACTTCCCGACGGAAGCGCATTTCCGACGAAATAGTCCCGACAGAATATTTTCATCGGAAAGTAATCGAGAAACCGTTTTACCAACGTATTTCCGATGGATACGGCCGTCGAAAATACGCTGTTTTCTTGTAGTGTCGCTCTACGCTATAAATCAAAAGTTATGGACGATTTGGTGCAGATATGACAAGTTGATCCGGCCAACTAAAATGATAATTCCAAAACTGATCATTGGTGCTCATTTAGTAAAAGCTTATAAATGAAAATAATACATGGCATCATGCAGTTTGGAATAAATTGGATTACTTAAACGCTTTGTCGTATCTATTTCTATCTCAAATTTTGTCACAATATAGAAACTTGAGCTAGCTTAATGTGGGCATTGTATTCGTGTCATTTTGAGCTCTTAATCAAAAGTTACGAACGATTTAGTGCGAAAGTTGATTGGCCAGTTAAAGTGATCATTCGAAACTGATCATTGGTGCTTAGTTAGTAAAAGCTTATAAAAGAAAAATAATGCAGGGCATCACGAAGTTCGGGATGGATAGGATTACTTGGATTCTTTGTTGTATCTATTTTTGTATCAAATTTTGTCATAATATAGAAAACACAGCTAGTTTAACGTGGCCATTGGATTCGTGTCATTTTAAGCTCTAAATCAAAAGTTATGGACGATTTAGTGCGGACATGTCAAGTTGATTGGCTAGTTAAAGTGATCATTCTAAACTGATCATTGGTGCTCATTAAGTAAAGGCTTATAAATGAAGAATAATGCATGGTATCAAGTAGTTTGGATATATTGGATTACTTGGACACTTTGTCGTCTCTATTTCTATCTCAAATTTTGTCAAAATATAAAAATTGAGCTAACTTAACGTGGGCATTGGATTCATGACATTCTGAGCTCTAAATCAAAAGTTACGAAATATTTAGTGCGTACATGTCAAGTTGATTGCCCAGTTAAAGTGATACTTCTAAACTGATCATTGATGCTCATTAAGTAAATGCTTATAAATGAAGCATAATGCATGGCATCATGCTTTTTGAGATATATTGGATAACTTTAATGCTTTGTCGTCTTGAATTCTGTTTCAAATTTTGTCAAAATATAGAAAATTGAGCTACCTTAATGTGGGCATTGAGTTCGTGTCATTCTAAGCTCTAAATCAAAAGTTACAGACGATTTAGTACATACATGTTAAATTGATCGGCCAGTTAAAGTGATCATTCTAAACAGATTATTGGTGCTCATTGAGTAAAGGATTATAACTGAAGCATTTGGCATGGCACTCAGTTTGGGATAGATTGGATTAATTGGATGCTTTGTCGTATCTTGTGTTGTCTCTAATTTTGTCACAATATAGAAAATTGAACTAGCGTAATGTGGGCATTGGATTCGTGTCGCTCTACGCTATATATCAAAAGTTATGGAAGATTTGGTGTAGATATGACAAGTTGATCCGGCCAACTAAAATGATAATTCGAAACTGATCATTGGTGCTCATTTAGTAAAAGCTTATAAATGAAAATAATACATGGCATCATGCAGTTTGGAATAAATTGGATTACTTAAACGCTTTGTCGTATCTATTTCTATCTCAAATTTTGTCACAATATAGAAAATTGAGCTAGCTTAATGTGGGCATTGTATTCGTGTCATTTTGAGCTCTTAATCAAATGTTACGAACGATTTAGTGCGAAAGTTGATTGGCTAGTTAAAGTGATCATTCGACACTGATCATTGGTGCTTAGTTAGTAAAAGCTTATAAAAGAAAAATAATGCAGGGCATCACGAAGTTCGGGATGGATAGGATTACTTGGATTCTTTGTTGTATCTATTTTTGTATCAAATTTTGTCATAATATAGAAAACAGAGCTAGTTTAATGTGGCCATTGGATTCGTGTCATTATGAGCTCTAAATCAAAAGTTATGGACGATTTAGTGCGGACATGTCAAGTTGATTGGCTAGTTAAAGTGATCATTCTAAACTGATCATTGGTGCTCATTAAGTAAAGGCTTATAAATGAAGAATAATGCATGGTATCAAGTAGTTTGAATAGATTGGATTACTTGGACACTTTGTCGTCTCTATTTCTATCTCAAATTTTGTCAAAATATAAAATTTGAGCTAACTTAACGTGGGCATTGGATTCATGACATTCTGAGCTCTAAATCAAAAGTTACGGAATATTTAGTGCGTACATGTCAAGTTGATTGCCCAGTTAAAGTGATACTTCTAAACTGATCATTGATGCTCATTAAGTAAATGCTTATAAATGAAGCATAATGCATGGCATCATGCTTTTTGAGATATATTGGATAACTTTAATGCTTTGTCATCTCGAATTCTGTTTCAAATTTTGTCAAAATATAGAAAATTGAGCTACCTTAATGTGGGCATTGAGTTCGTGTCATTCTAAGCTCTAAATCAAAAGTTACAGACGATTTAGTACATACAGGTTAAATTGATCGGCCAGTTAAAGTGATCATTCTAAACTAATCATTGGTGCTCATTGAGTAAAGGATTATAACTGAAGCATATGGCATGGCACTCAGTTTGGGATAGATTGGATTAATTGGATGCTTTGTCGTATCTTGTGTTGTCTCTAATTTTGTCACAATATAGAAAATTGAACTAGCTTAATGTGGGCATTGGATTCGTGTCGCTCTACGCTATAAATCAAAAGTTATGGAAGATTTGGTGTAGATATGACAAGTTGATCCGGCCAACTAAAATGATAATTCGAAACTGATCATTGGTGCTCATTTAGTAAAAGCTTATAAATGAAAATAATACATGGCATCATGCAGTTTGGAATAAATTGGATTACTTAAATGCTTTGTCGTATCTATTTCTATCTCAAATTTTGTCACAATATAGAAAATTGAGCTAGCTTAATGTGGGCATTGTATTCGTGTCATTTTGAGCTCTTAATCAAAAGTTATGAACGATTTAGTGCGAAAGTTGATTGGCTAGTTAAAGTGATCATTCGACACTGATCATTGGTGCTCATTAATTAAAGGCTTATAAATGAAGAATAATGCATGGTATCAAGTAGTTTGGATAGATTGGATTACTTGGACACTTTGTCGTCTCTATTTCTATCTCAAATTTTGTCAAAATATAAAATTTGAGCTAACTTAACGTGGGCATTGGATTCATGACATTCTGAGCTCTAAATCAAAAGTTACGGAATATTTAGTGCGTACATGTCAAGTTGATTGCCCAGTTAAAGTGATACTTCTAAACTGATCATTGATGCTCATTAAGTAAATGCTTATAAATGAAGCATAATGCATGGCATCATGCTTTTTGAGATATATTGGATAACTTTAATGCGTTGTCGTCTCGAATTCTGTTTCAAATTTTGTCAAAATATAGAAAATTGAGCTACCTTAATGTGGGCATTGGGTTCGTGTCATTCTAAGCTCTAAATCAAAAGTTACAGACGATTTAGTACATACAGGTCAAATTGATTGGCCAGTTAAAGTGATCATTCTAAACTAATCATTGGTGCTCATTGAGTAAAGGGTTATAACTGAAGCATATGGCATGGCACTCAGTTTGGGATAGATTGGATTAATTGGATGCTTTGTCGTATCTTGTGTTGTCTCTAATTTTGTCACAATATAGAAAATTGAACTAGCTTAATGTGGGCATTGGATTCGTGTCGCTCTACGCTATGAATCAAAAGTTATGGACGATTTGGTGCAGATATGACAATTTGATCCGGCCAACTAAAATGATAATTCGAAACTGATCATTGGTGCTCATTTAGTAAAAGTTTATAAATGAAAATAATACATGGCATCATGCAGTATGGAATAAATTGGATTACTTAAACGCTTTGTCGTATCTATTTCTATCTCAAATTTTGTCACAATATAGAAAATTGAGCTAGCTTAATGTGGGCATTGTATTCGTGTCAGTTTGAGCTCTTAATCAAAAGTTACGAACGATTTAGTGCGAAAGTTGATTGGCTAGTTAAAGTGATCATTCTAAACTGATCATTGGTGCTCATTAATTAAAGGCTTATAAATGAAGCATAATACATGGCATCAAGGAGTTTGGATAGATTGGATTACTTGGATGCTTTGTCATCTCTATTTCTGTCTCCAATTTTTTCAAAATATAGAAAATTGATCTAGTTTAACGTACGCATTGATTTCATGTCATTATGAGCTTGAAATCGAAACTTACAGACGATTTAGTGCGGACATGTGTCAAGTTGATCGGGGAGTTAATATGATTATTTTAAATTGATCATTGGTGCTCATTGACTAAGCGCTTATAAATGAATCACAATGCATGACATCATGCAGTTTGGCATAGAATGGATTACTTGTACCCTTTGTCGTCTACACTTCCATCTCAAATTTTGTCAAAATATTGAAAATTTATCTATCTTAACGTGGGCGCAGTATTTGTGTCATTCGGAGCTCAAAATCAAAAGTTATAGATGATTTAGTGCGGACATGTCAAGTTGATCAGCCAGTTAATGAGATTATTCTAAACTAATCATTGGTGCTCATTGAGTAAATGCCTATAAAATGAAACATAATGCATGACATCACACAGTTTTGGATAGATTTAGATTACTTGTACGCTTTGTCGTGTCTATTTCTGTCGCAAATTTTGTTACAATATAGAAAATATAGCTAGCTTAACGTGTGCATTGGATTCGTGTCATTCGGAGCTCCAAATCAAAACTTACGGACAATTTAGTGCGGACATGTCATGTTGAGTGGCTAGTTAATGTGATCATTCTAAATTGATCATTGGTGCTGATTAAGCTAAGGCTTATAAATGAAGCATACTGCATGACATCAACCAGTTTGGATAGATTGGATTGCTTGGACGCTTTGTCAACTCTATTTTCGTCTCAAATTTTGTCAAAATATAGAAAACTGAGCTAGCTTAACCTGGACATTGGATTTGTGTCATTCCGAGCTCTAAATCAAAAGTTACAGACGAATTAGTGCATACATGTTAAGTGTATCGGCCAGTTAAAGTGATCATTCTAAACTGATCATTTGTGCTCATTGAGTAAAAGCTTATAAATGAAGCATATGGCATTGCATCACGCAGTACAGGATAGATTGGATTACTTGGATTCTTTGTCGTATCTTGTTCTGTCTCAAATTTGGTCATAATATAGGAAATTGAACTAGCTTAATGTTGGCATTGGATTCATGCCATTCTAAGCTATAAATCAAAAGTTATTGACGATTTAGTTCAGAAATGATAAGTTGATCGGCCAGTTAAAATGATCATTCTAAACTGATCATTGGTGCTTATTTAGTATAAGCTTATAATTGAGAAATAATATCTTCCATCACGCAATTTTGGATAGATTGGATTACTTAAACGCTTTTTCGTATCTATTTTTGTCTCAAACTTTTTCAAAATATAGAAAATTGAATTAGCTTAACGTGGGCACTGGATTCGTATCATTACGAGCTCTAAATCAAAAGTTAAACACGATGTAGTGCTGACATGTAAAGTTAATCGGCCTGTTAAAGTGATTATTCTAAACTGATCATTGGTGCCCAATGAGTGAAGGCTTATAAATGAAGCAGAATGCATGGCATCACACTGTTTTGGATAGATTGGATTACTTCGAAGCTTTGTCGTATCTATTTCTATCTCAAATTTGTTGCAATATAGAAAATTGAACTAGCTTAACGTGGGCATTGAATTCGTATGTTTCAAGGCTCTAAATCAAAAGTTACACACGATTTAGTGCGGATATGTCAAGTTGATCGGCCTGTTAAAGTGATCATTCTAAACTGATCATTGGTGCTCAATAGGTAGAGGCTTATAAATGGATTACTTGTACGCTTTGTCGTATATAGTTCTGTCTCAAAATTTTGTCACAATGAAAAAATTGAGCTAACTTAATGTGCGCATTAGATTTGGGTCATTCTGAGCTGTGAATCAAAAATTATGGATGATTTAGTGCAGACATACCAAGTTGATCAGCCAGTTAAAATGATCATTTTAAAATTATCATTCGTGCTCACTGAGTAACGACTTATAAATGAAACATAAGGCATCTCATCACGCAGTTTGGGAAAAATTATATTACATGTACGCATTGTCGTTTCTAGTTCTGTCTCAAATTTTGTCACAATATAAAAACTTGAGCTAACTTAATGTGGGCATTCGATTCGGGTCATTATGAGCTCTGAATCAAAAATTATGGATGATTTAGTGTAGACATGACATGTTGATCGGCCAGTTAAAATGATCATTGGTGCTCATTTAGTAAAAGCTTATAAATGAAAAATAATGCATGGCATCACATAGTTTGGGATGAATTGGATTACTTGTACGCTTCTTCGTATCTATTTCAGTCTCAAGTTTTGTCAAAATATAGAAAATTGAGCTAGCTTAACGTGGGCATTGGATTCGTGTCATTCCGCTCTAAATCAAAAGTTATGGACGATTTAGTGCAGACATGACGAAGTCATCAGGTAGTTAAAGTGATCATTCAAAACTGATATTTGGTTCTCATTGAGTAAAAGCTTTTAAATGAAAAATAATGCATGGCCTCTATTTCTATCTCAAATTTTGTCAAAATATAGAAAATTAAGCTAGCGTAACGTGGGCATTGGATTCGTGTCATTCGGAGCTAGAAATCAAAAGTTTCGGACGATTTAATGCAGACATGTCAAGTTGATCGGCTAGTTAAAGTGATCATTCCAAAGTGATCATTGGTGCTCACTGAGTAAAGGCTTATAAATGAAGCATAATGCATGACATCACACAGTTTTTGGTAGATTGGATACTTGGATGGTTTGTCGTATCTTGTTCAATCTCAAATTTAGTCACAATAGAGAAAATTGAACTAGCTTAACGTGTGCATTGGATTCGTGTCATTCTAAAATATAAATCAAAAGGTATGTACGATTTAGTGCAAACATGGCAAGTTGATCGGCCAGTTTAAATGATTATTGTAAACTGATCATTGGTGCTCATTAGGTAAATGCTTATAAAGCATAGCATCACGCAGTTTAGGTTAGATTGGATTACTTGGATGCTTTGTTGTCTCCATATCTTTCTCAGATTTTTTCAAAATATAAAAAATTGAGCTAGCTTAATGTGGGGATTGGATATGTGTCATTCTGAGATCTAAATCAAAAGTTACACACGATTTAGTGCGGACATGTCAAGTTGATCGGCCAGTTAAAGTGATCATTCCAAACTGATCATTGGTGCCCAATGAGTGTAGGCTTATAAATGAAGTATATGCTTATAAATGAAGTATAATGCATGACATCACACAGTTTTGGCTAGATTGGATTACTTCGACGCTTTGTCATCTCTATTTCAGCCCCAATTTGTTACAATATAGAAAAATGAGCTAGCCTAAAATGGGCATTGAATTCGTGTGTTTGTGAGCTCTAAATCAAAAGCTACACACAATTTAGTGCGAACATGTCAAGTTGATCGGCCAGTTAAAGTGATCATTCTAAACTGATCATTGGTGCTCATTAGGTAAATGCTTATAAATGAAGCATAAAGCATGGCATCATGTAGTTTGGGATAGATTGGATTACTTGGATGCTTTGTTGTCTCTATATTCTTCTCATATTTTGTCAAAATATTGAAAATTGAGCTAGCTTAATGTGGGCATTGATTTCGTTTGTTTCTCAGTTTTTAATCTAAGGTTACGGACGATTTAGTGCGGACATGTCAAGTTGATCGGCCAGTTAAAGTGATCATTCTAAACTGATCTTTGGTGCACAATGAGTAAAGGCTTATAAATGAAACATAAGGCATGGTGTCACGTAGTTTGGAAAAGATTGGATTACGTGGACGCATTGTCGTGTCTAGTTATGTCTCAAATTTATTAACCATATAGGAAATTGAACTAGCTTAATGTGGGACTTGGATTCGTGTCGTTCTAAGGTATAAATCAAAAGATATAGACGACTTAGTGCAGACATGACAAGTTGATCGGCCAGTTAAAATGATCATTCTAAAATGATCATTGGTGCTCATTTAGTAAAAGCTTATAAATGAAAAATAATGCATCGAATCAGGCAGTTTGGGATGGATTGGATTACGTGGGCATTGGATTCGTGTCATTCTCAGCTTTAAATCAAAGGTTATGGACGATTTAGTGCGGACATGTCAAGTTGATCTGATAGTTAAAATGATCATTTTAAACTGACCATTCGTGCTCATTTAGTAAAAGCTTTTAAATTGAAAATAATGCAGGTGCTCATTAGCTAAAGGCTTATAAATGGCATCACGCAGTTTGGGAAAGATTGGATTACTTGTATGCTTTGTCGTATCTAGTTCTTCCTCAAATTTTGTCACAATATAGAAAATTGAACTAGATTAATGTGGGCATTGGATTTGTGTCACTCTATACTATAAATCAAAGGTTTTGGACGATTTAGTGCAGACATGACAAGTTGATCGGCCAGTTAAAATGATCATTCTAAACTGATCATTGGTGCTCATTTAGTAAAAGCTTTTAAATTAAAAATAATTCAGGTGCTCATTAGCTAAAGGCTTATAAATGGCATCACGCAGTTTGGGAAAGATTGGATTACTTGTATGGTTTGTCGTATCTAGTTCTGTCTCAAATTTTGTCACAATATAGAAAATTGAACTAGATTAATGTGAGCATTGGATTCGTGTCATTCTATACTATAAATCAAAGGTTATGGATGATTTACTTTAGACATGACAAGTTGATCGGCAAGTTAAAATGATCATTCTAAACAGTTCGTTGGTGCTCATTTATTAAAAGCTTATAATGAAAAATAATGCATCACATCACACAGTTTGGGATGGATAATATTACTTGGACGCTTTGTAGTATCTATTTCTGTCTCAAATTTTGTCACAATAAAGACAGCTAGGTTAAGGTGGGCATTGGATTCGTGTTATTCTGAACTCTAAATCAAAAGTTATGAAGGATTTAGTGCATACATGAAAATGTAATAGCCCAGTTAAAATGATCATTCTAAACTAATTATTGGTGCTCATTGAGTCAAAGCTTATAAATGAAAAATAATGCAAGGAATCACATAGTTTGGGATGGATTGGATTACTTGGACACTTTTTCATATCAGGTTTTGTCTTAAACTTTGTCAATATATAGAAAACTGAGCTAGCGTAATGTGGGCATTGGATTCGTGTAATTCTGAGCTCTAAATAAAAAGTTACACACGATATAGTGCGGACATGTCAAGTTTATCGGCTAGTTAAAGTGATCATTCTAAACTGATCATTGGTGCCCAATGAGTGAAGGCTTATAAATGAAGAAGCATGACATCACACAGTTTTGGATAAATTGGGTTGCTTCAATGCTTTGTTGTATCTATTTCTATCTCAAATTTTGTTACAATGTAGAAAATTGAGCAAGCTTAATGTGGGCATTGTATTTGTGTAATTTTGAGCTCTAAATGAAAAGTTACAAATGATTTAGTGAGGATATTTCAAGTTGATTGGCTAGTTAAATTGATCATTCTAAACTGATCGTTGGTGCTCATTAAATAAAGGCTTATGAATGAAGCATAATGTATGGCATCAAGGAGTTTGGATAGATGGATCACTTGGATGCTTTGTCATCTCTATTTCTGTCTCAAAAATTTTCAAAATATAGAAAATTGAGCGAGCTTAACATATGCATTGGAATCGTGTCATTATGATCTTGAGATCAAAAGTTCCAGACGATTTAGTGCGGACATGTGTCAAGTTGATCGGCCAGTTAATATGATTATTCTAAACTGATCATTGGTGCTCATTGAGTAATCGCTTATAAATGAAGCATAATAAATGGCATCACACAGCTTGGGATAGATTGGATAACTTGGACGCTTTGTTGTCTATACTTCCGTCTCAAATTTTGACAAAATATAGAAAATAAATCTAGCTTAACGTGGGATTTGTATTCGTGTAATTCTGAGCTCAAAATCAAAAGTTATGGACGATTTAGTGTGGACATGGAAAGTTGATCGGCCAGTTAGTATGATTATTCTAAACTGATCATTGGTGCTCATTGAGTAAAAACTTATAAATGAATCACAATGATTCGCATCACACAGTTTGAGATTGATTCGATTACTTGGACGATTTGTCGTCTCTACTTCCATCTCAAATTTTTTAAAAATATAAAAAAATTTATCTAGCTTAACGTGAACACTGTATTCGTGTCATTATTAGCTCGAAATCAAAAGTTACAGACGATTTAGTGTGGTCATTTTCAAGTTGATCGGCCAGTTAATAGATTGGATTACTTGTACACTTTGTTGTTTCTATTTCTTTCTTAAATTGTTACAATATAGAAATTTGAGCTAGCTTAACTTGTGCATTGGATTCGTGTCATCCGGAGCTCTAAATCAAAACTTACGGACAATTTAATGCGGACATGTCAAGTTGAGTGGCTAGTTAAAGTGATCATTCTAAACTGATCATTGGTGCTGATTAAGCTAAGGCTTATAAATGAAGCATATTACATGGCACTAACCAGTTTGGATAGATTGGATTACTTGGATGCTTTGTTGTCTCTATTTCTATCTCAAATTCTGTCACAATATATAAAATTTAGCTAGCTTAATGTGCCATTGGATTCGTGTAATTCTGAGCTCTAAATCAAAAGTTACTGAAGATTTTGTGCAGACATGTCAAGTTGATTGGCCAGCTAAAGTGATCATTCTAAACTGATCAAAGGTTCTCATTAAGTAAATGCTAACAAATGAAGCATAATGCATGGCGTCAAGGAGTTTGGATGCTTTGTCGTCTCTATTTCTGTCTCAAATTTTGTGAAAATATTGAAAATTGAGCTAGCTTAACGTGGACATTGGATTCGTGTCATTCTGAGCTCTAAATCAACAGTTACGGATGAATTAGTGTGGACATGTCAAGTTTATAGGCCAGTTAAAGTGATCATTCAAACTGATCATTGGTGCTCATTTAGTAAAAGCTAATAAACGAAAAATAATGCATGGCATCACACAGTTTGGGATGGATTGGATTACTTGGTCACTTTGTCATATCTAGTTTTGTCTTAAACTTTTTCAGTATATAGGAAAATGAGCTAGCGTAATGTGGGCATTGGATTCGTGTCATTCGGAGCTCTAAATAAAAGGTTACACACGATTTAGTGCGGACATGTCAAGTTTATCAGCCAGTTAAAGTGATCATTCTAAACTGATCATTGGTGCCCAATGAGTGAAGGCTTATCAATGAAGCATACATGACATCACACAGTTTGGGATTGATTGGGTTACTTCGACGCTTTGTTGTATGTATATTTATCTCAAATTTTGTTACAATATAGAAAATTGAGCTAGGTTAATGTGGGCATTGTATTCGTGTCATTTTGAGCTCTAAATCAAAAGTTACGAACGATTTAGTGCGGATATTTCAAGTTGATTGGCTAGTTAAAGTGACCATTCTAAACTGATCGTTGGTGCTCATTAAATAAAGGCTTATAAATGAAGCATAATGCATGGCATCAAAGAGCTTGTATAGATTGGATTATATACTTAGATGATTTGTCATCTCTATTTCTGTCTCAAAATTTTTCAAAATATAGAAAATTGAGCTAGCTTAACGTATGCATTGGATTCGTGTCGTTATGAGCTCGAAATCAAAAGATATAGACGATTTAATGTGGACATGTGTCAAGTTGATCGGCCAGTTAATATGATTATTCTAAACTGATCATTGGTGCTCATTGAGTAATCGCTTATAAATGAAGCATAATGCATGGCATCACGCAGTTTCGGATAGATTGGATAACTTGGACACTTTGTTGTCCATACTTCTGTCTCAAATTTTGAGAAAATATAGAAAATTTATCTAGCTTAACGTGGGAACAGTATTCGTGTCATTCTGAGCTCAAAATCAATAGTTACGGATGATTTAGTGAGGACATGGAAAATTGATCGGCCAGTTTATATGATTATTCTAAACTGAGCATTGGTGCTCATTGAGTAAAAGCTTATAAATGAACCACAATGAATGGCATCACGCAGTTTGGGATTGATTCGATTATTTGGATGCTTTGTCCTCTCTACTTCCATCTAAAATTTTGTCAAAATATAAAAAATTTATCAAGCTTAACGTGAACACAGTATTCGTGTCATTATGAGCTCGAAATCAAAAGTTACGGACGATTTAGTGCTGTCATTTTCAAGTTGATCGGCCAGTTAATAGATTGGATTACTTGAACTCTTTGTCGTTTCTATTTCTGTCTTAAATTTTGTTACAATATAGAAAATTGAGCTAACTTAACGTGTGCATTGGATTCGTGTCACCCGGAGCTCTAAATCAAAACTTACGGACGATTTAATGCGGACATGGCAAGTTGAGTGGCTAGTTAAAGTGATCATTCTAAACTGATCATTGGTGCTGATTAAGCTAAGGCTTATAAATGAAGCATATTACATGGCACTAACCAGTTTGGATAGATTGGATTACTTGGATGCTTTGTCGTCTCTATTTCTATCTCAAATTCTGTCACATTATATAAAATTTAACTAGCTTAATGTGCCATTGGATTCGTGTAATTCTGAGCTCTAAATCAAAAGTTACTGATGATTTTGTGCAGACATGTCACGTTGATTGGCCAGCTAAAGTGATCATTTTAAACTGATCAAAGGTGCTCATTAAGTAAACGCTAACAAATGAAGCATAATGCATGGCGTCAAGGAGTTTGGATGCTTTGTCGTCTCTATTTCTGTCTCAAATTTTGTGAAAATATTGAAAATTGAGCTAGCTTAACGTGGACATTGGATTCGTGTCATTCTGAGCTCTAAATCAACAGTTACGGATGAATTAGTGTGGACATGTCAAGTTTATAGGCCAGTTAAAGTGATCATTCAAACTGATCATTGGTGCTCATTTAGTAAAAGCTAATAAACGAAAAAATAATGCATGGCATCACACATTTTGGGATGGATTGGATTACTTGGTCACTTTGTCATATCTAGTTTTGTCTCAAACTTTGTCAGTATATAGGAAAATGAGCTAGCATAATGTGGGCATTGGATTCGTGTCATTCGGAGCTCTAAATAAAAGGTTACACACGATTTAGTGCGAACATGTCAAGTTTATCAGCCAGTTAAAGTGATCATTCTAAACTGATCATTGGTGCCCAATGAGTGAAGGCTTATCAATGAAGCATACATGACATCACACAGTTTTGGATTGATTGGGTTACTTCGACGCTTTGTTGTATGTATTTCTATCTCAAATTTTGTTACAATATAGAAAATTGAGCTAGGTTAATGTGGGCATTGTATTCGTGTCATTTTGAGCTCTAAATCAAAAGTTACGAACGATTTAGTGCGGATATTTCAAGTACATTGGCTAGTTAAAGTGACCATTCTAAACTGATCGTTGGTGCTCATTAAATAAAGGCTTATAAATGAAGCATAATGCATGGCATCAAAGAGCTTGTATAGATTGGATTATATACTTAGATGATTTGTCATCTCTATTTCTGTCTCAAAATTTTTCAAAATATAGAAAATTGAGCTAGCTTAACGTATGCATTGGATTCGTGTCGTTATGAGCTCGAAATCAAAAGATATAGACGATTTAATGTGGACATGTGTCAAGTTGATCGGCCAGTTAATATGATTATTCTAAACTGATCATTGGTGCTCATTGAGTAATCGCTTATAAATGAAGCATAATGCATGTATGGCATCACGCAGTTTCGGATAGATTGGATAACTTGGACACTTTGTTGTCCATACTTCTGTCTCAAATTTTGAGAAAATATAGAAAATTTATCTAGCTTAACATGGGAACAGTATTCGTGTCATTCTGAGCTCAAAATCAATAGTTACGGATGATTTAGTGAGGACATGGAAAGTTGATCGGCCAGTTTATATGATTATTCTAAACTGATCATTGGTGCTCATTAAGTAAAAGCTTATAATGAACCACAATGAATGGCATCACGCAGTTTGGGATTGATTCGATTATTTGGATGCTTTGTCCTCTCTACTTCCATCTAAAATTTTGTCAAAATATAAAAAATTTATCTAGCTTAACGTGAACACAGTATTCGTGTCATTATGAGCTCGAAATCAAAAGTTACGGACGATTTAGTGTTGTCATTTTCAAGTTGATCGGCCAGTTAATAGATTGGATTACTTGAACTCTTTGTCGTTTCTATTTTTGTCTTAAATTTTGTTAGAATATAGAAAATTGAGCTAACTTAACGTGTGCATTGGATTCGTGTCACCCGGAGCTCTAAATCAAAACTTACGGACGATTTAATGCGGACATGTCAAGTTGAGTGGCTAGTTAAAGTGATCATTCTAAACTGATCATTGGTGGTGATTAAGCTAAGGCTTACAAATGAAGCAAATTACATGGCATCAACCAGTTTGGATAGATTGGATTACTTGGACGCTTTTTCGTCTCTATTTTTTGTCTCAAATTTTGCCACAATAAATAAAATTGAGCTAGCTTAATGTGCCATTGGATTCATGTCATTCTGAGCTCTAAATCATAAGTTACGAAAGATTTTGTGCAGACATGTCAAGTTGATTGGCCAGTTAAAGTTATGATTCTAAACTGATCATAGGTGCTCAATAAGTAAACGCTAAAAAACGAAGCATAATGCATGGCATCAAGGAGTTTGGATAGATTGGATTGCTTGGATGCTTTGTCGTCTCTATTTCTGTCTCAAATTTTGTGAAAATATAGTTACGGATGATTTAATGCGGACATGTCAAGTTTATCGGCCAGTTAAAGTGATCATTCTAAACTGATCATTTGTGCTCATTGAGTAATGGCTTTTAAATGAAGCATATGGCATGGCATCAAAACGTTTGGGATTGATTGGATTACTTGGATGCTTTGTCATATCTTGTTCTGGCTCAAATTTTGTCACAATATAGAAAATTGAACTAGCTTAATGTGGGCATTGGTTTCGTGTCATTCTAAGCTTTAAATCAGAAGTTATTGATGATTTAGTGCAGAAACAACAAGTTGATCGGCTAGTTAAAAAGATCATTTTAAACTGATCATTGGTGCTCATTTAGTAAAAGCTTATAATGAAAAATAATACATGCTATCACATAGTTTAGGATGGATTGGATTACTTAAATGCTTTGTCGTATCTATTTATGTTTTAATATTTGTCAAAGTATAGAAATTTGAGCTAGTTTAACGTGGGCATTGAATTCATGTGTTTCTGAGCTCTAAATCAAAAGTTACACACGATTTAGTGCGGACATGTAAAGTTGATCGGCCAGTTAAAGTGATCATTCTAAACTGATCATTGGTGCCCAATGAGTGAAGGCTTATAAATGAAGCATAATGCATGACATCACACAGTTTTGGATAGATTGGATTACTTCGACGCTTTGTCGTATGTATTTCTGTCTCAAATTTTGTTATAATATAGAAAATTGGGCTAGCTTAATGTGAGCATTGTATTCTGTCAATTTCAGCTGTAAATCAAAATTTACGAACGATTTATTGTGGACATTTCAAATTGATTGGCTAGTTAAAGTGGTCATTCTAAACTGATCATTGGTGCTCAATAATTAAAAGCTTATAAATGAATCATAACACATGGCATGAAGGATTTTGGATATATTGGATTACTTGGATGCTTTAATCTATTTCTATCTCAAATTTTTTCAAAATATAGAAAATTAAGCTAGCTTAATGTATGCATTGGATTCGTGTCATTATGCGGTCGAAATCAAAAGTTACAGACGATTTAGTGCGGACATGTGTCATGTTGATCGGCCAGTTAATATGATTATTCTAATCTGGTCATTGGTGCTTATTGAGTAAAAGCTTGTAAATGAAACATAATGCATGACATCACACAGTTTTGGATAGATTGGATTACTTGTACGCTTTTTCATTTCTATTTCTGTCTCAAATTTTGTTACAATATAGAAAATTGAGCTAGCTTAACGTGTGCATTGGATTCGTGTCATTCGATGCTCTAAATCAAAACTTACAGACGATTTAGTGGAGACATGTCAAGTTGAGTGGCTAGTTAAAGTGATCATTCTAAACTGATCATTGATGCTGATTAGGCTAAGGCTTAAAATGAAGCATATTGCATGGCATCAACCAGTTTGGATATATTGGATTACATGGACGCTTTGTCGTCTCAATTATAGTCTAAAATTTTGTGAAAAAACAGAAAATTGACCTAGCTTAACATGGGCATTAGATTCGTGTCATTCTGTGCTCTAAATCAAAAGTTAGGGACGATTTAGTGCGGACATGTCAAGTTGATCGGCCAGTTAAAGTGATCGTTCTAAACTGATCATTGGTGCTCATTGAGTAAAGACTTATAAATGAAGCATATGGCAAGGCATCACGCTGTTTGGGATAGATTGGATTACTTGGATGCTTTGTCGTATCTTGTTCTCTCTCAAATTTTGTCACAATGTAGAAAATTGAACTAGCTTAATGTGAGCATTGGATTCGTGTCATTCTAAGCTTTAAATAAAAAGTTATTGACAATTTAGTGTAGAAATGACAAGTTGATCGGCCTGTTAAAATGATCATTTTTAACTGATCATTGGTGCTCATTTAGTAAAAGCTTATAAATGAAATATAATACATGCCATCATATATTTTGGGATGGATTGGATTACTTAAACGCTTTGTCGTATCTACTTCTGTCTCCAACTTTGTCAAAATATAGAAAATTGAGCTAGCTTAATGTGGCACTGATTTCGTGTGTTTCTGAGCTCTAAATCAAAAGTTACACACGATTTAGTGCGGAGATGTCAAGTTGATCGGCCAGTTAAAGTGATCATTCTAAACTGATCATTGGTGCCCAATGAGTGAAGGCATATAAATGAAGCATAGTGCATGACATCACACATTTTTGGATAGATTGGATTACTTCCACGATTTGTCGTATCTATTTTTGTCTCAATTTTTGTTGAAATATAGAAAATTGAGCTAGCTTAACGTGGGCATTGAATTCGTGTGTTTCTAAGTTCTAAATCAAAAGTTACACATGATTTAATGCGGACAGGTCAAGTTGATCGGCCACTTAAAGGGATCATTCTAAACTGATCATTGGTGCTCATTAGGTAAAGGCTTATAAATGAAGCATAAAGCATGGCATCACACAGTTTGGGATAGATTGGATTACTTGAATGCTTTTTCGTCTCTAAATCTGTCTCAAATTTTGTCAAAATATAGAATATTGAGCTAGCTTAACGTGTGCATTGGATTCCTATCATTCTGAGCTCTAAATCAGAAGTTACAGACGTTTTAGTGCGGACATGTCAAGATAATTGGCCAGTTACTGTGATCATTCTAAACTGATCATTGGTGCTCATTGAGTAAAGACTTATAAATGAAGCATATGGCATGGCATCACGTAGTTTGGGATAGATTGTATTACTTGGATACTTTGTCGTATCTTGTTCTCTCTCAAATTTTTTCACAATATAGAAAATTGAACTAGCTTAATGTGGGCATTGGATTTGTGTCATTCTAAGCTTTAAATCAAAAGTTATTGACAATTTAGTGTAGAAATTACAAGTTCATCGGCCTGTTAAAATGATCATTTTAAACTGATCGTTGGTGCTCATTTAGTAAACGCTTATAAATGAAAAATAATACATGCCATCACATATTTTTGGATGGATTGGATTACTTAAACGCTTTGTCCTATCTACTTCTGTCTCAAACTTTGTCAAAATATAGAAAATTGAGCTAGCTTAATGTGGCACTTATTTCGTGTGTTTCTGAGCTCTAAATCAAAAGTTACACATGATTTAGTGCGGAGATTTCAAGTTGATCGGCCAGTTAAAGTGATCATTCTAAACTGATCATTGGTGCCCAATGAGTGAAGGCATATAAATGAAGCATAATGCATGACATCACACATTTTTGGATAGATTGTATTACTTCCACGATTTGTCGTATCTATTTTTGTCTCAATTTTTGTTGCAATATAGAAAATTGAGCTAGCTTAACGTGGGCATTCAATTCGTGTGTTTCTAAGCTCTAAATGAAAAGTTACACACGATTTATTGTAGACAAGTCAAGTTGATCGGCCACTTAAAGGGATCTTTCTAAACTGATCACTGGTGCTCATTAAGTAAAGGCTTATAAATGAAGCATAAAGCATGGTATCATGCAGTTTGGGATAGATTGGATTACTTGAATGCTTTTTCGTCTCTATATATGTCTCAAATTTTGTCAAAATATAGAATATTGAGCTAGCTTAACATGGGCATTGGATTCCTATCATTCTGAGCTCTAAATCAAAAGTTACAGACGTTTTAGTGCGGACATGTCAAGATGATCGGCCACTTACTGTGATCATTCTAAACTGATCATTGGTGTTCATTGAGTAAAGGCTTATAAATGAAGCATATCGCATGGCATCACGTAGTTTGTGATAGATTGGATTACTTGGATGCTTTGTCGTATCTTGTTTAACGTGGGCATTGGATTCATGTGTTTCTGAGGTCTAAATCAAAAGTTACACATGATTTATTGCGGACATGTCAAGTTGATCGGCAAGTTAAAGTGATCATTCTAAACTCATCATTGGTGCTCATTGAGTAAAGGCTTATAAATGAAGCATAAAGCATGGCATCACACAGTTTGGGAAAGATTGGATTACTTGAACGCTTTGTCGTATCTAGTTTTGTCTCAAATTTTCTCACAATATTGAAAATTAAACTAGCTTAATGTGGACATTGGAATCGTGTCATTCAAAGCTATAAATCAAAAGTTATGGACAACTTAGTGCAGACATGACAAAGTCTTCGACCTGTTAAAATGATCATTCTAAACTGATCATTGGTGCTCATTGAGTAAATGCTTATAGTTGAAAAATAATGCATGGCATCACACAGTTTGGGATTGATTGGATTAGTTGGACACTTTGTTGTATCTATTTTTGTCTTAAACTTTAACAAAATATAGAAAATTGAACTAGCTTAATGAAGGCATTGTATTCATGTCATTCTAACCTATAAATAAAAAATTATGAACGATTTAGTGCAGACATGACAAAGTCATCGGCCCGTTTGAAGTATCCTTCTAAACTGATTATTGGTGGTCATTGAGTAAAAGCTTATAAATGAAATATAATGCATGGTATTACGTAGTTTGGGATTGATTGGATTACTTGGAACCTTTGTAGTATCTATTTTTTGCTCAAACTTTGCCAAAAATATTGAAAATTGAGCTAGCTTAACGTGGGCATTGAATTCGTGTGTTTCGGAGCTCTAAATAAAAAGTTACACACGATTTAGTGCGGACATGTCAAGTTTATCGGCCAGTTAAAGTGATCATTCTAAACTCATCATTGTAGCCCATTGAGTGAAGGCCTATAAATGAAGCATAATGCATGACATCACACAAATTTGGACAGATTGGATTACTTCGACGCTTTGTCGTATTTATTAATGTCTCAAATTTTTTTTCAATATAGAAAATTGAACTAGCTTAACGTGGGCAAAAGATTCGTGTGTTTCTGATCTCTAAAACAAAAGTTACACACGATTTAGTGTAGACATGTCAAGTTTATAGGCCAGTTAAAGTGATCATTCTAAACTGATCATTGGTGCCCAATGAGTGAAGGCTTATAAATGAAGCATAATGCATGACATCACACAGTTTTGGATAGATTGGATTACTTCGACGCTTTGTCATATCTATTTATGTTGCAAATTTTGTTTCAATATAGAAAATTGAGCTAGCTTAACGTGGGCATTGGATTCGTGTCATTCAGAGCTCTAAATCTAAAGTTACGAATGATTTAGTGAGGACAAGTCAACTTCATCGGCCAGTTAAAGTGATCATTCTAAAGTGATCATTGGTGCTCATTGAGAAAAGGCTTATAAATGAAGCATAATGCATGGCATCATGCAGTTTGGGAAGATTGGATTACTTGGACGCTTTGTCGTATCTGTTTTTGTATCAAATTTTGTCACAATATAGAAAATTGAACTAGTTTAATGTGGGCATTGGATTTGTATCATTATAATATATAAATCAAAAGTTATGAACGATTTAGTGCATATATGACAAGTTGATCGGTCAGTTAAAATGATCATTCTAAACTGATCATTGGTGCTCATTTAGTAAAAGCTTAAAAATGAAAAATAATTCATGGCATCACGTAGTTTGGGATAGTTTGGATTACTTGGACACTTTTTTGTATCTATTTCCGTCTCAAATTTTGTCACAATATAGAGAATTTTGCTAGCTTAACGTGGGCATTTGATTCGTGTAATTCTATGCTCCACATCAAAAGTTATTAACGATTTAGTGCAGACATGACAAAGACATCGGCCAGTTAAAATGATCATTCTAAACTGATTATTGGTGCTCATTGAGTAAAAGCTTATAAATGAAAAGTAATTCATGGTATCGCGTAGTTTGCGATAGATTGGATTACTTGGACACTTTGTCGTATCTATTTTTGTCTCATATTTTGTCAAAATATAGAAAATTTTGGATTCCTGTCATTCGGAGCTCTAAATCAAAAGTTACTGACGATTTAGTGCGGAAATGCAAGTTGATCAGCCAGTTAAAGTTATCATCCTAAATAGATCGTTGTTGCTAATTTAGTAAAGGCTTATAAAAGAAGTATAATGCATGGCATCACACAATTTCGGAAATATTGGATTACTTGGACGCTTTGTAATATCTATTTCTGTCTCAAACTTTGTTACAACAGAGTAAATTATGCTAGCTTAACGTGGGCGTTGGATTCGTGTGTTTCGGAGCTCTAAATCAAAGGTTACGGACGATTTAGTGCGGACAAGTCAATTTGATCATCCTGTTGAAGACATAATTATAAACTGATCATTGGTGACCAATGAGTGAAGGCTTATAAATGAAATATAATGCATGACATCACATAGTTTTGGATAGATTGGATTACTTTGACGCTTTGTCGTATCTGTTTCTGTCTAAAATTTTGTTTTAGTATAAAAAAGTGAGCTACCATAACGTGGCCTTTGAATTCGTGTGTTTCTGAGCTCTAAATCAAAAGTTACACACGATTTATTGCGGACATGTCAAGTTGATGGGCGAGTTAAAGTGATCACTCTAAACTGATCATTGGTGCTCATTGAGTAAATGCTTATAAATGAAGCATAAGGCATGGCATCACGCAGCTTGCGAAAAACTGGATTAGTTAGACGCTTTGTCGTATCTAGTTCTGTCTCAAATTATGTCACAATATTGAAAACTAAACTAGCTTAATATAGACTTTGGATTCAGGTCATTCTGAGTTATAAATCAAAAGTTATGGATGACTTAGCGCAGACATGACAAAGTCTTCGACCGGTTAAAATGATCATTCTAAACTGATCATTGGTGATCATTGAGTAAAAGCTTATAAATGAAAAATAATGCATGGCATCACAAAGTTTGGGACTGATTAGATTACTGTGCCACTTTTTGTATCTATTTTTGTCTCAAACTTTACCAAAACATAGAAAATTGAACTAGCTTAATGAAGGCATTGGATTCGTGTCATTCTGAACTATAAATAAAAACTTATGGAGGATTTAGTGCAGACATGACAAAGTCGTCGGCCAGTTAAAATGATCATTCTAAACTGAATATTGGTGCTCATTGACTAAAAGCTTATAACTGAAAAATAATGCATGGCATCACGTAGTTTGGGATGGATTGGATTACTTGGACACTTTGTCGTATCTATTTTTGGCTCAGTCGTTGCCAATATATTGAATTTTGAGCTAGCTTAACTTGGGCATTGGTTTCGTGTCACTCTGAGCTCTAAATCAAAAGTTACAGATGATTTAGTGCGGAAATGACAAGTTGATTAGCCAGTTAAAGTGATCATTCTAAACTGATTAGTGGTGCTCAATGAGTAAAGGCTTATAAATGAAGCATAATGCATGACATCACACAGATTTGGATAGAGTGGATTACTTGGACGCTTTGTCGTACATATTTCTGTCTCAAATTTTGTTAGAATATAGAAAATTGAGCTAGCATAACGTGTAGATTGGATTCGTGTGTTTCTGAGTTCTAAATCGAAAGTTACACATGATTTAGTGTGGACATGTCAAGTTGATCGCCAGTTAAAGTGATCATTCTAAACAGATCATTGGTGCTCATTAGGTAAAGGCTTATAAATGAAACATAATGCATGACATCACGCAGTTTGAGATAGCTTGGATTACCTGGATGCTTTGTTGTCTCTATATTTGTCTCAAATTTTGTAAAAATATAGAAAATTGAGATAGCTTAACGTGGGCATTGGATTCGTGTCATTCTGAGCTCTAAATTTAAAGTTACGAACGATTTAGTGCGTACATGTCAAGTTGATCGGCTAGTTTAAGTGATCATTCGAAACTGATCATTAGTGCGCATTGAGTAAAAGCTTATAAATGAACCATAAGGCATGGCATCACGCAGTTTGGGAAAAATTGGATTACTTGAATGCTTTTTTGTATCTAGTTCTGTCTCAAATTTTGTCACAGTATAGCAAATTGAACTAGCTTTAATTTGGGCATTGGATTTGTGTCATTCTAAGATATAAATCAAAAGTTATGGATGATTTAGTGCAGACATGACAAGTTGATCGGTCAGTTAAAATGATCATTGTAAACTGATCATTGGTGCTGATTTAGTAAAAGCTTATCAATGAAAAATAATGCATGGCATCACATAGTTTGGGATGGATTGGATTACTTGGACACTTTATCGTATCTCTTTCCGTCTCAAATTTTGTCACAATATTGAATATTGTTATTTTGTCAAAATCAAAAGTTACAGATGATTTTTTGCGGAAATGCCAAGTTGATCGGCCTGTTTATAAGATTTTTCTAAACTGATCATTGGAGCTCATTGAGTAAAGGTTTATAAATGAAGCATAATGCATGGCATCACACAGTTTGGATAGATTGGATTACTTGGACGCTTTCTCCTCTCTATTTCTATCTCAAATTTTGTTAAGATATAGAAAATTGTGGTAGCTTAACGTGAGCATTGGATTCGTGTAATTCTGAGCTCTAAATCAAAAGTTATGGATGATTTAGTGCAGACATGACAAAGTCATCGAGTAGTTAAAATGATCATCCTAAACTGATTATTGGTAATTGAGTAAAAGCTTATAAATGAAAAATAATACATGGAATCGCGTTGTTTGGGATTGATTGGATTACTTGGACACTTTGTCATATCTATTTTTGTCTCATATTTTGTCAAAATATAGAAAATTGAGATAACTTAACTTAAGCATTGGATTCGTGTCATTTAGAGCTCTAAATCAAAAGTTACGCACGATTTAGTGCGGACATGCAAGTTGATCAGCTAGTTAAAGTGATCATCCTAAATTGATAGTTGGTGCTCATTGAGTAAAGGCTTATAAAAGAAGTATAATGCATGGCATCACACAATTTTGGATAGATTGGATAACTTGGATGCTATGTCATATCTATTTATGTCTCATATTTATTTACAACAGAGTAAATTTAGCTAGCTTAACGTGGGCATTGGATTCGTGTGTTTCGGAGCTCAAAATCAAAGTTTAAGGATGATTTAGTGCGGACATGTCAATTTGATCGATCTGTTACACTGATCATTCTAAATTGATCATTTGTGTCAATAAGTGATGGCTTATAAATGAAGCATAACGCATGGCATCAAGAATTTTAGGATGGATTGGATTACTTGAACGCTTTGTCGTCACTATTTCCATCTCAAATTTTGTAAAAATTTAGAAAATGGAGCTACCTTAATGTGGGTAATGGATTCGTGCCATTTAGAGCCCTAAATCAAAAGTTACTGATAATTTAGTGCGGAAATGTCAAGTTGATTGGCAAGTTAAAGTGATCATTCTAAACTGATCATTGGTGCTCATTGAGTAAAGACTTATAAATGAAGCATAAGGCATGGCATCACACAGTTTGGGAATGATTGGATTACTTGGACACTTTTTCCTATCTAGTTATGTCTCAAATTTATCATAATATTGAATATTGAACTAGTTTAATGTAGGCATTGGATTCGTGTCATTCTGAGCTATAAATCAAAAGTTATGGACGACTTAGTGCAGACATGACAAATTCCTCAACCAGTTAAAATGATCATTCTAAACTAATCATCGGTGCTCATTGAGTAAAAGTTTATAAATAAAAAATAAAGGATGGCATCACAGAGTATAGGATTGATTGGATTACATGGACGTTTTGTCGTATCTATTTTTGTCTCAAACACAGTCAAAATATAGAAAATTGACTAGCTTAATGTGGGCATTGGATTCGTGTCATTCTGAGCTACAAATGAAAAGTAATTGACGATTTAGTGTAGACATGACTAAAACATGGCCAGTTAGAATGATCATTCTAAACTGATCATTGGTGCTCATTGAGTAAAAGCTTATAAATGAAAAACAATGCATGGCATCATGTAGTTTGGGATTAATTGGATTGATTGGACACTTTGTCGTATTTATTTTTGCCTCGAAATTTGTCAAAATATAGAATTTTGAGCTAGCTTAACATAGGCATTGGTTTCGTGTCAATCTGAGATCTAAATCAAAAGTTACGGACGATTTAGTGCCGAAATGTCATGTTGATCGGCCAGTTAAAGTGATCATCTATATTGATCAGTGGTGTTCAATGACTAAAGGCTTATAGATGAAGCATAATGCATGACATCACACAATTTTGGATAGATTGGATTACTTGGACGCCTTGTCATATCTATTTCTGTCTCAAATTTTGTTACAATATAGAAAATTGAGCTAACTTAATGAGGGCATTGGATTCGTGTATTTCTGAGCTCTAAATCGAAAATTACACATGATTTAGTGTGGACATGTCAAGTTGATCGCCAGTTAAAGTGATCATTCTAACCTGATCATTTGTGCTCATTAAGTAAAGGCTTATAAATGAAACATAATGCATGACATCACGCAGTTTGAGATAGCTTGGATTACCTGGATGCTTTGTTTTCTCTATATTAGGTAAATGCTTATAAATGAAGCATAAAGCATGGCATCACACAGTTTGGGATAGATTGAATTACTCTGATGCTTTGTTGTCTCTAAATTTGTCTCAAGTTTTAGCCAAAATATAGAAAATTGAGCTAGCTTAACGTATGCATTGGATTCGTGTCATTTTGAGCTCTAAATTTTGACATGTCAAGTTGATCGACCAGTTAAAGTGATCATTCTAAACAGATCACTGGTGCTCATTGAGTAAAGACTTATAAATGAAGCATAAGGCATGTCATCACGCAGTTTGGGAAAGATTGGATTACTTATCGTATTTAGTTTTGTCTCAAATTTTGTCACAATATAAAAGTTTAATGTGGGAATTCGATTCGTATCATTCTAAACTATAAATCAAAAGTAATGGACAATTTAGTGCAGACATGACAAGTTGATCGGTCAATTAAAATGATCATTCTAAAATGATCATTAGTGCTCATTTATTAAAAGCTTATAAATGAAAATAATGCATGACATCACGCATTTTGGGATAGGTTGGTTTACTTACACGCTCTGTTGTATCTATTTCTATCTAAAATTTTGTCAAAATATAGAACATTGAGCTAGCTTAACGTGGGCATTGGATTCGTGTCATTCGGAGCTCTAAATTAAAAGTTACGGACTATTTAGTGCGGAAATGTCAAGTTGATCGGTAAATTAAAGTGATCATTCTAAACTGATCATTGGTGCTGATTGAGTAAAGGCTAGCTTAACGTGTGCATTGGATTCGTGTAATTCTGAGCTCTAATTCAAAAGCTACGGACGATTTAGTGCAGACATGTGAAATTGATCAGCTAGTTAAAGTGATCGATTTAAAGTGATCATTGGTGCTCATTGAGTAAAGGCTTATAAATGAAGCATAATGCATGGCATTACTCAGTTTTGGATATATTGAATTTTTTGGACGCTTTGTCGTATCTATTTCTGTTTCAAATTTTATTGCAATATAGAAAAAATAGCTAGCTTAATGTGGGCATTTGATTCGTGTGTTTCTGAGCTCTAAATCAAAAGTTACGGACAATTTAGTGCGTACATGTTAAGTCCATTGGCCAGTTAAAATGATCATTAAAAACTTATCAATGGTGCTCATTGAGTAAAAGTTTGTAAATGATGCATAAAGCATGGCATCAAGCAGTTTGGGTAGTTTGGATTACTTGGACACTTTGTCATCTCTATTTTTGTCTCAAATTTTGTCAAAATATAGAAATTTGAGCTAGCTTAACATGGGGATTGGATTCGTGTCATTCTAAGATCTAAATCAAAAGTTATAGACAATTTAGTGCGGATATGTCAAGTTGATCGGCCAGTTGAAATGATCATTCTAAAATGATCATTAGTGCTCATTTAGTAAAAACTTATAAATGAAAAATAATGCATGGCATCACGCAGTTTGGGATAGATTGGATTACTTGGACACTTTGTCGTAACAATTTCTGTCTCAAATTTTATCACAATATATAAAATTTAGCAAGCTTAACGTGGGCATTGGATTCGTGTCATTCTAAGCTCTAAATCAAAAGTTACAGACTATTTAGTGCGAAAATGTCAAGTGTATCGGCCAGTTAAAATGATCATTAAAAACTGATCATTTGTGCTCATTGAGTAAAAGCTTGTAAATGATGCATGAAGCATGGCGGCATCAAGCAGTTTAGGTAGCTTGGATTACTTGGACACTTTGTCGTCTCTATTTTTGTCTCAAATATTTTTAAAATATAGAAATTTGAGCTAGCTTAACGTGGGGATTGGATTCGTGTCATTCTAAGCTCTAAATCAAAAGTTATGGACAATTTAGTGCGGACATGTCAAATTGATCGGCCAGTTAAAGTGATTATTCTAAAGTGATCATTGTGCACATTAAGTAAAGGCTTATAAATGAAGCTGAAAGAATGGCATCACGCAGTTTGGGATGGATTAAATTACTTGGACACTTTGTCAATCTAGTTCAGTCTCAAATTTTGTCACAATAAAGAAAATTGAACTAGCTTAATGTGAGCATTGGATTCGTGTCATTGTGAGCTATAAATCAAAAGTTATGGGTGATTTAGTGCAGACATGAGAAGTTGATCGTCCAGTTAAATAACCATTCTAAACTTATCATTGGTACTGATGGATTAAAAGCTTAAAATGAAAAATAATGCATGGCATCACACAATTTGGAATGGCTTGGATTACTTGGACACTTTTTAGTATCTATTTTTATCTCTAATTTTGTCAGAATATACAAAATTGAACTAGCTTAACGTGGGCATTGGATTCGTATCATTATGAGCTCTAAATCAAAAGTTACGGACGATTTAGTGCGGACATGTCAAGTTGATCGGCAAGTTAAAGTGATCATTCTAAAATGATGCATAAAGCATGGCATCAAGCAGTTTGGGTAGATTGGATTACTTGGACACTTTGTTGTCTCTATTTTTTTCTCAAATTGTGTCAAAAAATAGAAATTTGAGATAGGTTAACGTGCGGATTGGATTCATGTCATTCTCAGCTCTAAATCAAAAGTTATGGACGATTTAGTGCGGATATGTCAAGTTGATCGACTAGTTAAAGTGATCATTCTAAACTGATCATTGGTGCTCATTAAGTAAAGGCTTATAAATGAAGCATAATGCATGGCATCAAGGAGTTTAGATAGATTGGATTACTTGGATGCTTTGTCGAATCAATTTTAGTCTCAAATTTTATCACAATATAGAAAATTAAGGTAGCTTAACGTGGGCATTGGATTCGTGTCATTTTGTGCTCTAAATCAAAAGTTACCGTTGATTTAGTGCAGACATGTCAAGTTGATCGGCCAGTTAGTATGATTATTCTAAACTAATCATTAGTTCTCATGGAGTAATTGCTTATATATGAAGCATAATGCATGGCATCACGCAGTCTTGGATAGATTGCATTACTTGAATGCTTTGTCGTATCTAGTTCAATCTCAATTTTGTCACAATATAGAAAATTGAACTAGATTAACGTGGGCATTTGATTTGTGTCATTCTAAGCAATAAATCAAAAGTTACAGTCGATTTAATGCATACATGCCAAGTTGATCAGCTAGTTAAAATGATCATTCTAAACTGATCATTGGTCTTCATTGAGAAAAAGCTTATAAATAAAGAATAATCCATGACACCACACAGTTTTGAATACACTGGATTACTTTGACGCTTTGTCGTATCTATTTGTGTCTCAAATGTTTTTCACAATATAGAAAATTGAGCTAGCTTAACATGGGCATTGGATTCGTGTTATTCTGACCTCTAATTCAAAAGTTACGGGCGATTTAGTGTGGACATGTCAAGTTGATCGGCGAGTTAATATGAGCATTTTAAACTGATCATTGGTGCTCATTGAGTAAAGGCTAATAAATGAAGCATAATGCATGGCAACTCGCAGTTTGTGATAGAATGGATTACTTGGATGCTTTGTCGTACTATTTTTGTCTCACATTTTGTCTCAATATACAAAATTGAACTATGTTAACATGGGCATTATATTCGTTACCTAAGCTATAAATCAAAAGTTATGAACGATTTAGTGCCGACATGTCAAGTTGATCGCCCAGTTGAAATGATCATTCTAAGCTGATCATTGGTGCCCATTGAGTAGAAGCTTATGAATGAAGAATAATGCATGGCATCACACAGTTTGAATAATCTTAAGAAAATTGAACTATCTTAAGGTGGGCATTCGATTCGTTACATTTGAAGCTATAAATCAAAGGTTATGGACGATTTAGTGCAGACATATCAAGTTGATGGGCCTGTTAAAATGATCATTCTAAACTCATCATTGGTGCCCGTTGAGTAAAAGCTTATAAATGAAGAATAATGCATGGCATCACGTGGACGCTTGTCGTATCTATTTCTGTCTTAATTTTTGTTGCAATATAGAAACTTGAGCTAGCTTAACGTGGACATTGGATTCATGTCATTCTGAGCTATAATTCCGAAGTTAAGAACGATTTAGTGTGGACGTGTCAAGTTGATCGTATGTTAATATGATCATTCTAAACTGATCATTGGTGCTCATTGAGTAAAGGCTTACAAATGAAGCATAATGCATGGCATCTCGCAGTTTGCGATAGAATTGATTACTTTGATGCTTTTTCGTATCTATTTCTGTCTCAAATTTTGTCTCAATATAGAAAATTTAACTATCTTAAAGTGGGCATTGGATTTGTTACACTCTATGCTATCAAGAAAAGTTACGGACGATTTATTGCAGATATGTCAAGTTGATCGGCCAGTTAATATGATCATTTTAAACTGATCATTGCTGCTCATTGAGTAAAGGCTTAGAAATGAAGCATAATGCAAGGTATCATGTAGTTTGTGGTAGATATGATTACTTGGATGCTTTGATGTATCTATTTCCATCTCAAATTTTGCACAATATAGAAAATTGATCTAGTTTAACGTGGACATTGGCTTCGTGTCATTCTGCACTCTAAATAAATCTTACGAATGATTTGTCGTATCTGTTTCTATCTCAAATTTTATCTCAATGCAGAAAATTGAACTAGCTTAACATGGGCACATGATTCGTTACATTCAAAGTTATAAATCATAAGTTACAGACGATTTAGTGCAGAAATGTCAATTTGATAGGCCAATTAAAATAATTATTCTAAACAGATCTTCGGTGATCATTGAGTATAAGCTTATAAATGAAGAATAATGCATGGCATCACCCAGTTTGGGATAGAATGTATTACTTGGACGCTTTGTAGTATCTATTTTTGTCTCAAATTTTGTTACAATATAGAAAATTGAGTTAGCTTAATGTGGGCATTGGATTTGTGTCATTCTAAGCTATAAATCAAACGTTACGGACGATTTAGTGTGGACATGTCATGTTGATCAGCCGGTTAATATGATCATTCTAAACTGATCATTGGTGCTCATTGAGCAAAGGCTTATAAACAAAAAACAATGCATGAGATTACGCAGTTTTGGATAGATTGGATTACTTGGACGTTTTGTCAAAGCAACTTTAGTATTAAATTTTATCACAATATAGCAAATTGAGCTAGGTTAACGTGGGCATTGGATTCGTGTCATTCTGTGACCAAATTCAAAACATACGGACGATTTAGTGTGGACGTGTCAAGTTGATCGGCCAGTTAATATGATGATTCTAAACTGGTCATTAGTACTCATTGAGTAAAGCCTTATTAATGAAACATAATGCATGGCATCTCACAGTTTGCTATTGAATGGATTACTTGGATGCTTTGTCGTATCCATTTTTATCTCAAATTTTGCCTCAATATAGGAAATTGAACTATCTTCATGTGGGCATTGGATTCGTTACATTCTAAGCTATAAAGCAAAAGTTATGGACGATTTAGTGCTGACATGCAAGTTGATCGGCTAGTTAATATGATCATTCTAAACTAATCATTGGTTGTCATTGAGTAAAGGCTTACAAATGAAGCATAATGCAAAGAATCACACAGTTTGGGATAGATTGGATTACATGGACGCTTTGATGTATCTATTTCCATCTCAAATTCTGTCACAATAAAGAAAATTGAGCTCGTTTAACGTGGGTATTGGCTTCGTGTCATTCGGTGCTCTAAATAAAAATTTACGGACCTTTTGTAGTTTCTGTTTCTGCCTCGAGTTTAGTCTCAATAGAGAAGATTGAACTAGCTTAATGTTACGCACTGGATTTGTTACATTCTGAGTTATAAATCAAAAGTTACGATGATTTAGTGCAGACTTGTCTAGTTGACAGGGCAGTTAAAATGATTATAACAAACTGATCTTTGGTGATCATTGAGTAAAAGCTTACAAATGAAGAGTAATGCATGACATCACGCAGTTTGGGATAGAATGGATTACTTGGACACTTTGTCGTATCTATTTCTGTCTAAATTTTTTTACAATATAGAAAATTGCTTTAGCTTAACGTGGGCATTGGATTTGTGTCATTTTAACCTATAAATCAAAAGTTAAGGACGATTTAGTGTGTACATTCCATGTTGATCAGCCGGTTAATATGATCATTCTAAATTGATCATTGGTGCACATTGAGTAAAGGCTTATAAACGAAAAATAATGCATGAGATTACGCAGTTTTAAATAGATTGGATTTCTTGGACACTTTGTCGAAGCAACTTTAGTCTTAAATTTTATCACAATATAGCAAATTGAGCTAGCTTAGCGTGGGCATTGGATTCGTGTCATTTTGTGAACTAATTCAAAACATACGGATGATTTAGTGTGGACGTGTCAAGTTGATCGGCCAGTTAATAAGATCATTCTAAACTGATCATTGGTGCTCATTGAGTAAATCCTTATTAAAGAAGCATAATGCATGGCATCTCGCAGTTTGCTATTGAATGGATTACTTGGGTAATTTGTCGTATCCATTTTTGTCTCAAATTTTGTCTCAATATAGAAAATGGAAATATCTTCACGTGGGCATTGGATTCATTACATTCTAAGCTATAAAGCAAAAGTTACGGACGATTTAGTTCTGACATGTCAAGTTGATCGACCAGTTAGTATGATCATTCTAAACTTACCATTGCTTCTCATTGAGTAAAGGCTTACAAATGGAGCATAATGCAAGGAATCACACAGTTTGGGATAGATTGGATTACTTGGACGCTTTGATGTATCTATTTCCATCTCAAATTTGGTCACAATATAGAAAATTGAGCTAGTTTAGCGTGGGTATTTGCTTCGTGTCATTCGACGCTCTAAATAAAAACTTACGGACGTTTTGTCGTATCTGTTTCTGTCTCGAGTTTAGTCTCAATAGAGAGAATTGAACTAGCTTAAGGTTGGGCACTGGATTCGTTACATTCTGAGTTATAAATCAAAAGTTACGATGATTTAGTGCAGACTTATCTAGTTGATAGTCTAGTTAAAATGATTATTATAAACTGATCTTCGGTGATCATTGAGTAAAAGCTTACAAATGAAGAGTAATGCATGGCATCACGCAGTTTGGGATAGAATGGATTACTTGGAAACTTTTTCGTATATATTTCTGTCTAAATTTTATTACAATATAGAAAATTGAGTTAGCTTAACGTGGGCATTGGATTTGTGTCATTCTGAGCTATAAATCAAAAGTTACGGACAATTTAGTGTAGACATGTCAATTTGATCGCCCAGTTAATATGATCATTCTGAAATGAGCTTTGGTGCTCATTGAGTAAAGGCTTATAAATGAAGTATAATGCATGACATCACGTAGTTTTGGATACATTGGATTACTTGGACGCTTTTCATATCTATTTCTGTTTCAAATTGTGTCATAATATAGATAAATTGAGCTAGCATAACATGGGCATTGGAATCTCGTTATTCTGAGCTCTAAATCAAAAGTTACGGATTAAGTGTGTACATGTCAAGTTGATTGGCCATTTAAAGTGATCACCCTAAACTGGTCATTGGTGCTCATTGAGTAAAGGCTTATAATTGAAGCATAATGCATGATATCACACAATTTTGTATAGATTGGATTTCTTGGACGGTTTGTCAAATCTATTTCCGTGCCAAATTTTGTCACAATATAGAAAATTGAGGTAGCTTAACAGGGGCATTGGATTCGTATCATTATGACCTAAAAATCAAAAGTTAGGGATGATTTAGTGCGAAAATGTCAAGTTGATCGGCTAGTTAATATGAAGCATAATGCATGGCATCTTGCAGTTTTTGATAGATTGGATTACTTGGACGCTTTGTCATATCTAGTTATCTCTAAAAATTTATCACATTATAGATTAGTTATGCTAGCTTAACGTGGGCAATGGAATTGTGTCATTCTGAGCTCTAAATAAAAAGCTACGGATAATTTAGTGTGGACATGTCAAGTTGATCGGCTATTTAAAGTGATCATTCTAAAATGATCATTGGTGCAAATTAAGTAAAGGCTTATAAATGAAGCATAATAGGTGGCATCATGATGTTTTGGACAGATTGGATTAGTTGGACCTTTTGTCGTATCTGTTTATGTGTCAAAAATATAGATAATTGAGGTAGCTTAACGTGGGCATTGGATTCGTGTCATTATGAGCTACAAATCAAAAGTGATGCATAATTTAGTGCACACGTATCAAGTTGATCTGCCAGCTAATATGATCATTCTGAACTGATTATTGATGCTCAATGAGTAAAGGCTTATAAATGAAGCATAATGCATGGCATCACGTAGTTTTGGATAGATTTGGTTACTAGAGCACTTGTCGAAGCAATTTTAGTCTTAAATTGTATCACAATATATAAAATTGAGCTAGCTTAACGTGGACATTGGATTCATGTTATTTTGAGCTCTAATTCAAATGTTACAGTCGCTTTAGTGCGCACATGTCAAGTTGATCGGCCAGTTAAAATGATCATTGTTAACTGATCAGGGGTGCTCATCAAGTAGAAGCTTATAAATGAAGAATCATGCATGACATCACGCGGTTTGGGATAGATTGGATTATTTAGGCGCTTTGCCGTATCTATTTTGGCACAATATAGCAAATTGAGCTAGCTTAACGTGGGCATTGGATTTGGGTCATTTTGAGCTACAAATCAAAAGTTTCATACTATTTAGTGCAGACATGTCAAATTGATGAGCCAATTAAAATTATTATTCTAACTAGTAATTGGCTCTTTGAGTAAAGGCTTATAAATGAAACATAATGCATGGCATCACGTAGATGGGGATAGATTGGATTACTTTGACGCTTTGTCGTATCTAATTCTATCTCAAATTTTCACATAATATAGATAATTGAGCTAGCTTAACTTGGGCATTGGATTCTTATCATTGTGAGCAATAAATAAAAAAGTTACAAACGTTTTAGTGCAGACATGTCACAGTTATCGGCCAGTTAAAATGATCATTCTAAACTTATCATTGGTGCCCATTCATTAAAACCTTATAAATGAATTATAAAGCATGGCATCACGCAATTTGTGATAAATTGGATTACTTAGACGCTTTGTCGTATCTAGTTGTGTCTCAAAATTTTTCACAATATAGAAATTGAGCTAGCTCTAAATCAAAAGTTATGTACGATTTAGAGCGGACATGTCAAGTTGATTGGCCAGTTAATGTGATCATTCTACACTGATCATTGGTGCTCATTGAGTAAACGCTTATATATGACGGATAATGGATGTCATCACGCAGTTTTGGCTAGATTGGATTACTTGGACACTTTTTCGTATCTATTCCCCCTAACGTGGGAATTGGATTCGTGTCATTCTAAGCTCTAAATCATAAGTTACGGACGATTTAGTGCGGACATGTCAAGTTGAACGGACAGTTAAAGTAATCATTGGTGCTCATTATGTAAACAATTATAAATGAAGTATAAAGCATGGCATCACGCAGTTTTAGATATTTTGGATTACTTGGATGCTTTATTGTATCTATTTCTGCCTCAAAATTTGTCACAAGATAAAAAAATTCAACTAGCTTAACGTGCGCACTGGATTCGTGTCATTCTAAGCTCTAAATCAAAAGTTACGGAAGATTTTGTTCAGACATGTCAAGTTGATCGGCCAGTTAAAGTCAATATTCTAAACTGATCATTGGTGTTCATTAAGTAAAGGCTTATAAATGAAGCATAATGCATGACATCATGCAATTCAGGATAGATTAGATTATTTAGAGGCTTTGTCGTATATATTTATCTTTCAAATTTTGTCACAATATAGAAAATTGAGCTAGGATAATGTGGGCATTGGATTCGTGTCATTCTGAGCTATAAATCAAAAGTTATGGACGATATAGTGTGGACATGCCAAATTGATTGGCTAGTTAAAATGATCATTCTAAACTGACTGGTGCTCATTGAGTAAAGGCTTTAAATGAAGCATCTGTAGAGTATCACGCAGTTTAAGATAGATTGGATTACTTTGACGTTTTGTCGTATCTATTTCTGTGTCAAATTTCGTCAAAATATAAGAAATTGATCTAGATTAACGTGGGGAATGGATTAATGTTATTCAAAAGCTCTAAATCAAAATTGCGAATGATTTATTGCGAACATGTCGTGTTCATCGGCCAGTTAAAGTGATCATTCTTAAATGATCATTCGTGCTCATTGATTAAAAGTTTATAAACAAAGCATAATGCATGACATCACGCAGTTTGAGATAGGATGGATTTCTTGGACGCTTTGTCGTCTTTATTTCTGTCTAAAATTTTGTCACAGTACACAAAATTGAGCTAGCTTAACGTGGGCATTGGATTCTTGTCATTATAAGCTATAAATCGAAACTGATAGATGATTTGGTGCAGACATGTGAAGTTGATCGGCTAGTTAAAATGATCATTATAAACTGATCATCCATGCTCATTGAGTAAAGGCTTACAAATGAAGCATAATGCATGACATCACGTAGTTGTTGATAGATTTGATTACTTGGAAGAGTTATCGAAGCAATTTAGGCTTAAATTTTATCAAAAAATAGAAAATTGAGTTTTCTTATCATGGGCATTGGATTTGTGTCATTCTGAGTTCCAAATCAAATGTTACAGACGATTTGGTGCAGAAATGTCAAGTTGACCGGCCAGTTAAAATGATCATTCTGAACAGAGCAGTGGTGCTCATTCAGTGAAAGCTTATAAATGAAAAATAATGCATGGTATCACACAGTTTTGGATAGATTAGATTACTTGGACTCTTTGTCGTATCTCTTTTTGTCTAAACTTTTGTCATAATATAGAAAATTAAGCTAGCTTAACGTGGGTATTAGATTCGTGTCATTCGGAGCAATAAATCAAAAATTACGGATGATTTAGTGCAGACATGTCAAGTTTATCGGCCAGTTAAAATGATCATTCTTAACTGATCATTGGTGCTCATTGATTAAAAGCTTATAAACGAAGCATAATGCATGATATCACACAGTTTGAGATAGATTGGATTACTTGGACGCTTTGTCGTCTCAATTTCTATCTTCAACATAGAAAATTTAGCTAGATTAATGTGGACATTGGATTTGTGTCATTCTGAGCTCTAAATAAAAGTTACATATGATATAGTGTGGGCATATCAAGGTTATCAGTTAGTTAATATGATTATTCTAAACTCATCATTGGTGCTTATTGAGTAAAGGCTTATAAATGAAGCATAATGCATGACATCATGCAGCTCGGGATAGATTGGATTTCTCGAACGCTTTTTCGTATCCATTTCTATATGAAATTTTGTCACAATATAGAAAACTGAGCTAGCTTAACGTCAGCAATGGATTAGTGTCATTCTGAGATCTAAATCAAAAGTTACGAATGTTTTAGTGCAAACACGTCAACTTGATCGGCCAGTTAAAGTGATTATTCCAAACTGATCATTGGTGCTCATTGAGTAAAGGCTTATAAATGAAGCATGATGCATTGCATTACACAGTTTTGGCTTCATTGGATTAGTTGGACGCTGTTTCGTAGCTATTTCTAACTCGAATTTGGTTGAAATATAGAAACTTGAGCTAGCTTAACGTGGCATTGGATTCGTGTCAATATGAGCTATAAATCAAAAGTTATGGAAGATTTAATGCAGGCATGTCAATTTGATCGGCCAGTTAAAATGAGCATTCTAAGCTTATCATTGGTGCTCATTCATTAAATGCTTATAAATGAAGCATAATGCATGACATCACGTAGTTTTGGGTAGATTTGGTTACTTGGAGGACTTGTCGAAGCAAAGTTAGTCTTAAATTTTATCACAATATATAAAATTGAGTTAGCTTTACGTGGGCATTGGATTCGTGTTATTTTGAGCTCTAATTCAAAAGTTAACGATGATTTAGTGTTCACATGTCAAGTTGATCGGCCAGTTGAAATGATGATTATATACTGATCATTGGTGCTCATTAAGTAAAAGCTTATAAATGAAGAATAATGCATGGCATCATGCAGTTTGGGATAGATTGGATTACTTGAATGCTTTGTCATATCTATTTCTGTCCCAAATTTTGTCTCAATATAGAAAATTAAGCTAGCTTAACATTGGCATTGGATTCACGTCATTTTGAGCTCTAAATCTAAAGTTACAAACGATTTAGTGCGGAAATGTCAAGTTGATCAGCCAGTTAAAATGTTAATTCTTCTGATCATTAGACTCATTGAGTAAAGGCTTATAAATGAAGCATAATGCATGGCATCACGCAGTTTGGGATAGATTGGATTAGTTAGGCGCTTTGCCATATCTATTTATGTCTCAAAATTTGGCACGATATAGCAAATTGAGCTAGATTAACGTGGGCATTGGATTCTTGTCATTATGAGCTATTAATAAAAAGTTTTGAACGATTTAGTGCAGATATGTCAAGTTGATCGGCTTGTTAAAATTATTATTCCAAACTGATCATTGGTGCTTATTGAGTAAATGCTTACAAATGAAGCATAATGGTTAGCATCACGCAGTTCAGGATAGTTTGGATTACTTGGACGTTGGTGCTCATTAAGTAAACACTTATAAATGAAGCATTAAGCATGGCATCACGCAGTTTCGTACAGATTGGATTACTTGGACATTTTGTTGTCTCTAGTTCTGTCTCAAATTTTGTCACAATATAAAAAATTGAGCTAGATTAACGTGGGCATTAGATTAGTATCATTATGAACTCTAAATCAAAAGTTAGTGATGATTTAGTGCGGACATGTCAAGTTGATCGGCCAGTTAAAGTGATAATACTAAACTGATCATTGGTGCTCATTGAGTAGAGGATTGTAAATGAAGCATAATGCATGGCATCACGCATTTTTGGCTAGATTGGATTATTTGGACGCTTTTCTATGTGTATTTCTGTCTTAAAATGTTTCCAATATAGAAAATTGAGATAGCTTAATGTTGGCATTGGATTCCTGTTATTCTGAGCTCTAAATAAAAAGTTATAAATGATTTAGTGTGGACATGTCAAGTTGATCGGCTAGTTAAAATGATGATTCTTCTGATCGTTGGTGCTCATTGAGTAAAGGCTTATAAATGAAGCAAAAAGCATGGCATCACGCAGCTCGAGATAGATTTGATTATTTGGACATTGTACTGTATCTATTTTTGCCTCAAATTTTGTCACAACTTAGAAAATTTAGCTTGCTTAATGTGGGCATTGGATTCACGTCATTTGGAGCTCTAAATCAAAAGTTATGGACGAATTAGTGCGGACATGTCAAGTTGATCGACCAGTTAAAATGATCATTATTAACTGATTATTGGTGCTAATTGGGTAAAGGCTTTATAAATGAAGCATAGTGCATGACATCACGTAGTTTTGGGTACATTTCGTTACTTGGAGGACTTGTGGAAGTAATATTAGTCATACAGTTTATCACAATATAGAAAATTTAGCTAGCTTAACGTGGGAATTGGATTCGTGTCATTCAGAGCTATAAATCGAAAGTTATGGACGATTTAGTGCGGACATGTCTAGTTGATCGAACAGTTAAAATGATCATTCTTAACTGATCATTGGTGCTCATGGAGTAAAGGCTTATAAATGAAGCATAATGCATGGCATCACGTGGTTTGGGATAGATTGGATTACTTAGACGCATTGTCATATCTATTTCTGTCTCAAATTTTGTCACAATACAGAATTCGAGCTAGCTTAATGTGGGCATTGGATTCGTGTCGTTTGGAGCTCTAAATTAAAAGTTACGGACGATTTAGTGCGAAAATTTCAAGTTGATCGGCCAGTTAAAATGAAATCATTATTCTTAACTAATCATTGGTCCTCATTGATTAAAAGATTACAAACAAAGCATAATGCATGGCATCACGCAGGTTGGGATAGATTGGATTACTTGAACGCTTTGTCATCTCTGTTTCTGTCCATAGTTTGTCAAAGTATAGACAATAGAACTAGCTTAAAGTGGGCATTGGATTCGTGTCATTCTGAGCTCTAAATCAAAAGTTACGGACGATTTAGTGCGAAGATGTCAAGTTGATCGGCCAGTTAATGTGATCATTCTAAACTGATTATTGTTGTTCATTAAGTAATGGCTTATAAATGAAGCACAATGCATGGCATCACACAGTTCAGGATAGATTTGATTACTTGGACACTTTTTCGTATCTATTTATGTCTCAAATTTTGTCACAATATTCAAAATTGAGCTAGCTTAACATGGGCATCGAATTCGTGTCTTTCGGAGCTCTAAATGAAAAGTAACGAACGATTTAGTGTGGACATGTCAAGTTGATCGGCCATTTAAAATGATCATTCTTATCATGGGTGCTCATTGAGTAAAGGCTTATAAATGAATCATAATGCATGACACCAATCAGGATAGATTGGATTACTTGGACACTTTGTTATACCTAATTTTGTTTAAGATTTTGTCACAATATAGCAAAGTGGGCTAGCTTAACGTGGCTATTGGATTTGTGTCATTATGAGCTATAACTCTAAAGTTATGGATGATTAGCGTAGAGATGTCAAATTGATCGTCCAGTTAAAATGATCATTCTTAATTGATCATTGGTCCTCATCGATTAAAACCTTACAAATGAAACATAATGCATGACGTCACGCAGTTTGGAATAGATTGGATTTACTTGGACGATTTGTCATCTCTATTTCCTTCTATAATTTTGTCAAAATTTAGAAAATTGACCTAGCTTAACGTCGGCTTTGGATTCGTGTCATTTGGAGCTCTATATCAAAAGTTATGGATGATTTAGTGTCTACATGTCAAGTTGATCGGCCTGTTAAAATGATCATTCTTAACTGATCATTGGTTCTCATTGATTAAAAGCTTACAACTGAATCATAATACATGACATCACACAGTTCGGGATATATTGGATTACTTGGATGATTTGTCGACTCAATTTCTGTATATAATTTTGTCTAAATATAGAAAATTGAGCTACCTTGACGTGGGCATTGGATTCGTGTCATTCTAAGCTCTAAATCAAAAGTTACGGACAATTTAGTGCAGACATGTCAAGTTGATCTGCTAATTAAAGTGATCATTCGAACCTTATCATTGGTGCTCATTAAGTAAAGGCTTATAAATGAAGCATAATGCATGGCATCAGGCAGATCCGGATAGATTGGATTATTTCGACACTTTGTCATATCTATTTCTATCTAAAATTTTATCACACTACACAAAATGGAGCTAGCTTAACGTAGGCATTGGATTCGTGTCATTCGGTGCTCTAAATCAAAAGTTACTGACGATTTAGAGTGGACATGTCAAATTGATCGGCCAGTTAGAATGATCATTCTTAACAGATCATTGGTGCTCATGGAGTAAAGGCTTATAAATTAAGCATAATGCATGGCATCACATAGTTCACGATAGATTTGATTACCTGGATACTTTGTCGTATCTATTTCTGTCTCAAATTTTGTCTCAATATACAATATTGAGCTAGCTTAACATGGGCATTTGATTCGTGTCACTCGGAGCTCTAAATGAAAAGTGACAGATGATTTAGTGCGGACATGTCAAGTGGATTGACCACTTAAAATTATCATTCTTAATTGATCATTGGTGCTCATTTAGTAAATGCTTATAAATGAAGCATAATGCATGGCATCACGTAGTTTGGGATATATTGGATTAATTGTTTGTTGTATATATATTTGTCTCAAATTTTGTAACAATATAGCAAAGTGAGCTAGCTGAACGTGGGAATTGGCTTCGTGTCATTATGAGCTATAAATCGAAACTTATGGATGATTTAGTGCAGACATGTCAAGTTGATCGGCCAGTTAAAATGATCATTCTAAACTGATCATTGGTGCATATTGAGTAAAGGCTTATCAAGGAAGCAAAATGCAGAGCATCATGAAGTTTGTTATAGATTGGATTACTTGGATGCTTTGTTGACCTACTTGGATTTTTTGGTTCGTTATAGATTGGATTACTTGGGTGCTTTGTCGTAGAAAATTGAGCTAGTTTAACGTGGGCATTGGATTCGTGTTATTCGTAACTCTAAATCAAAAGTTATAGACGATTTATTGCCGACATGTCAAGTTCATCGGTTAGTTAAAACGATCATTCTTAACAGATCATTGGTGCTCATGGAGTAAAGGCTTATAAATGAATCATAAGGAATTACATCACACAGTTCGCGATAGATTTGATTACTTGGATTTTTTTCATATCTATTTCTGTCTCAAATATGGTCACAATATACAAAATTGAGCTAGCTTAACGTGGGCATTGGATTCGTGTCATTCGGATCTCTAAATGAAAAGTGACAGACGATTTAGTAAGGACATATCAAGTTGATCGGCCAGTTAAAATGATCATTTTTAATTGATCATTGGTGCTAATTGAGTAAAGACTTATAAATGAAGCATAATGTTTGGCATCACGCAGTTTGGGATAGATTGGATTACTTGGAAGCTTTTTTGTATCAATTTTTATCTTAAATTTTGTCACAATATAGCAAAGTGAGATAGCTTAATGTGAGCATTGGATTCGTGTCATTATGAGCCATCAATCAAAAGTTATGGACGATTTAGTGCAGAAATGTCAAATTGATCGACTAGTTAAAATGATCATTCTAAACTGATCATTGGTGCTTATTGTGTAAAGGCTTATAAATGAAGTATAATGCAGAGCATCACTCTGTTTGGGATAGATTGGATTACTTGGACACTTTGTGATATCTACTTTTGTCTGAAATTTTATTGCAGTATAGAAAATTGAGCTAAATTAACGTGGGCATTGGATTCGTGTCATTCAGAGCTCTATATCAAAAGTTACAGACGATTTAGTGCAGACATGTGAAGTTCACCGGCGAGTTAAAATGATCATTCTTAACTGATCATTGGTGCTCATTGATAAAAAGCATATAAATGTTCAATGAATGGCATCACGCAGTTCAGGATAGATTGGATTGCTTGGACGCTTTGCCGTCTCTACTTCTGTCGATAATTATGTCAAAACATAGAAAATTGAGCTACCTTAACGTGGGCAATGGATTCGTGTCATTCTTAGCTCTAAATCAAAAGTAACGGACGATTTAGTGCGGACATGTAAAGTTGATCGGCCATTTAGAATGATTATTCTAAATTGACTATCGGTGCTCATTAAGTAAAGGCTTATAAATGAAGCATAATGCATGGCATCACATAGTTTGGGATTGATTGGATTACTTGGAGGATTTTTCAAAGCAGTTTTAGTCTTAAATTTTATCACAATATAGAAAATTGAGCTAGCGTAACGTGGGCACTGGATTCTTGTCATTCGAGCTATAAATCAAAAGTTACATATGATTTAGTCCAGACATTGCACGGCGAGTTAAATGATCAGTCTAAAGTGATCATTAGGGCTCATTAAGTAAAGACTTATAAATGAAGAATAAATCATGGCATCACGCAATTTGGGATAGATTGGATTACTTGAACGATTTGTCGTATCTATTTTTGTGCCAAAGTTCGTCACAATACAGAAAATTGAGCTAGCTTAACGTGACCATTGGATTCATGTCATTCTGGGCTCTAAATCAAAAGATACTGACAATTTACTGCGAACATATCAAGTTGATCAGCCAGTTCAAATGATCATTCTTAACTAATCATTGGTGCTCATTGAGTAAAGGCTTATAAATGAAGCATAATGTATGGCATCACACAGTTTGGGATAGATTGGATTACCTGGACGCTTTTTCGTATCTATTTCTCTCTCAAAATTTATCACAATACAGAAAATTGAGCCAGCTTAACGTGGGCATTTGGTTCGTGTCATTCTGAGCTCTAAATCGAAAGTTACGGACGATTTAGTGTGGACATGTCAGGTTGATCGGCCACTTAAAATGATCATTCTTAACTGGTCATTGGTGCTCATTGAGTAATGTGTTATAAATGAAGCATAATGAATGGCATCACGCAGTTCGAGATACATTGGATTTACTTGAATGCTTTGTCCTATCTTTTTCTCTCTCAAATTTTTTCACCATATTGAAAATTGAGCTAGCTTAACTGGTCATTAGTGCTCATTCAGTAAAGGCTTATAAATGAAGCATAATTCTTAGAATCACGCTATTCAGGATATATTCGATTACTTGGACTCTTTGTCGTACCTATTTCTATCTTAAATTTTGGCAAAATATAGAAAATTGAGCTTGGTTAATGTGGGCATTGGATTCGTGTTATTCTGAGATTTAAATCCAAAGTTACGGACGATTTAGGGTGGACATGTCAAGTTGATCGGCTAGGTAAAATGATCATTCTAAACTGATCATTGGTGCTCATTAGCTAAATGCCTATAAACGAAGCACAATGCATGGTATCACGCAGTTCGGGATAAAGATTGCTTGGACGCTTTGTCATATCTATTTCTATCTCAAATTTGGTCACAATATTCAAAATTGAGAACTTTAACGTGGGCATTGAATTCGTGTCATTCGGAGCTCTAAATCAAAAGTTACGGAAGATTTAGTGTGGACATGTCAAGTTGATCGGCGAGCTAATATGATCGTTCTTAACTGATAATTGGTGCACATTGATTAAAAGCTTACAAATGAATCATAATGCATGACATCACGCAGTTTGCGATACTTTGGATTATTTGTATGCTTTGTCGTCTCTATTTCTGTCCATAATTTTGTAAAAATATAGAAAATTGAGCTAGGTTAACGTGGGCATTAGATTCTTGTCATTTTGAGCTCTAAATCAAAAGTCATTGGTGCTCATTGAGTAAAGGCTTATAAATGAAGCATAATGCATAGAATCACACAGTTTAGGTTAGATTAGACTCTTTTTCATACCTATTTTTGTCTCAAATTTTGTCACAATATAGAAAATTGAGCTAGAATTATGTGGGTATTGGATTCGTGTCATTTTGAGATGTAAATCAAAAGTTAAAGACAATTTAGTGCTCTAATGTCAAGTTGATCGGCCAGTTAAAGTGATCATTCTAAATTGATCATTGGTACTCATTGAGTAAAGGCTTATAAATGAAGCATAATGCATATACTTGGATGCTTTTTCAAATCTATTTAAAATTCAAATTTTGTCACAATACAGAAAATTAAGCTAGCTTAACGTGAGCATTGGATTCGTGTCAATTTTGAGCTCAATATCAAAGATTATGGACGATTTAGTGCGGATATGTCAAGTTGATCGGCCAGGTAAAGTGATCAATCTAAAATGATCATTGGTGCTCATTAGGTAAAAGCTTATAAACAAAGCATAATGCATGGCATCACGCAGTTCAGGATAAATTGGATTTTTGGACGCTTTACGTATATATTTCTGTCTCAAATTTTATCACAATATAGAAAATTGAGCTAGCTTAACGTGGGCGTTGACTTCATGCCATTCTGAGCTCTAAATCAAAAGTTATGGACGATTTTGTGCGGAAATGTCAATTTGATCGCCAGTAAAAGTGATACTGATCATTTGTGCTCATTTAGTAAAGGGTTATAAATGAAGCATAATGGATGGCATCACGAAGTTCAAGATAGATTGGATTACTCAGACGCTTTGTCGTATCTATTTATGTATATAATTTTGTCACAATATAGAAAATTGAGTTAGCTTAACGTGGGCGTTGGATTCGTGTAATTCTGAGCTCTAAATCAAAAGTTACAGATGAATTAGTGCGCACATGTCAAGTTAGTCAGTAAGTAAAAGTGATACTGATCATTGGTGCTCATTAAGTAAAGTTTATAAATAAAGCATAATGCATGACATCACGAACTTTGGGATAGATTGGATTACTTGGACGCTTTATCTTATCTATTTCAGTATATAATTTTGTCACAATATAGAAACTTGTACTAGATTTACGTGGGCATTGTATTTGTGTCATCCTAATCTCTAAATCAAAAGTTACGGACGATTTAGTGCGGACATGTCAAGTTGCATGGCCAGTAAAAGCGATCATTCTTAGCTGATCATTGGATCTCATTAAGCAAATGCTTATAAATGAAACATAATGCATGGCATCAAGCAGTTTTGATAGATTGGATTACTTGGACGCCTTTTCGTATCTATTTCTGTCTCAAAATTTGTCACAATATAGAAAATTGAGCCAACTTAACGTCGGCATTGGATTCGTGTCATTATGAGCTCTAAATCAAAAGTTATGGACGATTTAGTGCGGATATGTCAGGTTGATCGGCCACTTAAAATGATCATTCTTAACTGGTCATTAGTGCTCATTGAGTAAAGGGTTATAAATGAAGAGTAATGCATGGCATGACGCAGTTTGGGATATATTAGATTTACTTGAATGCTTTGTCGTATCTTTTTCTGTCTCAAATTTTTTCACCATATTGAAAATTGAGCTAGCTTAACTGGTCATTAGTGCTCATTCAGTAAAGACTTATAAATGAAGCATAATTCGTACAATCACGCTATTCAGGATATATTCGATTACTTGGACTCTTTGTCGTACCTACTTCTATATTAAATTTTGTCATAATATAGAAATTTGAGCTTGGTTAATGTGGGCATTGGATTCGTGTCATTCTCAGATCTAAATCAAAAGTTACGGACGATTTAGGGTGGACATGTCAAGTTGATCGGCTAGTTAAAATGATCATTCTAAACTGATCAATGGTGCTCATTAGGTAAAGGCATATAAACGAAGCACAATGCATGGTATCACACAGTTCGGGATAAAGATTACTTGGATGCTTTGTCGTATCTATTTCTCTCTAAAATTTGATCACAATATTCAAAATTGAGAACCTTAGCGTGGGCATTGAATTCGTGTCATTCGGAGCTCTAAATCAAAAGTTACGGAAGATTTAGTGTGAACATGTCAAGTTGATGGGCGAGCTAAAATGATCGTTCTTAACTGATAACTGGTGCAAATTGATTAAAAGCTTACAAATGAATCCTATTGCATGACATCACGCAGTTTGCGATACATTGGATTATTTGTATGCTTTGTCGTCTCTATTTTTGTCCATAATTTTGTCAAAATATAGAAAATTGAGCTAGGTCAACGTGGGCATTAGATTCTTGTCATTTTGAGCTCTAAATCAAAAGTAATTGGTGCTCATTGAGTAAAGGCTTATAAATGAAGCATAATGCATAGAATCACGCAGTTTAGCTAAGATTAGACTCTTTTTCATACCTATTTTTGTCTCAAATTTTGTCACAATATAGAAAATTGAGCTAGAATTATGTGGGTATTGGATTCGTGTCATTCTGAGCTGTAAATCAAAAGTTAAAGACAATTTAGTGCTGTAATGTCAAGTTGATCGGCCAGTTAAAGTGATCATTCTAAATTGATCATTGGTACTCATTGAGTAAAGGCTTATAAATGAAGCATAATGCATATACTTGGATGCTTTTTCAAATCTATTTAAGTTTCAAATTTTGTCACAATACAGAAAATTAAGCTAGCTTAACGTGAGCATTGGATTCGTGTCAATTTTTAGCTCAAAATCAAAGATTATGGACGATTTAGTGCGGATATGTCAAGTTGATCGGCCAGTTAAAGTGATCATTCTAAAATGATTATTGGTGCTCATTAGGTAAAGGCTTATAAACAAAGCATAATGCATGGCATCACGCAGTTTAGGATAAATTGGATTTTTGGACGCTTTAAATATATATTTCTGTCTCAAATTTTATCACAATATAGAAAATTGAGCTAGCTTAACGTGGTCATTAGCTTCATGCCATTCTGAGCTCTAAATCAAAAGTTACGGACGATTTTGTGCGGAAATGTCAATTTGATCGCCAGTAAAAGTGATATTGATCATTGGTGCTCATTAAGTAAAGGGTTATAAATGAAGCATAATGGATGGCATCACGAAGTTCAAGATAGATTGGATTACTCAGATGCCTTGTCGTATCTATTTATGTATATAATTTTGTCACAATATAGAAAATTGAGCTAGCTTAACGTGGGTGTTGGATTCGTGTAATTCTGAGCTCTAAATCAAAAGTTACAGATGAATTAGTGCGGACATGTCAAGTTAATCAGTCAGTAAAAGTGATACTGATCATTGGTGCTCATTAAGTAAAGTTTATAAATAAAGCATAATGCATGACATCACGCACTTTGGGATAGATTGGATTACTTGGACGCTTTATCTTATCTATTTCAGTATATAATTTTGTCACAATATAGAAACTTGAACTAGATTTACGTGGGCATTGAATTTGTGTCATCCTAATCTCTAAATCAAAAGTTACGGACGATTTAGTGCGGACATGTCAAGTTGCATGGCCAGTAAAAGCGATCATTCTTAACTGATCATTGGATCTCATTAAGCAAATGCTTATAAATGAAACATAATGCATGGCATCAAGCAGTTTTGATATATTGGATTACTTGGACGCTTTTTCGTATATATTTCTGTCTCAAAATTTGTCACAATATAGAAAATTGAGCCAGCTTAACGTGGGCAATGGATTCGTGTCATTATGATGTCTAAATCAAAAGTTATGGACGATTTAGTGCGGATATGTCAGGTTGATCGGCCATTTAAAATGATCATTCTTAACTGGTCATTAGGCTCATTGAGTAAAGGGTTATAAATGAAGAGTAATGCATGCATCACACAGTTTGGGTTATATTGGATTTACTTGAATGCTTTATCGTATCTTTTTCTGTCTCAAATTTTTTCACCATATTGAAAATTGAGCTAGCTTAACTAGTTATTAGTGCTCATTCAGTAAAGGCTTATAAATGAAGCATAATTCGTAGAATCACGCTATTCAGGATATATTTGATTACTTGGACTCTTTGTCGTACCTATTTCTATATTAAATTTTGTTAAAATATAGAAAATTGAGCTTGGTTAATGTGGGCATTGGATTCGTGTCATTCTAAGATCTAAATCTGAAGTTACGGACGATTTAGGGTGGACATGTCAAGTTGATCGGCTAGTTAAAATGATCATTCTAAACTGATCATTGGTGCACAATAGGTAAAGGCATATAAACGAAGCACAATGCATGGTATCACACAGTTCGGGATAAAGATTACTTGGATGCTTTGTCGTATCTATTTCTCTCTCAAATTTGGTCACAATATTCAATATTGAGAACCGTAACGTGGGCATTGAATTCCTATCATTCGGAGCTCTAAATCAAAAGTTACGGAAGATTTAGTGTGGACATCTCAAGTTGATCGGCGAGCTAAAATGATCGTTCTTAACTGATAATTGGTGCGCATTGATTAAAAGCTTACAAATGAATCATATTGCATGACATCACGCAGTTTGCGATACATTGGATTATTTGTATGCTTTGTCATCTCTATTTCTGTCCATAATTTTGTCAAAATATAGAAAATTGAGCTAGGTTAACGTGGGTATTAGATTCTTGTCATTCTGAGCTCTAAATCAAAAGTCATTGGTGCTCATTGAGTAAAGGCTTATAAATGAAGCAAAATGCATAGAATCACGCAGTTTAGTATAGATTGGACTCTTTTTCATACCTATTTTTGTCACAATATAGAAAATTGAGCTAGAATTATGTGGGCATTGGATTCGTGTCATTCGGAGCTGTAAATCAAAAAAGAAAGACAATTTAGTGCTGTAATGTCAAGTTGATCGGCCAGTTAAAGTGATCATTCTAAATTGATCATTGGTACTCATTGAGTAAAGGCTTATAAATGAAGCATAATGCATATACTTGGATGCTTTTTCAAATCTATTTAAGTTTCAAATTTTGTCATAATACAAAAAATTAAGCTAGCTTAACGTGAGCATTGGATTCGTGTCAATTTTGAGCTCAAAATCAAAGATTATGGAAGATTTAGTGCGGATATGTCAAGTTGATCGGCCAGTTAAAGTGATCATTCTAAAATTATCATTGGTGCTCATTAGGTAAAGGCTTATAAACAAAGCATAATGCATGGCATCACGCAGTTCATGATAAATTGGATTTTTGGACGCTGTACGTATATATTTTTGTCTCAAATTTTTATCACAATATAGAAAATTGAGCTAGCTTAACGTGAGCGTTGGCTTCATACCATTCTGAGCTCGAAATCAAAAGTTACGGATGATTTTGTGTGACATGTCAATTTGATCGGCCAGTAAAAGTGATACTGATCATTGATGCTCATTAAGTAAAGGGTTATAAATGAAGCATAATGGATGGCATCACGAAGTTCAAGATAGTTTGGATTACTCAGACGCCTTGTCGTATCTATTGATATATATAATTTTGTCACAATATAGAAAATTGAGCTAGTTTAACGTGGGCGTTGGATTCGTGTAATTCTGAGCTCTAAATCAAAAGTTACAGATGAATTAGTGCGGACATGTCAAGTTAATCAGTCAGTAAAAGTGATACTGATCATTGGTGCTTATTAAGTAAAGTTTATAAATAAAGCATAATGCATGACATCACGCACTTCGGTATAGATTGGATTACTTGGACGCTTTATCTTATCTATTTCAGTATATAATTTTGTCACAATATAGAAACTTGAACTAGATTTACATGGGCATTGAATTTGTGTCATCCTAATCCCTAAATCAAAAGTTACGGATGATTTAGTGTGGACATGTCAAGTTGCGTGGCCAGTAAAAGCGATCATTCTTAACTGATCATTGGATCTCATTAAGCAAATGCTTATAAATGAAGTATAATGCATGGCATCAAGCAGTTTTGATAGATTGGATTACTTGGACGTTTCGTTGTCTCTTTTTTATCTCAAATTTTGTCAAAATATAGAAAATTGAGCGAGCATAACATGGGCATTGGATTCATGTCATTATAAACTCTAAATAGAACATTACGGACTACATGTCAGGTGGATCGACCACTTAAAATGATCATTCTTAACTGGTCAATGGTGCTTGGTGAGTACAGGCTTATAAATAAAGCGTAATGCACGGCATCATGAAGTTCAAGATAAATTGGATTACTTGGGCACTTTGTCGTATCTTTTCATGTCTCAGTTTTTGTCACAATATAGTTAATTGCGCTAGTTTAACATGGACATTGGATTCGTGTCATTATGAGCTATAAATCAAAAGATATAGACGATTTAGCGTGGACATGTCAAGTTGATAGGCCAGTTAAAATGATCATTCTAAACTGATCATTTGTGCTCATTGTGTAGATGCTTATAAATGAAGCATAATGCATAGAATCACGCTGTTCAGGATAGATTGGATTATTTGGACTCTTTGTAGTACCTATTTCTGTCGCAAATTTTGTGATAATATAGAAAATTGAGAGAGCTTAATGTGGGAATTGGATTCGTGTCATTCTGAACTCTAAATAAAAAATTACGGACGATTTAGTGCGAACATGTCAAGTTGATCGTCCAGTTAAAATGATCATTCTTAACTGATCATTAGTGCCAATAGAGTAAAGGCTTATAAAAGAAGCATAAAGCATGGCATCAAGAAGTTTGGGATAGATTAGATTACTTGGACACTTTGTCGTCTCTATTTCTCTCTCCAATTTTGTCAAAATATAGAAAATTAAGTTAGTTTAACGTGGGCATTGGATTCGTGTCATTATGAGATCTTAATCAAAACTTACGAACGATTTAGTGTAGAAATGTCAAGTTGATCAGGCAGTTAAAATGATCATTTTTAACTGATCAGTAGTGCTCATTAAGTAAATGCTTATAAATGAAGTTCGGGATAGATTGGATTACATGGATACTTTTTCGTATCTATTTCTGTCTCAAATTTTATCACAATATAGAAAATTGAGCTAGCTTAGCGTGGGTGTTGGATTTGTGTCAATTCTAAGCTCTAACTCAAAACTTATGGACGATTTAGTGCGGACATGTCAAGGTGATCGGCCAATAAAAGCGATATTGATAATTGGTGCTCATTAAGTAAAGGCTTATAAATGAAGCATATTGCATGGCATCACGCAGTTCGGAATAGATTGGATTATTTGGATGTTTTGTCGTATCTAATTTTATCTATAATTTTGTCACAATATTGAAAATTGAACTACCTTTATGTGGGCATTGGATTCGTGTCATTCTGGCTCTCAATCAAAAATTACGAATGATTTGGTGCGGACATGTGAAGTTGAGTGGCCATTTAAAGTGATAATTCTAAATTGATTATTGTGTCTCATTAAGTAAAGGCTTATAAATGAAGCATAATGCATGGCATCAAGAAGTTTGGTTAGGTTGGATTACTTAGATGCTTTGTTGTCTCTATTTCTGTCTTAAATTTTGTCAACAAAATATAGAAAATTGAGCTAGCTTAACGTGGGCATTGGATTCATGTCATTATGACCTCTAAATCAAAAGTGATGGACGATTTAGTGCGTACATGTCAGGTTGATCGGTCAGTTAAAATGATTATTATTTACTGATCATTGGTGTTCATTGAGTACAGGCTTATAGATGAAGCGTAATGCATGGCATCACGCAGTTCAGGATACATACTTCGATGGTTTGTCGTATCTTTTACTATTTGTACTTTTATCACAATATAGAAAATTGAGATAGCTTAACGTGGGCATTGAATTCGTGTCATTATGAGCTATAAATAAAAAGTTATGGAAGATGTAGTGCAGACATGTCAAGTTGATCGGCGAGTTAAAATGATCATTCTAAAGTGATTATTGGTGCTCATTGAGTAAAAGCATACAAATGAAGCATAATGCATAGAATCACGCAGCTTAGGATATATTGGATTACTTGGACTCTTTGTCATACCTATTTCTGTCTAAACTTTTGTCACAATATAGAAAATTGTGCGAGCTTAATGTGGGCATTGGATTCGTGTCATTCTGAGCTTTAAATCAAAAGTTACAGACGATTTTGTGGGGACATGTCAAGTTGATCAGCCAGTTAAAATGATCATTCTTAACTTATCATTGGTGCCAATAGAGTAAAGGCATATAAAAGAAGCATAAAGCATGGCATCACGAAGTTTTGGATAGATTGGATTACTTGGAAGCTTTGTTCTATGTAGTTCTATCTCCAATTTTGTCACAATATAAAAAATTGAGCTAGCTGAACGTGGGCATTGGATTTGTGTCATTATGAGCTCTAAATCAAAGGTTGAGGATGATTTAGTGCGGACATGTCAAGTTGATCGGCCAGTTAAAGTGATTATTCTAAACTGATCATTGGTGCTCACTGAGTAAAGGCTTATAAATGAAGCATAATGCATGGCATTACGCAGTTCGGGATATGTTGGATTACTTAGACGATTTGTTGTCTCTATTTCTGTCTCAAATTTTGTCAACAAAATATAGATAATTGAGCTAGCTTGACGTGGGCATTGGATTCTTGTCATTATGACCTTTAAATCAAAAAGTGATGGACGACTTAGTGCAGATATGTTTGGTTGATCCGTCAGATAAAATGATTATTCTTAACTAATCATTGATACTTATTAAATAAAGGCTTATAAATGAATCGTAATGCATGGAATCATGCAGTTCGGGATATATACTTGGATGCTTTGTCGTATCTTTTACTGTCTAAACATTTATCACAATATAGAAAATTGAACTAGCTTAACATGGGCACTGAATTCGTGTCATTATGAGCTGTAAATCAAAAGTTATGAACGATTTAATGCTGAGATTTCAAGTTGATCGGCCAGTTAAAACAATCAATCTAAACTTATCATCGGTGCTCATTGAGTAAAAGCTTATAAATGAAGCATAATGCATAGAATCATGCACCTCAGGATATATTGGATTACTAGGACTCTTTGTCATACCTATTTGTCTCAAATTTTGTCACAGTATAGAAAATTGAGCGAGCTAAATATGAGCATTGGATTCGTGTCATTATGAGCTCGAAATCAAAAGTTACGGATGATTTAGTGCGGACATGTCAAGTTGATCGGCCAGTTAAAATGATCATTCGAAACTTATCATTGGTGCACAAAGAGTAAAGGCTTATAAAAAAAATATAAAGCATGTCAACACGCAATTATGGATAGATTGGATTACTTGGACGCTTTGTCGTATCTAGTTCTGTCTCAAATTTTGTCACAATATAGAAAATTGAGGTAGTTTAACGTGAGAACTGGATTCGTGTCATTCTGAGCTCTAAATCAAAAGTTATGGACGATTTAGTGCGGACATGTAAAGTAGATCGGCCAGTTAAAGTGATCATTCTAAACTGATCATTGGTGCTCATTAAGTAAAGGCTTGTAAATGTAGCATAATGCATGCCATCATGCAGTTCGGGATAGATTGGAAAACTTGGACGCTTTCTCGTATCTATTTTTGTCTTAAATTTTGTCACAATACAGAAAATTGAGTTAGCTGAACATGGGCATTGGATTCGTATCATTCTGAGCTCTAAATCAAAAGTTACGGATGATTTAGTGGTGACATGTCAAGTTGATCGGCCAATTAAAATGATCATTCTTAACTGATCATTGGTTCTTATTGAGTAAAGGCTTATAAATGAAACATAATTCATGGCATCACACAGTTCGGGATAGATTGGATTACTTGGACGCTTTGTCGTCTCTTACTCTATCTCAAATTTTGTCAAACTATAGAAAATTGTGCTAGCTTAACGTGGGCATTTGATTCATGTCATTCAGAGGTATAAATCAAAAGTTACATACGATTTAGTGCGGAAATATCAAGTTGATCAGATAGTTAAAGTGATCATTCTAAACCGATCATTGGTGATCACTGAGTAAATGCTTATAAATGAAGCATAATGCATGGCATCACACAGTTTAGGATATATTGGATTTCTTGGACGTTTTTTAATCTATTTCTATCTCAAATTTTATCAATATAGAAAATAAAGCTAGCTTAACGTGGGCATGGGATTCGTGTCATTTTGAGCTATAAATCAAAAGTTCTGGATGATATAGTACAAACATGTCAAGTTGATCGGCCAATTAAATGATCATTCTAAACTGATCATTCGTGCTCATTGACTAAAGGCTTATAAATGAAGCATAATGCAAGACATCATGTAGTTTTGGATAGATTTCATTACGTTGAGGACTTCTCGAAGCAGTTTTAGTCTTAAATTTTATCACAATATAGAAAATTCAGCTAGCTTAACGTGGGTATTGGATTCGGGTCATTATGAGCTATAAATCAAAATTTATGGACGATTTAGTGGAGACATGTCAAGTTCATCGGCCTGTTAAAATGATCATTCTAAACTGATTATTGGTGCTTATTTAGTAAAGGTTTATAAATGAAGCATAATGCATAGCATTACGCATTTTGGGATTGATTGGATTACTTGGTTGCTTTGTCGTATCTATATTTTCTCCCAAATTTTGTCACAATATAGAAAATTGAGCTAGCGTAATGTGGGTATTGGATTCGTGTCATTCTAACCTCTAAATCATATGTTACAGACGATTTAGTGTGTACATGTCTAGTTGATCGGCCAATTAAAGTGATCATTCTAAATTGATCATTGGTTTGAGTAAAGGCTTATAAATGAAGCATAATGCATGGCATCACTTAGTTTTGGATAGGTTGGATTACTTGGACGCTTTTTCGTCACTATTTTGGTCTATAATTTTGTCAAATTTTAGAAAATTGAGCTAACTTAATGGGGGCATTAGATTTGTGTTATTCTGAGCTTTAAATAAAAAGTTATAGATGATTTAGTGTGGACATGTCAAGATGATCGGCAAGTTAAATTGATCATTCTTTACTTATCATTGGGGCTCATGGAGTAAAGGCTTATAAATGAAGCATAACGCATGAAATCACACAGTTCGGGATATATTTGATTACTTCGGGGACTTGTTGAACCAATTTTAGTCTTAAAATTTATCAAAATATAAAAAATTTAGCTAGATTATCGTGGGCATTGGATTTTTGTGATTCAGATCTCTAAATCAAAAGTTAAGAACGAGTTATTGCATACATATCAAGTTTATCGGCTAGTTAAAATGATAACTCTTAACTGATCATTGGTGCCCATAGAGTAAAGGCTTATAAATGAAGCATAATGCATTGCATCACCCAGTTCGGGATGGACTGGAATACTTGGATGATTTTTCGTATCTATTGTTGTATCAAATTTTGCCACAGTATTGAAAACTGAGCAAGATTAACGTGAGCATTTGATTCGTGTCATTCTAAGCTCTAAATCATAAGTTATAGACAATTTAGTGCGGACACGTCAAGTTGATCGACCAGTTAAAATGATCGTTCTTAACTAATTATTGGTGCACATTGAGTAAAGGCTTATAAATGAAACATAATGCAAGGCTTCTAGGTTCGGGATAGATTGGATTAATTGGACGCTATATCGTATCTATTTATGTCTCAAATTTTGTCACAATATAGAAAATTGAGCTAGCTAAATATGGGAATTGGATTCGTGTAAATCTGAGCTCTAAATCATTAAATATGGACGATATAGTGCGGACATGTCAAGTTGATCGACATGTAAAAGTGATCATTCTTAAGTGATTACAGGTGCTGATAAAGTAAATGCTTATGAATGAAGTATAATGCATGACATCACGCAGTTTTGGCTATATTGGATTACTTGAACGGTTTTTCATATCTTTTTTATGTCGCAAATTTTGTCACAATAAAAAAAATTGAGGTAGCTTTACATGGGCATTGGATTCCTGTTATTCTGAGCTGTAAATCAAAAGTTAAGGATGATTTAGTGCGGACAAGTCAAGTTGATCACCTAGTTAAAGTGATCATTCTAAAGTGATCATTGGTGCTCATTAAGTAAACGCTTATAAATGAAGCATAAAGCATGGCATCACACTGTTTGGGATAGATTTGATAACTTGGATGTTCAAGTATCTAGTTCAATCGAAAATTTTGTCACAGTATAAAAGGGCGTTGGTTCGTGTCATTTTGAGCTATCAATAAAAAGTTACGGATGATTTTGTGCGGACATGTCAAGTTGATCGGCCAGCTAAAGTGATCATTCTAAACTAATCATTGGTTCTCATTGAGTTAAGGCTTATAAGTGAAGCATAATGCATGGCATCACACAGTTTTGGCTAGATTGTATTACTTGAATGCATTTTTTTATCTGTTTTTATCTCAAATTTTGTTACAATATAGAAAATTTAGCGACTTTAACTCGGGCATTGGATTTGTGTCATTCTGAGCCCTAAGTCAAAAGTTCCAGACGATTTAGTGCGGATATGTCAAGTTGATCGGCCAGTTAAAATGACCATTCTAAACTGATCATTGGTGCTCACTGAGTAAAGGCTTATAAATGAAACATAATGCATGGCATCATGCAGATTTGGCTAGATTGGATTACTTCAATGGTTTTTCGTATCTATTTTTGTCTCAAATTTTGTCATAATATAGAAAATTGAGCTAGCGTAATATGGGCATTGGATTCGTGTTATTCTGAGCTCTAAATCAATAGTTACGGATGATTTAGTGCAGACATGTCAAGTTCATCTCTTAGTTAAAGTGATCATTCTGAACTGATCATTGGTGCTCATTAAGTAAAGGCTTATAAATGAAGCATAATGCATGCCATCACACAGTTTTTGCTAGATTGGATTACTTTAAAACTTTTTCGTGTCTATTTCTATTTCTGTCACAATATAGAAAACTGAGCAAGATTAACGTGTATATTGCATTCGTGTGATTCTAATCTCTAAATCATAACTTATAGACGATTTAGTGCGGACATGTCAAGTTGATCGGCCTGTTAAAATGTCATTCTTAAGTAATTATTGGTGCACATTGAGTAAGGGCTGATAAATCAAACATAATGCATGGCATCGAGGTTCGGGATAGATTGGATTACTTGGATGCTTTGTCGTATCTATTTATGTCTCAAATTTTGTCACGATCTAGAAAATTGTGCAAGCTTAATATGGGAATTGGATTCGTGTAAGTCTGAACTCTAAATCATAAAATATGGACGATTTAGTGCAGACATGTCAAGTTGATCGGCATGTTAAAATGATCATTTTTAAGTGGTTATTGGTGTTGATAAAGTAAATGCTTATAAATGAAGCATAATGCATGACATCACGCTGTTTTGGCTATATTGGACTACTTGAATGGTTTTCCGTACCTTTTTCTGTCTCAAATATTGTCATAATATAGAAAATTGAGCTAGCTTTACATGGGCATTGGATTCCTGTTATTCTGAGCTGTAAATCAAAGGTTAAGGACGATTTAGTGCGGATATGTCAAGTTGTTCGCCTAGTTAAAGTGATCATTCTAAAGTGATCATTGGTGCTCATTAAGTAAATGCTTATAAATGAAGCATAAAACATGACATCACACAGATTGGGATGGATATGATAACTTGGACGCTTTCTCGTTTCTAGTTCAGTCAAAAATTTTGTCACAGTATAAAAGGGCATAGGTTCGTGTCTTTCTGAGCTCTAAATCAAAATTTATGGAGGATCTAGTGTAGACATCTTAAGTTGATGGGCCAGTTAAAGTGATCATTCAAGACTAATCATTGGTGCTCATTGAGTTAAGGCTTATAAATGATGCATAATGCATGGCATAACATAGTTTTAGCTAGATTATATTACTTGAACGCATTTTTGTATCTGTTTTTATCTCAAATTTGGCACAATATAGAAAATTTAGCTACTTTAACTTGGGCATTGGATTCGTGTCATTCTAAGCTCTAAATCAAAAGTTACGGACGATTTAGTGCGGATATGTCAAGTTGATCGGCCAGTTAAAGTGATCATTCTAAACTGATCATTGGTGCTCATTGAGTAAAGGCTTATAAATTAAACATAATGCATGGGATCATGCAGATTTGACTAGATTGGATTTCTTCAATCGTTATTCGTATCTATTTCTGTCTCAAACTTTGTCACAATATAGAAAATTGAGCTAGCTTAATATGGGCATTGGATTCGTGTTATTCTGACCTCCAAATCAAAAGTTACGGATGATTTAGTGCAGACATGTCAAGTTCATCGCTTAGTTAAAGTGATCATTTTGAACTTATTGAGTAAAAGCTTATAAATGAAGCATAATGGATGGCATCACACAATTTTGGATATATTGGATTACTTTAACACTTTTTCGTATCTATTTCTGTCTCAAATTTTGTTCCAATTTAGAAAGTTAAGCTTGCTTAACGTGGGCATTGGATTAGTGTCAGTTTGAGCTCTAAATCATAAGTTACAGACGATTAAATGCGGATATGTCAAGGTGATCGACAAGTTAGAGTAATCATTCTTAACTGATTATTGGTGCTCATTGAATAAAAGCTTATAAATGAAACATAATGCATTACATCACGCCATTCGAGATAGATTGGATTACTTGGACGCTTTGTCGTATCTATGATGTCTCAAATTTTGTCACAATATAGAAAATTGAGCTAGCTTAATGTGGGCATTGGATTCATGTCAGTCTGAACTCTAAATCATATAAGTTACAGACAATTTAGTGCGGACATGTCAAGTTGATCGGCCAGTTAAAGTGATCATTCTAAACTAATCATTGGTGCTCATTGAGTTATGGATTATAAATGAAGCATAATGCATGGCATCACACAGTTTTGGCAAGATTGTATTACTTGAACGCATTTTTGTATATGTTTTTATCTCAAATTTTGTCACAATATAGAAAATTTAGCTACTTTTACTTGGGCATTGGATTCTTGTCATTCTGAGCTCTAAATCAAAAATTATGGACGATTTAGTGCGGATATGTCAAGTTGATTGGCCAGTTAAAGTGATCACACTAAACTGATCATTGTTGCTCATTGAGTAAAGGCTAATAAATTAAACATAATGCATGGGATCATGCAGATTTGGCTAGATTGGATTACTTTAATGGTTTTTCGTATCTATTTCTATCTCAAACTTTGTCACAATATAGAAAATTGAGCTAGCTTAATATGGGCATTGGATTCGTGTTATTCTGAGCTCCAAATCAAAAGTTACGGATTATTTAATGCAGACATGTCAAGTTTATCACTTAGTTAAAGTTATCATTCTGAACTTATCATTGGTGCTCATTGAGTAAAGGCTTATAAATGAAGCATAGTGGATGGCATCTCACAATTTTGGATATATTGGATTACTTTAACACTTTTTGTATCTATTTCTGTCTCAAATTTTGTTCCAATTTAGAAAGTTGAGCTTGTTTAACGTGGGCATTGGATTCGTGTCAGTTTGAGCTCTAAATCATAAGTTACGGATGATTAAATGCGGATATGTCAAGTTGATCGACAAGTTAAAGTGATCATTCTTAACAAATTATTGGTGCTCATTGAAAAAAGGCTTATTAATGAAACATAATGCATTACATCACGCTATTCGGGATAGATTGGATTACTTGGACGCTTTGTCATATTTATTTATGTCTCAAATTTTGTCACAATATAGAAAATTGAGCTAGCTTAATGTGGGCATTGGATTCATGTCAGTCTGAACTCTAAATCATATAAGTTACATACGATTTAGTGCGGACATCTCAAGTTGATCGGCCAGTTAAAGTGATCATTCTAAATTAATAATTGGTGAGCATTGAGTAAACGCTTGTAAATGAAGCATAATGCATGTCATCACGCTATTCGGGATAGATTGGATTACTTGGATGCTTTGTCGTATCTACTTGAGTCTCAAATTTTGTCACAATATAGAAAAGTGAGGTAGCTTTACATGGGCATTGGATTCCTGTTATTCTTAACTTTAAATCAAAAATTACGGATGATTTAGTGCGGACATGTCAAGTTGATCGCCTAGGTAAAGTGATCGTTTTAAAGTGATCATTGGTGCTCATTAAGTAAATGCTTATAAATGAAGCATAAAGCATGGCATCACACTGTTTGGGATAGATGTGATAACTTGGACGCTTTGTCGTATATTTTTCAGTCGAAAATTTTATCACAGTATAAAAGATTGACCTAGCCTAACATGGGAATTGGTTCATGTCATTTTGTGCTCTAAATCAAAAGTTATGAACGATTTAGTGCGGACATGTCAAGTTGACCGGCCAGTTAAAGTGATCATTCTAAACTAATCATTGGTGCTCACTGAGTTAAGGATTATAAATAAACCATAATGCATGGCATCACATAGTTTTGGCTAGATTGTATTACTTGAACGCATTTTTGTATAGGTTTTTATCTCAAATTTTGTCACAATATAGAAAATTTTTAGCTACTTTAACTTGGGCATTGGATTGTTGTCATTCTGAGCTCTAAATCAAATGTTACGGACGATTTAGTGCGGATATGTCAATTTGATCTGCCAATTAAAGTGATCACTCTAAACTGATCATTGGTGCTCATTGAGTAAAGGCTTATAAATGAAACATAATGCATGGGATCATGAGGATTTGGCTAGATTGGATTACTTTAATGGTTTTTCGTATCTATTTCTGTCTCAAATTTTGTCACAACATAGAAAAAAGAACTAGCTTAATACGGGCATTGGATTCGTGTTATTCTAAGCTCCAAATAAAACGTTACGGATGATTTAGTGCAGAGATGTCAAGTTTATCGCTTAGTTAAAGTGATCATTTTGAACTGATCATTGGTGCTCATTGAGTAAAGGCTTACAAATGAAGCAAAATGCATGACAACACGCAGTTTTGGCTAGATTGGATTACTTTAACACTTTTTCGTATCTATTTCAGTCTTAAATTTTGTTGCAATATAGAAAATTAAGCTGGCTTAATGTGGTCATTGGATTCGTGTCAGTTTGAGCTCTAAATCATAAGTTACGGATGATTTAATGCGGACATGTCAAGTTGATCGGCCAGTTAAAGTGATTAATTTTAATTGATTATTGGTGCTCATTGAGTAAACGCTTATAAATGAATCATAATGCATGGCATCACGCAGTTCGTGATTGATTGGATTACTTTGACGCTTTATCGTATCTATTTATGTGTCAAGTTTTGTCACAATATAGAAAATTGAGATAGCTTAACGTGGGCATTGGATTCGTGTCAGTCTGAGCTCTACATCATAATTACGGACGATTTAGTGCATACCTGTCAAGTTGATCAGCATGTGAAAATGATGATTCTTCACTGCTCATTGGTTCTGATAAAGTAAACGCTTATAAATGAAGCATAATGCATGGTATCACGCAGTTTTGGCTAGATTGGATTACTTGAATGGTTTTTTGTATCTATTTATGTCTCAAATTTTGTCACAATTTAGAAAATTGAGCTAGCTTAACATGGGCTTTGGATTCCTGTTATTCTAAGCTCTAAATAGAAAGTTATAGACGATTTAGTGTGGAGATTTCAAGTTGAAAGCGTAGTTGAAGTGATCATTCTAAATTGATCATTGGCGCTCATTAAGTAAATCCTTATAAATGAAGCATAAAGCAAGGCATCACGCAGTTTGGGATAGATTGGATTACATGAATGCATTTTCGTATCTGTTTCTATCGAAATATTTTGTCACAATATAGAAAATTTAAATACTTTAACGTGGGCATTGGATTCGTGTCATTCTGAGCTTTTAATTAAAAGTTACAGACGATTTAGTGTGGATATGTAAAGTTGATTGGCCAGTTAAAGTGATCATTCTAAACTTATCATTGGTGCTCATTGAGTAAAGGCTTATCAGTGAAGCATAATGCATGGGATCACGCAGTTTTGGCTAGATTGGATTACTTCAATGGTTTTTCGTATCTATTTCTTTCTTAAATTTTGTCACAATATAGAAAATTGAGCTAGTTTAGTTTCGGCAATGGATTTGTGTTATTATGAGCTTCAAATAAAAATTTACAGACAATTGAGTGCGGATATGTAATGTTCATCGCTTAGTTAAAGTTATCATTCTAAACTGATCATTGGTTCTCATTGAATAAATGCTTATAAATGAAGCATAATGGATGGCATAACACAGTCCTGGATATCTATTGGATCACTTTAACGCTTTTTCATATCTATTTCTGTCTCAAATTTTGTCACAATATAGAAAATTGAGTTTGCTTAACATGGGCATTGGATTCGTGTCAGTTTGAGCTCTAAATCATAAGTTACGGACAATTTAATGTGGATAAGTCAAGTTGATCGGCAAGTTATCTTAACTAATTATTGGTTCTCATTGAATAAAGGCTTATAAATGAAACATAATGCATGGCATCACGCAGTTCAGGATAGATTGGATTACTTGGACGCTTTGTCGTATCTATTTATGTCTAAAATTTTGTCACAATATAGAAAATTGAGCTAGCTTAATGTGGGCATTGGTTTCGTGTTAGTGTGAGCTCTAAATCATTAAAGTTACCGACGATTTATTACGAACATGTCAAGTTGATCGGCATGTTAAAATTATCATTCTTAACTTATCATTGGTGCTGATAAAGTAAATTCTTATAAATGAAGCATAATGCATGGCATCACGCGGTTTTGGCTAGATTGGATTACTTGAACAGTTTTTTGTATCTATTTATGTCTCAAATTTTGTCACAATATAGAAAATTTAGCTAGCTTAACATGGGCATTGGATTTCTGTTATTCTGATCTCTAAATCAAAAGTTACGGATAATTTAGTGTGTGCATGTCAAGTTGATCGCGTAGTTATAGTGATCATTCTAAAGTGATCATTGGTGCTCATTAAGTAAATGCTTATAAATGAAACATAAAGCATGGCATCACACACTTTATGATAGATTGTATAACTTGGATGCTTTGTCTAATCTAGTTATGTGGAAAATTTTGTCACAGTAGAAAAGATTGAGCTAGCCTAACGTGGGCATTGGTTTGTTTTATTCTGAGCTCAAAATCAAAAGTTATGGAAGATTTTGTGCGGATATGTCAAGTTGATCGGCCAGTTAAAGTGATCATTCTAAACTAATCATTGGTTTTCATTGAGTAAAGGCTGATAAATGAAGCATAATGCATGGTATAACGCAGTTTGGGCTAGATTGGATTACTTGAACGCATTTTCGTGGGCATTGGATTTGTGTCAGTTTAAGCTCTAAATCATAAGTTACGGACGATTTAATGCAGATATGTCAAGTTGGTGGGCAAGTTAAAGTGATCATTCTTAACTGATTATTGGCGCTCATTGAATAAAGGGTTATAAATGAAACATAATGCACGACATCACGCAGTTCGGGATAGATTGGATTACTTGGACGCTTTGTCGTACCTATTTATGTCTCAAATTTGTCACAATATAGAAAATGTAGCTAGCTTAATGTGGGTATTGGATTCGTGTCAGTCTGAACTCTAAATCATATAAGTTACAGTGATTTAGTGCAGAAATGTCAAGTTGTTTGGCATGCTAAAATGATCATTCTTAACTGATCATTGGTGCTGATAAAGTAAACGCTTATAAATCAAGCATAATGAAAGGCATCACGCAGATTAGCTAGCTTAACATGGGCATTGGATTCCTGTTATTCTGATCTCTAAATCAAAAGTTACGGATAATTTAGTGCGGGCATGTCAAGTTGATCGTGTAGTTAAAGTGATCGTTCTAAAGTGATCGTTGGTGTTCATTAAGTAAACACTTATAAATGAATCATAAAGCATCACATCACAAGGTTTATGATAGATTGGATAACTTGGACGCTTTGTCGAATCTAGTTCTGTCGAAAATTTTGTCACAGTATAAAAGATTGAGGTAGCCAAACGTGGGCATTGGTTCGTGTCATTCTGAGCTCGAAATCAAAAGTTATGGAAGATTTTGTTCAGTCATGTCAAGTTGATCAACCACTTAAAGTGATCATTCTAAACTAATCATTGGAGCTCATTGAGTAAAGGCTTACAAATGAAGCATAATGCATGGCATCACGCAGTTTTGGCTAGATTGGATTACTTGAATGGTTTTTCGTATCTATTTATGTGTCAAATTTTGTCACAATATAGAAAATTTAGCTAGCTTAACATGGGCATTGGATTCCTGTTATTCTGATCTCTAAATCAAAAGTTACAGATAATTTAGTACGATCATGTCAAGTTGATCGTGTAGTTAAAGTGATCATTCTAAAGTGATCATTGCTGCTCATTAAGTAAACGCTTATAAATGAAACATAAAGCATGACATCACGAGGTTTATGATAGATTGGATAACTTGGAAGCTTTGTCGAATATAGTTCTGTCAAAAATTTTGTCATAGTATAAAGATTAAGGTAGCCTAAAGTGGGCATTGGTTTGTGTCATTTGAGCTTGAAATCAAAAGTTATGGAAGATTTTGTTCGGTCATGTCAAGTTGATCGGCCACTTAAAGTGATCATTCTAAACTAATCATTAGTGCTCATTGAGTAAAGGCATATAAATGAAGCATAATGCATGGCATCACGCAGTTTTGGCTAGATTGGATTACTTGAACGCATTTTCATATCTGTTTGTGTCTCAAATTTTATCCCAATATCGAAAATTTGAGCTAGTTTAACGTGGGCATTGGATTTGTGTCAATCTGAGCTCTAAATCAAAAATTACTGACGATTTGGTGCGTACATGTCAAGTTGATCTACCACTTAAAGTTATCATTTTAAACTAATCATTAATGCTTATTGAGTAAAAGCTTAAAAATGAACCATAATGCATGGCATCACACAATTCACGATAGATTGGATTACATGGACGCTTTGCTGTATCTATTTCTATCTCAAATTTTCCCACAATATAGAAAGTTGAGCAAGCTTAACATAGGCACTAGATACATGTCAGTCTAAGCTGTAAATCATAAGTTATGGATGATTTAGTGCAGACATGTCAAGGTTATTGACATGTTAAAATGATTATTCTTAACTGATCATTGGTGCTCATAAAGTAAACACTTACAAATGAGGCATAATGCATGACATCACACAGTTTTGGTTAGATTGGATTACTTGAACGGCTTTTCGTATCTATTTATGTCTCAAATTTTGTCACAATATAGAAAATTTAACTAGCTTAACATGGGCATTGGATTCCTGTTATTCTGAGCTCCAAATCAAAAGTTACAGACGATTTAGTGCACACATGTTAAGTTGATCACGTTGTTAAAGTAATCATTCGAAAGTGATCATTGGTGTCCATTGACTAAACACTTATAAATGAAGCATAAAGCATGGCATCACGTAGTTTAGGATACGTTGGATATCTTGGACGTTTTGTCGTATCTAGTTCTGTCCAAAATTTTGTCTAAATCAAAAGTTACGGATGATTTAGTGCGGACATGTCAAGTTGATCGGCCAGTTAAAGTGATCATTCTAAGTAGATCATTGGTGCTGATTGAGTAAAGGCTTATAAATGAAGCACAATGCATGGCATCACGCAGTTTGGGATAAATTAGATTACTTGGATGCTTTGTCGTATCTAGTTATATCTCAAATTTTGTCACAATATAGAAAATTGAACTAGATTAATATGGGCATTGGATTCGTGTCATTCTGAGTTTTAAGTGAAAATTTATGGACGATTTAATGTAGACATGTCAGTTAAAATGAACATTCTAAACAGATCGTTCGTGGTCATTGAGTAAAAGCTAATAAATGAAGAATAATGTATGGCATCACGTAGTTTGGGATTTACTTAATTACTTGGATGCTCTGTCGTATCTATTTCTCTCTCAAATTTTGTCACAATATAGAAAATTGAGCTAGCTTAGCGTAAGCATTGGAATCGTGTCATTTTAACCTGTAAATCAAAAGTTACGGATGATTTAGTGCGGACATATCAAGTTGATCGGCAAGTGAAAGTGATCATTCCAAACTGATCATTGGTGCTCATTAAGTAAAAGGCTTATAAATGAGGCATAAAGCATGGCTCTAGGCAGTTTCGGATAGATTGGATTACTTTGATGCTTTGTCATATCTACTTATGTCTCAAATTTTGTCACAATATAGAAAATTAAGGTAGCTGAATGTAAGAATTGGATTCGTGTCATTCGGAGTTCTAAATTAAAAGTTACGGATGATGTAGTGCGGACATGTCAAGTTAATCGACCAGTGAAAGTGAGCATTCTAAACTGATCATTGGGGCTGATTGAATAAACGCGTATAAACGAAGCATTATGCATGGCATCACACAGTTTTGGATAGATTGGATTACTTGAATTTTTTTTCGTATCTTTTTTTTGTCTCAAATTTTGTTACAGTGTAGAAAATTGAACTAGCTTAACGTGGTTATTAGATTTGTGTCGTTCTGAGCTCTAAATCAAAAGTTACGGACGATTTAGTGCATACATTTCAAGTTGAGTGGCCATTTAAATAGATCATTGGTGCTCATTAACTAAAGGCTTATAAATGAAGTATAAAGCATGACATCAAGTAGTTTGTATAGATTGGTTTTCATAGATGCTTTCTAACCTCTGTTTCTGTATCAAATTTTGTCAAATATAGAAAATTGAGCTTGCTTACCATGGGCATTGGATTCATGTCATTCTGAATTATAAATCAAAAGTTACAAACGATTTAATGCGGACATGTCAAGTTGATCGTCCAGTTCATATGATCATTCTAAACTGAACATTGGTGCTCATGGAGTAAAGGCTTATAAATGAAGCATAATGCATGGCATCACGGAGTTTATGATAAATTGGGTTACTTGGATGTTTTTTCGTATCTGTGTCTCAAATTTTGTCAACAAGATAGAATATTGAACTAGCTTAATGTGGCCATTGGATTCGTGTCATTTTGAGCTACAAATCAAAATTTATGGACGATTTAGTGCAAACATGTTAAGTTGATTGGCTAGTTAAAATGATCATTTTAAATTGATCATTGGTACTCATTGAATAAACGCATATAAATGAATAATAATGCATTGCGTCACGCAGTTTGTGATGGATTAGATTACTTAGACGCTTTGTTGTATCAAGTTCTGTCTCAAATTTTGTCACAATATAGAAAATTGAACTAGCTTAATGTGGGTAATTGATTGTTGTGTTTCTGAGCTCTAAATCAAAAGTTACGGACAATTTAGTGCATACATGTCAAGTTGATCGGCGAGTTAAAATGATCACTGATCGTTGGTGCTCATTGAGTAAAAACTTATAAAATGAAAATAATGCATGGCATTATGTGTGTCATTTTGAACTCGAAATCAAAAGTTACGGACGATTTAGTGTGGACATGACAAGTTGATTGGCCAGTTAAAGTGATCATTTTAAACTGATCATTGGTGCTGATTGAGTAAAGGCTTATAAATGAAGCATAATGCATGGCAACACACAGTTTTGGATAGATTGGGTTGAGTAGAAACTTATAAATGAAAATAATGCATGGCATCATGCATTTTGGGATGGATTTGATTACTTGGACGCTTTGTCGTATCTATTTCTGTATCAAATTTTGTCATAGTATAGAAAATTGAGCTAGATTAACGTGGGCATTGGATTCGTGTCATTTTGAAAACGAAATCAGAAGTTACAGATGATTTAGTTAGTAAAAGCTTATAAAAGAAAAATAATGCAGGGCATCACGAAGTTCGGGATGGATAGGATTACTTGGATTCTTTGTTGTATCTATTTTTGTATCAAATTTTGTCATAATATAGAAAACAGAGCTAGTTTAACGTGGCCATTGGATTCGTGTCATTCTGAGCTCTAAATCAAAAGTTATGGACGATTTAGTGCGGACATGTCAAGTTGATTGGCCAGTTAAAGTCATACTTTTAAACTGATCATTGGTGATGATTGAGTAAAGGATTATAAATGAATCATAATACATGGCATCACACAGTTTTAGACAGATTGGATTACACCGACGCTTTGTCGTATCTATTTATGTCTCAAATTTTGCTACACTATAGAAAATTGAGAAGCTTAATGTGGGCATTGGATTCATGTGTTTCTGAGCTCTAAATCAAAAGTTACGAACGATTTAGTGTGGACATGTTAAGTTGATTGGCAAGTTAAAATGATCATTCTAAATTGATCATTGGTGGTCACTGAGTAGAAGATTATAAATGAAAAATAATGCACGGCATCACGCAGTGTCGGATGGATTGGATTACTTGGATGCTTTGTCAAATCTATTTTTGTCTCAAATATTGTCACAATATAGAAAATTGAGCTAGCTTAACGTATGCATTGAATTCGTGTCAATTTGAGCTCTAAATAAAACTTATGGACGATTTAGTGCGGAAATGTCAAGTTGATCGGCGAGTTAAAGCGATCATTCTAAATAGAACATTGGTGCTCATTAAGTATAGGCTTATAAATGAAGCATAACGCATGACATCACACTGTTTTGGATAGATTGGATTACTTGGATGCTTTGTCCTATCTATTTCTATCTCAAATTTTGTTACAATATAGAAAATTGAGCTAGCTTAACTTGTGCATTGGATTCGTTTAATTCTAATCTATAAATCAAAAGTTATAGACGATTTAGTGCGGACATGTCAAGTTGAGTCACAAGTTAAACTGATCATTCTAAACTAATTATTGGTGTTCATCAAGTAAAGGCTTATAAATGAGGCATAAAGCATGGCATCACGCAGTTTGAGATAGATTGGATTACTTTGACGCTTTTTCGTATCAAGTTCGATTTCAAATTTTCCCACTATATAGAAAATTAAACTGGTTTAATGTGGGCATTGGATTCGTGTCATTCTGAGCTATAAATCAAAAGTTATGGATGATTTAGTGCAATAGGACAAGTTTATCGGCCAGTTAAAATGATCATTCTAAACTGATCATTGGTGCTCATTGAGTAAAAGCTTATAAATGAAAATAATGCAATGCATCACGCAGTTTGGGAAGTATTGGATTACTTGGATGCTTTGTCGTATCTATAATTATGTCTCAAATTGTTTTACAATATAGAAAATTGAGCTAAATTAACGTGGGCATTTGATTTGTGTCATTCTGACCTCTAAATAAAAAGTTATGGACAATTTAGTGCGGACCTATCAAGTTGATCGACCAGTTAAGGTGACCATTCTAAACTGATCATTGGTGCTCATTGAGTAAAGGCTTATAAATGAAGCATAATGTGTGGCATCACGCAGTTTTGAATAGATTAGATTACATGGATGCTTTGTCGTATCTAGTTCTGACTCAAATTTTTTCACAATATAGAAAATTGAACTAGCTTTATGTGGGCATTGGATTCTTGTCATTCAGAGCTATAAATGAAAAGTTATGGACCATATAGTGCAGACATGTCAAGTTGATTGGCTATTAAAAATGATCATTCTAAACTGATCATTGGTGCTCATTGAGTAAAAACTTATAAATGAAGAATAATGGATAGCTTCACACAGTTCGGGACAGACTGGATTACTTGGAAGCTTTGTCGTCTCTATTTCTGTCTTAAATTTTGTTACACTATAGAAAATTGAGCTAGCTTAACGTGGGTATTGGATTCGTGTGTTTCCGAGCTTTAAATCAAAAGTTACAAACGATTTACAGCGGACATGTCAAGTTGATCAGGGAGTTAAAATGATCATTCTAAACTAATCATTGGTGCTCATTAAGTAAAGGCTTATAAATGAGGCATAAAGCATGGCATCACGCAGTTTGTGATAGATTGGATTACTTTGACGCTTTCTCGTATCAAGTTCTGTTTCAAATTTTGGCACAATATAGAAAATTAAATTAGCTTAGTGTGGGCATTGGATTCATGTTATTTTGAGCTATAAATCAAACGTTATGGATGATTTAGTGCAAACATGACAAGTTGATCGGCCACTTAAAATGATCATTCTAAACTGATCATTGGTGCTCATTGAGGAAAGCTTATAAATGAAAAATAATGCATGGCATCACACAGTTTGGGAAGGATTTGATTATTTGGACGCTTTGTCGTATATATAATTATGTTTCAAATTTTGTCACAAAATAGAAAATTGAGCTAGATTAACGTGGGCATTTGATTCGTGTCATTCGGAGCTTTAAATCAAAAGTTACAGAAAATTTACTGCGGACATGTCAAGTTGATCGGCGAGTTAAAATGATCACTCTAAACTAATCATTGGTTCTCATTAAGTAAAGGCTTATAAATGAGGCATAAGCATGTCATCACGCAGTTTGGGATAGATTAGATTACTTGATGCTTTTTCGTATCTAGTTCTATCTCAAATTTTGTCACAATACACAAAATTGAACTAGCTTTATGTGGGCATTGGATTCGTGTCCTTCAGAGCTATACATGAAACGTTATGGACGATATAGTGCATACATATCAAATTGATCGGCTAGTTAAAATGATCATTCTAAACTGATTGTTGGTGCTCATTGAGTAAAAACATATAAATGAAGAATAATGCATAGCTTCACATTGTTTGGGATAGATTGGATTACTTGGACGCTTAGTCGTATTGTATCAAATTTTTTCATAATATTGAAAATTCAGCTAGCTTAACGTGGGCATTGGATTCGTGTCATTCTGAGCTCTAAATCAAAGGTTACGGATAATTTAGTGCGGACATGTCAAGTTGATTGCCCAGTTAAAGTGATCATTCTAAACTGATCATTGGGGTTGATTGAGTAAAGGCTGATAAATGAAGCATAATGCATGACATCACAAATTTTTGGATAGACTAGATTACTTGGACGCTTTGTCGTATCTACTTCAGTCTCTGATTTTGTTAGAATATAGAAAATTGAGCTAGATTAACATGGGCATTGTATTTGTGTCATTTTGTACTCTAAATCAAAAGTTACGGACGATTTATAGCGGACATGTCAAGTTGAGGGGCTAGTTAAAGTGATCATTCTAAACAGATTATTGGTCCTCATTAAGTAAAGGCTTATAAATGGATCATAAAGCATGGCATCAAGTAGTTTGGATAGATTGGATTACTTGGACGGTTTGTCCTCTCTATTTCTGTCTCAAATTTTGTCAAAATATAGAAAGTGAGCTTGTTTAACGTGGGCATTGGATTCGTGTCATTCTGAGCTCTAAATCAAAAGTTACGGACGATTTAGTGTGGACATGTCAAGTTGATTGGCCAGTTCATATGCTTATTCTAAACTTATCATTGGTGCTCATTGAGTAAAAGCTTATATATGAAAAATAATGCATGGCATCATAGAGTTTGGGATGGATTGGATTACTTGGACAATTTGTCGTATCTATTTTTTTTTCAAATTTTTTCACAATATAGAAAATTGAACTAGTTTAATGTGGGCATTGAATTCGTGTCATTCTGAGCTACAAATCAAAAGTTATTGATGATTTCGTGCAGACAGATAAAGTTGATCGGGCAGTTAAAGTTATCATTCTAAACTGATCATTGGTGCTCATTGAGTACAGGCATATAAATGAAGCATAATGCATGGCATCACACCGTTTTAGATAGATTGGATTATTTGGACGCTTTGTCGAATCTATTTCTATCTCAAATTTTGTTACAATATACAAAATAGAGCTAGATTAACGTGGGCATTGGATGTGTGTCATTCTAAACTCTAACTCAAAAGTTACATATGATTTAGTGCGGACATGTCAAGTTGAGTGGCCGCTAAAGTGATCATTTTAAACAAATCACTGGTGCTCATTCAGTAAAAGCTTATAAATGAAGCATAAACCATGGCATCAAGTAGTTTGGATATTGGATTACTTCGACACTTTGTCGTCTCTATATATGTATCAAATTTTGTCAAAATATAGAAAATTGAGCTTGTTTAACGTGGGCATTGGATTCGTGTCATTCCGAGCTCTAAAACCAAAGTAGTGGGCGATTTAGTGTGGACATGTCAAGTTGATTGGCCAGTTAATATGATTATTCTCAACTGATCATTGGTGGTCATTGAGTAAAAGCTTATAATTGAAAAATAATGTGTGGCATCGCAGAGTATGGGATGGATTGTATTACTTGGACGCTTTGCCGTATCCATCTCAAATTTTGTCATATTATAGAAAGTTGAACTAGCTTAATGTGGGCATTAGATTTGTGTCATTCTGATCTAAAAATCAAAAGTTATGGACGATTTACAGCAGACATGTCAAGTCGATTACCCAGTTGACATTATCAATCTAAACTTATCATTGGTGCTCATTCAGTAAACGCTTATAAATAAAGAATAATGCATAGCATCACACAGTTTGCGATGGAATGGATTACTTAGACGCTTTGTCGCATCTATTTCGGTTTCAAATTTTGTCATAATATAGAAATTTTGAGCTAGCTTAAAGTGGGCATTGGTTTCGTGTCATTCTGAGCACTAAATTAAAAGCTACGGACGATTTAGTGTGGACATGTCAAGTTGATCGGCTTGTTAAAGTGATCATTCTAAAGTGATCATTCGTGCTCATTGAGTAAAGGCTTCTAAATGGAGCATTATGCATGGCATCAAAAGTTATGGATGATTTACTGCCGACATGACAAGTTGATCGGCCAGTTTAAATGATCATTATAAACTGATCATTGGTGCTCATTGAGTAAAAGCTTATAAATTAAAAATAATGCATGGCATCACGCAGTTTGGGATGGATTGGATTACTTGAACGCTTTTTCGGATCTATTTTTGTCTCAAAATTTGTAACAATATAGAAAATTAAGCTAGCTTAACGTGGGAATTGTAATCGTCTCATTCTGAGCTCTTAATCAAAAGTTACGGACGATTTAGTGCGGACATAACAAGTTGATTGGCCACTCAAAGTCATAATTCAAAACTGATCATTCATGCTCATTACGTAAAGGGTTGTAAATGAAGCATAATGCATGACATCACACAGTTTTGTATAGATTGGATTAATTGAATGCTTTGTCGTATCTATTTCTGTCTCAAGTTTTATTACAATATAGTAAATTGACCTAGCTTAACGTGGGCATTGGATTCGTATAATTTTTAGCTATAAATCAGAAGTTACGAACGATTTAGTGCCGACATGTCAAGTTGAGTTGCAAGAGAAAGTGATAATTCTAAACAAATCATTTGTGCTCATTAAGTAAAGGCTTATAAATGAAGCATAAAGCATGGCATCAAGTAGTTTTGATAGATTGGATTTCTAGGACGCTTTTTCGTCTCTATTTATGTCTCAAATTTTGTCAGAATATAGAAAATTGAGCTTGATTAACGTGGCCATTGGATTTGTGTTATTCTAAGCTCTAAATCAAAAGTTACGGATGATTTAGTGTGGAAATGTCAAGTTTATCGGCCAGTTAATATGATTTTTCTAAACAGATCATTGGTGCTCATTGAGTAAAACATTACTAATGAATAATAATGCATGGTGTCACGCAGTTTGGAATGGTTATTATTACTTGGACCCTTTGTCGTATCGATTTCCGTCTAAAATTTTGTCACAATATAGAAAACTTAACTAGCTTAATGTGGGCATTGGAGTCCTGCCATTTTGAGCTAAAAATCAAAAGTTATGGATGATTTAGTGAAGACATGTCAAGTTGATCATCCAGTTAAAATGATCATTCTAAACTGATCATTGGTGCTCATTGAGTAAACGCTTATAAATGAAAAATAATGCATGGCGTTAGGTAGTTCGGAATGTACTGGATTACTTGAACGGTATATCGTATCTACTTATTTCTCATATTTATCACAACATAGAAACTTGAGATAGCTTAACGTGGGTATTGGATTCGTGCCATTCTGAGCCCTAAATCAATAGTTAGGTAAGTGCGGACATGTCAAGTTGATTGCCGAATTAAAGTGACCATTCTAAACGGATAATTGGTTATCATTGAGTAAAGGCTTATAAATGAAGCATAATGCATGGCATCACGCTGTTTTGGATAGATTGGATTAATTTGATGCTTTATCGTTTCTGTTTCTATCTCAAATTTTGCTACACTCTAGAAAATTGAGGTTGGTTAACGTGGGCATTGGATTCGTCTGTTTTTGAGCTCTAAATCAAAAGTTACAGAAAATTTAGTGCGGACATGTCAAGTTGATCGGCGATTTAAAATAATCATCCAAAATTGATCATTGATGCTCATTAAGTAAACGCTTATAAATGAGGCATAAAGCATAGCATCACACAATTTGGGATACATTGGATTACTTGAACGCATTGTCGTATCTAGTTCTGTTTCAAATTTTATCACAAAATAGAAAATTGAACTAGCTTAACGTAGCCATTGGATTCTTATCATTCCGAGCTCTAAATCCAAAGTTATGGACGACTTAGTGCGGATATGTCAAGTTGATCGGCCACTTAAAGTTATAATTCTAAACTGATCATTCGTGCTCATTATGTTATGGGTTATAAATGAAGTATAATGCATTGCATCACACAGTTTTGAATCGATTGGATTACTTGGATGCTTTGTCGTATCTATTTATGTTTTAAATTTTGTCAAAATATAGAAAATTGAGCTTGACGTGGCTATTGGATTCGTGTCATTCTGAGCTCTAAATCAAAAGGTACGGATGTTTTAGTCTGGACATGTCAAGTTGATTGGCCAGTTAATATGATTATTCTAAACTGATCATTGGTGCTCATTTAGTAAAAGCTTGTAAATGAAAAATAATGCACGGCATCACGTAGTTTGGGATGGATTGGATTACTTGGACACTTTGTCATATCTATTTTGTCTCAAATTTTGTCACAATATAGAAAACTGAACTAGCTTAATGTGGGTATTTGATTCGTGTCATTCTGAACTTTAAATCAACATTTATGGACATTTTAGTGAAGACATGTCAAGTTGATCGGCAAGTTAAAATGTTCATTCTAAACTGATGATTGGTTCTCATTGAGTAAACACTTATAAATGAAAAATAATGCATGGCATCATGCAGTTTGGAATGGACTGGATTACTTGGACTCTTTATCGTATCTATTTATTTCTCAAATTTTTTCACAACATAGAAAATTGAGCTAGCTTAACGTACAATAGAAAATTGAAAATTAAAGTGACCATTCTAAACTGATCATTGGTGCTCATTGAGTAAAGATTGATAAATGAAGCATAATACATGGCATCACGTAGTTTTGGATAGATTGGATTAATTGGACACTTTGTCGTATCCAGTTCTGTCTCAAATTTGTCACAATATAGAAAATTGAACTGGCTTAATGTGGGCATTTGATTCATGTCATTCTGAGATATAAATCAAAAGTTATGGATGATATAGGCAGACATGTCAAGTTGATCGGCCAGTTAAAATGATCATCCTAAATTGATCATTGATGCTCATTAAGTAAACGCTTACAAATGAGACATAAAGCATAGCATCACACAGTTTGGGATACATTGGATTACTTGGACGCTTTATCGTATCTATTTATCTCTCAAATTTTGTCACAACATAGAAAATTGAGCTAGCTTAACGTGGGCATTGGATTCGTGCCAGTCTGAGCTCTAAATAAAATGTTATAGATGATTTAGTGGCGACATGACAATTTGATCAGCCAGTTAAAGTGAGCATTCTAAGCTGATCATTGGAGCTCATTGAGTAAAGGCTCATAAATGAAGCATAATGCATGGCATCACGTAGTTTTGGATAGATTGGATTAATTGGATGCTTTGTCGTATCTAGTTCTGTCTCAAATTTGTCAAAAAATAGAAAATTTAACTGGCTTAATGTGGGCATTTGATTCATGTCATTCTAAGATATAAATCAAAAGTTATGGACGATATAGGCAGACATGTCAAGTTGATCAGCCAGTTAAAATGATCATTCTAACGTTGGTGCTCATTGAGTAAAAGCTTATTAATGAAGAATAATGCATGGCTTCACACACTTTGGGATGGAATGGATTACTTGGACGCTTTGTCGTATCTATTTCTGTCTCAAATTTTGTCACAATATAGAAATTTTCAGCTAGATTAAAGTGGGCATTGGATTCGTGTCATTCTGAGCTCTAAATCAAAAGTTACGGATGATTTAATGTGGACATGTCAGGTTGATCACCCAGTTAAAGTTATCATTCTAAACTGATCATTGGTGCTTACTGAGTAAAGGCTTATAAATGGAGCATAATGCATCGCATCACACAGTGTTGGATAGAATGGATTACTTGGACGCTTTGTCGTACCTATTTCTATATTAAATTTTGTTACACTATAAATGGATTACTTGGACACTTTGTCGTATCTATTTCTGTCTCAAATTTTTTTACACTATAGAAAATTGAGGTAGCTTAATGTGGGCATTGGATTCTTGTGTTTCTGAGCTCTAAACCAAAAGTTACAGACAATTTAGTGCGGACATGTCAAGTTGATTTGCGAGTTAAGAAGATCATTTTAAATTGATTATTGGTGCTCATTGAGTAAAGGCTTATAAATGAAGCATAATGCATGGCATCACATTGTTTTTGATAGATTGGATTACTTGGACGCTTAGTCGTATCTAGTTTTGTTTCAAATTTTGTCATAATATAGAAAAATTGAATTAGTTAATAAGGGCATTGCATTCGTATCATTCTGACCTATAAATCAAAAGTAATATGGACGATTTAGTGCTGACAAGATAAGTTGATCGGGCAGTTAAAATGATTATTCTAAACTGATCATTGGTGCTCCTTGAGTAAAAGCTTATAAATGAAAAATAATGCATGGCATTAATCATTTTGGGATGGATTGGATTACTTGGACGCTTTGTCGTATCTATTTCTCTAAAATTTTGTCACAATATAGAAAATTGAGCTAACTTAATGTGGGCAATTGATATGTGTCACTATGAGCTATAAATCAAAAGTTATGGGCGATATAGTGTAGACATGTGAAGTTGATCGGCCAGTTACAATGATCATTCTAAATTGAATGTTGGTGCTCATTGAGTAAAAGCTTATAAATGAAAAATAATGCATAGCATCACGTATTTTGGGATGGATTGGATTACTTGGACGCTTTGTCGTACCAATTTTTGTCTCAAATTTTTTCACAATATAGAAAATTGAGCTAGCTTAACGAGGGTGTTGGAGTTGTGTCATGCTGTGCTCTAAATAGAAAGTTACGGACGATTTAGTTCGGACATGTCAAGTTGATCGGCTACTTAAAGTGTTCATTCTAAACTGATCATCACTGCTCATTAAGTAAAGGCTTATAAATGAAGCATAAAGCATGGCATCATGCAGTCTGGGATAGATTGGATTACTTTGACGCTTTGTCAGCTCTACTTCTATCTCAAATTTTGTCAAAATATAGAAAATTTATCTAGTTTAACGTAGGCATTGGAATCGTGTGATTCTAAGCTTTAAATCAAAAGTTACAAACGATTTAGGGCTGACATGTCCAGTTGATCGGCCAGTTTATATGATTATACTAAACTGATCATTCGTTCTCATTGAGTAAATGCTTATAAATGAAGCATAATTTACGGCATCACACAGTTTTGGATACATTGGTTTAATTGGACGTTTTGTCGTATCTATTTATGTCTCAAATTTTGTTACAATATAGAATAATGAGCTAGCGTAACGTGGGCATTGGATTCGTGTCACTCTGAGCTCTAAATCACAAGTTACAGATGATTTAGTGCGGAGATGTCAAGTTTATCGGCCAGTTTAAGTGATCATTCTAAACTGATCATTGGTGCTCATTAAGTAAAGGCTTATAAACAAAGCATAATGCATGGCATCACGCAGTTTGGGATAGATTGGATTACTTCTACGCTTTGTCGTATCTAGTTCTGTTACAAATTTTGTCACAATTCAGAAAATTGAACTAGCTTATCGTGGGCATTGGATTTGTGTCGTTCTAAGTTATAAATCGAAAGTTATACATGATTTAGTGTAGACATGTCATGTTGATCGGCCAGTTTAAATGATCATTCTAAACTGATCATTGGTGCTCATTGAGTAATGGCTTATAAATGAAGAATACTGCATCACATCACGCATTTTGGGATGGACTGGTGTACTTGGACGGTTTGTCATATCTATTTATGGCTCAAATTTTTTCACAATATAGAAAATTGTGCTGGCTTGACGTGGGCATTGAATTCATGTTATTCTGTGATTTAAATAAAAAGTTATGGACGATTTAGTGCGGACATGTCAAGTTGATCAGCCAATTAAAGTGATCATTCTAAACTGATCATTGGTAATCAGTGAGTAAAGGTTTATAAATGAAGCATAATGCCTGGCCTCAAGAAGTTCGGGATAGATTGGATTACTTGGACGTTTTTTCATATCTATTTTTGTCTTAAATTTTGTCACAATATAGAAAATTGAGCTAGCTTATCGTGGGCATTGGATTCGTTTCATTCTGAGCTATAAAAGAAAAGTTATGAACGATTTAGTACAGACATGTTAAGTTGATCGACGAGTTCAAATGATCATTCTAAACTGATCGTTGGTGCTCGTTTAGTAAAAGCTTATAAATGAAAAATAATGCAAGGCATCACACGGTTTGGGATGGACTGGATTACTTGGACGGTTTGTCGTATCTATTTCTGACTCAAATTTTGTCACAATTTAGAAAATGGAGCTCGCTTAATGTGGGCATTGGATTCGTGTCATTCTGAGCTCTAAATCACAAGTTATGGACGATTTAGTGCAGAATGTCAAGTTGATCAGCCAGTTAAAGTGATGATTCTAAACTGATCATTGGGTGCTCAGTAAGTAAAGGCTTATAAAATGAACAATAAAGGATGTCATCACGCAATTTAGGATAGATTGGATTAATTGGACGCTTTGTTGTCTCTACTTCTTTCTCAAATTTTGTCAAAATATAGAAAATATGACTAGCTTAACGTGGGCATTGGGTTCATGTCATTCTGAGCTCGAAATCAAAAGTTACGGATGATTTAGTACGGACATGTCAAGTTGATCGGGTTAGAAAATAACACACTCGCAACTCTTCATCTTCCATCAAAATATTTTTTCAGAACAGGTATTTTTAACACATTTGTTAAGTGTATTTGTAAGTGTCTCAAGAGTAAATCAAACTTTAGAAGCACCAAACTTGTTAATGGAGGCTCTAGTAGCAGAAATGAAGAAAACATTACAAATAGAGCTGGAAGCCATTCATTTGCGGCTTGATGATGTTCGGAACAATAGTAACACTGAAGGAGGTCCAAGGAGAACTAGGAATCCCTTTAGACATGGCCAAAATGAAGAAACAGAATCCTACTATAGTCGTGGCAGTGAAGGAGTAGGAGAACCCAAAGGAGGCCTAGGCATGTAGGAGAAGATAGGGGTCAGCCTAATGACACCTTAGGAGGTCTTAAACTTAAAATACCATCATTTTATGGCAAAAAGTATCCAGACATTTACCTGGAATGGGAGAAGAAGATAGAGCTGGTGTTTGATTGCCAATACTATTCCCAGCTCAACAAGGTCCGCGTAGCTGCTACCGAGTTTTATGAGTATGCACTCAGCTGGTGCGATAAATTGGTCACTTCCAGAAGACATAATGGTGAGTATCCATTAGAATCACGGGCAGATATGAATCCATAAACTAGACATTGGTGCTCATTGAGTAAAAGCTTATAAATGAAGCATAATGCATGGCATCGTGCAGTTTGGGATAGCTTGAATTATTTGTACGCTTCGTCGTACCTACTTTTCTCTCCATTTTGTCACAATATAAAAATTGAATAGCTTGACATGGGCATTGGATTCGTATCATTCTGTGCTCAAAATCAAAAGTTAAGGATGATTTAGTGTGGACACGTCAAGTCGATCGCCTAGTTAATATGATTATTCAAAAATGATAATTTGTGCTCATTGAGTAAAGGCTTATAAATGAATCACAATGTAAGGCATCACACATTTTGGGATAGATTGGATTACTTGGGCGTTTTGTCATATCTATTTTTGTCTCAAATTTTGTCAACATATAAATAATTGAGCTAGCTTAACGTGGGCATTGGATTCGTGTCATTTTGAGCTCCAAATCAAAAGTTAAGGACGATTTAGTGTGGACATGTCAAGTTGATGGGTTAGTTAAAGTGATCATTCTAAACTGATCATTGGTGCTCATTATGTAAAGGCTTATAAATGAAGCCTAAAGAATGGCATCACGCAGTTTCAGATAGATTGAATTACTCGGACATTTTGTCATCGCTACTTCTATCTCAAAATTTGCCAAAATATAGAAAATTTATCTCGTTTAACGTGGGCATTGGATTCATGTCATTATGAGCTCTAAATCAAGAGTTACAGATGATTTACTCTGGACATGTAAAGTTGATCAGCCATTTAATATGATTATTCTTAACTGATCAATTGTGCTCATTGAGTAAATGCTTATAAATGAAGCATAATGCATGGCATCACACAATTTTTGATAGATTGGATTACTTGGACACTTTGTCGTATCTATTTCTGTCTCAAATTTTGCCACAATATATAAAATTGAGCTAGCTTAACGTGGGCATTGGATTTGTGTCATTCTGAGCTCTAAATCAAAAGTTAATGACGATTTAGTGCAGACATGTCAAGTTGATTGGACACTTAAATTGATCCTTCTAAACTGATTATTGGTGCTTATTAAGTAAAGGCTTATAAATGAAGTATAAATCATGGCATCACGCAATTTGCAATAGATTGGATTACTTGGATGCTTTGTCGTCTCTATTTTTTCTCAAATTTTGTAAAAATATAGAAAATTGAGCTAGCTTAACGTGGACATTGGATTTGTATCATTCTGAGTTATAAATCAAAAGTTACCAAAGATTTAGTGCGAACATGTCAACTTGATCGGCCAGTTAAAGATATCATTGTAAACTGATCAGTGGTGCTCATTGAGTAAAGGCTTATAAATGAATCATAAGGCATGACATCGTGCATTTGGGATAGATCGGATTACTTGGACGCTTTGTCATATCCAGATCGGATTACTTGGACGCTTTGACATATCTAGTTATGTCTCAATTTTCTTCACAATATTTAAAATTGGACTAGCTTCATGTGGGCATTGGATTCATGTCATTGTGAGCTCTAAATCAAAAGTTACCCATGATTTTGTGCAGACACGTCAAGTTGATCGGCTAGTTAAAGTAATCATTCTAAACTGATCATTGGTGCTCATTGAGTAAAGGATTATAAATGAAACATAGTGCATGGCATGACATAGTTTTGGATAGATTGGATTTTTTTAACGCTTTTTCATATCTATTTCTGTCTCAAATTTTGTTAAAATGTAGAAAATTGATCTAGCTTAACATGGACATCAGATTCGTGTGTTTCTGAGCTCTAAATCGAAAGTTACACATGAATTATTGCAGACATGTCAAGTTGATCGGCCTGTTAAAGTGATCATTCTAAACTATCATTGGTGCTCATTAAGTAAAGGCTTATAAATGAAGCATAAAGCATGGCATCACGCAGTTTGGGATAACTTGGACGCTTTATCGTCTGTATTTCAGTTTCAAATTTTTTCAAAATATAGAAACGTGAGCTAGTTTAAAGTGGGCATTGGATTTATGTCATACTGATCCCTAAATAATAATTTATGAATAATTTAGTGCGGACATGTCAAGTTGATCGGCAAGTAAATGAACAATTAGGCATGGCATCGTGCAGTTAGGGATAGATTAGATTACTTGGACAATTTGTCATATCTAGTTCTGTCTATATTTTTTCACAATATTGAAAATTGAACTACCTTAATGTGGACATTTCATTCGTGTCATTCCGAGCTCTAAATCATAAATTACGGATGATTTAGTGCGGACATGTGAAGTTGATCGGCCAGTTAAAGTGATCATTCTAAACTGATCATTGGTGCTCATTGAGTAAAGGCTTATAATTGAAGCATAATGTATGGCATCACACAGTTTTGGATATATTAAATTACTTGGAAACTTTGTCATATCTATTTCTATCTCAAATTTTATTACTATATAAAAAATTGAGCTAACTTAACGTGGGCATTGCATTCATGTGTTTCGGAGCTCTAAATCGAAAGATACACACGATTTAGTGCGGACATGTCAAGTTGATCGGCCAGTTAAAGTGATCATTCTAAACTGATCATTGGTGCTCATTATCTAAAGGCTTATAAATGAAGCATAAAGCATGGCATCACACAGTTTGGGATAGATTGGATTACTTAGAGGCTTTGTCGTCTCTATTTTTGTTTCAAATTTTGTCAAAATATAGAAAATTTAGCTACTTTAACGTGGGCATTAGATTCGTGTCATAATGAGCCCTAAATCAAAATTTACGAATGATTAGAGCGGACATGTCAAGTTGATCGGCAAGTTAATATGATATTTCTAAACTAACCTTGGTGCTTATTGAGTAAAGGCTTATAAATGAAGCATAATGCATGCCATCACACAGTTTTGGATGGATTGGATTACTTGGATGGTTTTTCATATCTGTTTTGGTCTAAAATTTTGTTACAATATATAAAATTGACCTAGCTTATCGTGGGCAATGGATTCATGTCATTCTGAGCCATAAATCAAAAGTTACGAACGATTTGGTGCGTACATGTCTTGTTAATTAGCCAGTTAAAGTGATCATTTTAAACTGATCATTGGAGCTCATTAAGTAAAGGCTTATAAATGAAGCATAATACATGGCACCATGCAGTTTGGGATAGATTGGATAACTTGGACGCTTTGTCGTCTCTATTTATATCTCAAATTTTGTGAAAATATAGAGAAATGAGCTAGCTTAACGTGGGCGTTGGATTCGTGACCTTCAGAGCCCTAAATCAAAAGTAATAGACGATGTAGTGCTGACATGTCAAGTTGAGTGGCCAGATAAAGTAATGATTCTATAAAAATCATTGGAGCTCATTAAGTAAAGTCGTATAAATGAAGTATAAAGTATGGCATAAAGCATGACATCAAGCATTTTGGATAGATTGGATTACTTGGATGCTTTTTCGCATCTATTTTTGTTTTAAATTTTGTCAAAATATAGGGAAATGAGCCACCTTAACGTGGGCATTGGATTCGTGTCATCTTAGCTCTAACTCAAAAGTTATGAACGATTTAGTGCTGACATGTCAAATTGAGTGGCTAGTTAAAGTGATTATTCTAAATAAATCATTGGTGCTCATTAAGTAAAGCCTTATAAATGAAGCATAAAGCATGGCATAAAGTAGTTTGGATAGATTGGAATACTTGAACGCTTTGTCGTCTCTATTTCTATCTCATATTTTGTTACAGTATAAAAAGTTGAGCACTTAATCAAGAGTTACGAAAAATTTAGTGCAAACATGTCAAGTTGATTGGCCTTTTAAAGTGATTATTCTAAACTGATCATGGGTGCACATTAAGTAAAGGCTTATAAATGAAGCATAAAGCATGACATCACGCAGTTTGGTATAGATTGGATTACATGGACACTTTGTCGTCTCTATTTGTATCTCAAATTTTATTAAAATATAGAAAATTGAGCTAGCTTAACGTGGGCATTGGATTCGGGACATTTTGAGTTCTAAATAAAAATTTATAGATGATTTACTGCGGACATGTCAAGTTGATTGGCGAGTTAAAATGATCCTTCTGAAATGATCATTGGTGCTCATTGAGTAAAGGCTTATGAATGCAGCATAATGCATGGCATCATGCAGTTTGGGATAGATTGGATTACTTGGACGCTTAGTCGTATCTAGTTATGTGTAAAATTTTGTCACAATATAGAAAATTGAAGTAGCTTAATGTGGGCATTGGTTTCGTGTCAATTTGAGATATAAATCAAAAGTTACAGCCGATTTAGTGTGGACATGTCAAGTTGATCGGCCAGTTAAAGTGATCATTCTAAAATGATCATTGGTGCTCATTGAGTAATAGTTTATAAATAAAGCATAATGCATGGCATCACACAGTTTTGGATAGATTGGATTACTTTGAAAATTTGTCATATCTATTTATGTCTCAAAGTTTGTTACAATATAGAAAATGGAACTAGCTTCATGTGGGCATTGGAGTCACATCATTCTGAGCTACAAATCAAAAGTTATGAACGATTTGTTGCAGACATGACAAGTTGATCGGCCAGTTAAAATGGTTATTCTAAATTGATCATAGGTGCTAATTGAGTAAAAGCTTATAAATGAAAAATAATGCATGGCATCATGCAGTTTGGGATGGATTGGATTACTTGGATGCTTTGTCGTATCTATTTCTGTCTAAAATTTTGTCACCATATAGAAAATTGAGCTAGCTTAACGTGGGCATTGGTTTCGTGTTATTCAGAGCTCTAAATAAAAAGTTACGAACGATTTATTGCGGGCATGTCAAGTTGATCAGCCAGTTTAAGTAATCATTCCAAACTGAGCATTGGTGCTCATTAAGTAAAGGCTTATAAATGAAGCATAAAGCATGGCATCACGGAGTTTGGGATAGAATGGATTACTTTGATGCTTTGCCGTCTCTACTTCTGTCTCAAATTATGTCAAAATGTAGAATATTTTATCTAGCTTAACATGGGAATTGGATTATTGTCATTCTAACTTAAAATCAAAAGTTAAGAACGATTTAATTCACACATGCCAAGGTTATCGGCCAGTTAATATATTATTCTCAACTTATCATTGGTGCTCATTGAGTAAAAGCTTATAAATGAAACATAATGCATGGCACCACACAATTTTGGGTAGATTGGATTACTTGGACGCATAGTAGTATCTAGTTCTATCTCAAATTTTGTCACAATATACAAAATTGAAGTACCTTCATGTGGGCATTGGATTCGTGTCATTGCAAGCTATAAATCAAAAGTTACTAAAGATTTAGTGCACACATGTCAAGTTGATCGGCCAAATAAAGTGCTTATTCTAAGAAGATCTTTGGTGCTCATTGTGTAAAGGCCTATAAATGATGCATAATGCATGTCATCACACAGTTTTGGATAGATTGGATTACTTAGATGCTTCGTCGTCTCTATTTCTGTTTCAAATTTTGTCAAAATATAGAAAATTGAGTTGGGTTAATGTGGGCATTGGATTCATGACTTTTTTAACTCTAAATTAAAAGTTACGGAGGATTTAGTGCGGACATGTTAAGTTGATCGGCTAATTAAATTGATCATTCTAAACTAATCAATGGTGCTCATTGAGTAAAGGTTTATAAATGAAGCATAATTCATGACATCACGAAGTTTGGGATAGATTGGATTACATGGACGCTTTTTCGTATCTAGATATGTTTCAAATTTTGTCATAATATAGAAAACTAAACTACCTTAATGTAGGCATTGGATTCGTGTCATTCTGAGCTATAAATGAAAAATTATGGACCATTTAGTGAAGAAATGACAAGTTGATCGGCCAGTTAAAATGATCATTCTAAACTGATTATTGGTGCTCATTGAGTAAAGGCTTATAAATGAAGCATAATGCAGGGCATCACACAGTTTTCAAAAGATTGGATTACTTGGACGCTTTGTCACATCTATTTCAGTCTCAAATTAAGCTAGCTTAATCCGGGCATTGGATTCGTGTGTTTCGGAGCTCTAAATCAAAAGTTAGGGACGATTTAGTGCGGACATGTCAAGTTGATTGACTAGTTAAAGTGATCATTCTAAACTGATCATTGGTGCTCATTGAGTAAAGGCTTATAAAGAAGTATAAAGCATGACATCACGCAGTTTGGGATAGATTGGATTACTTGAGCATTTTGTCATCTCTATTTCGGTCTCAAATTTTGAAAAATTATAGAAAATTGAGCTAGCATAACGTGGGCATTGGATTCGTGTCATTCTTAGCTTTAAATACAAAGTTACGTTCGATTTAGTGCGGACATGTCAAGCTGATTGGCCAGTTAATGTGATCATTCTCAACTGATCGTTGGTGCTCATTAAGTAAAAGCTTTTAAATGAAGCATAAATCATGGCATCACACATTTTGGGATAGATTGGATTACTTGGATGCTTTGTAATCTCTATCTAGATTAACGTGGGCATTGGATTCGTGTCATTCTGAACTTTAAATCAAAAGTTACAGATGATTTAGTGTGAACTTTAAATCAAAAGTTAACTTGATCAGCCAGTTAATATGATTATTCTTAACTGATCATTGGTACTCATTGAGTAAATGAAGCATAATGCATGCAATCACACAGTTTTGGATAGATTAGATTACTTGCAAGCTTTTTCGTATCTATTTCTATCTCAAATTTTGTTACAATATAGAAAATTGAGCTAGCTTAACATGGGCATGGGATTCGTGTGTTTCTGAACTCTAAATGCAAAATTACAGAAGCTTTAGTGCGGACATGTCAAATTGATCGGCCAGTTTAATTGATCATTTTGAACTAATCATTCGTTCTCATTGAGTAAAGGCTTATAAGTGAAGCATAACGTGTGGGATCACGCAGTTTGTGATAGATTGTATTACTTGGACGCTTTGTTGTCCTACTTCTGTCTCAAATTTTGTTAAAATATAGAAAATTCAGCTAGTTTAACATGGGCATTGGATTCGTGTCATTCCGAGCTCTGAATCAAAAGTAATGAATGATTTAGTGCGGACATGTCAAGTTGAGTGGTCAGTTAAAGTGATCATTCTAAACAAATCATTGGTCCTTATTAAGGAAAGGTTTATAAATGAAGCATAAAGCATGGCATCACGCAGTTTGGAATAGATTGGATTACTTAGACGCTTTGTCGTATTTAGTTTTTACTCAAATTTTATCACAATATATAAAATTAAACTAGCTTAACGTGGGCATTGGATTCGTGTCAATATGAGCTCTAAATCAAAAGTTACAGACGATTTAGTGCGGACAGTGAAGTTGATCGGCTAGTTAAAGTGATCGTTCTAAAGTTATCATTGGTGCTTATTAAGTAAAGGCTTATAAATGAAGCATAATTTTAGCATCATACAATTTTGGATAGATTAGATTACGTGGATGCTTTGTCGTATCTATTTCGGTCTTAATTTTTGTAACATTATTGGAAATTGTGCTAGCTTAACGTGGGTATTGATTTCGTGTATTTCTGAGCTCTATACCGAAAGTTACTGACGATTTAGTGCGGAAATGTCAAGTTGATCGGCGAGTTAAAATGATCATTCTAAACTGATCATTGGTGCTCATTGTGTAAAGGCTTATAAATGATCTATAATGCATGGCATCATATAGTTTTGGATAGATTAGATTACTTGGACGCTTTGTCATATTTATTTCTGTCTCAATTTTTGTTACATTATAAAAAATTGAGCTAGCTTAACGTGGGCATTGGTTAGTGTCGTTCTGAGCTCTAAATCAAAAGTTACGAATGATTTAGTGCAGACATGTCAAGTTGAGTTGCCAGTTAAAGTGATCATACTAAATAGATCATTGGTGCTCATTGAGTAAAGGCTTATAATTAAAGCATAATGCATAGCATAACACAATTTTGGATAGATTCGATTACTTGGACAGTTTTTAGTATCTAGTTTTCTCTCAAATTTTGTCACAATAAAGAAAATTGAACCAGCTTAACATGGACATTGGATTCGTGTTATTTGAGCTCTAAATCAAAAGTTACAAAAGATTTTATGCGGACATGTCAAGTTGATCTGCTAGTGAAAGTGATCATTCTAAGCTGATCATTGGTGCTCATTGAGTAAAGGATTATAAATGAAGCACAATGCATAGCATCACAGATTTTGGATAGATTGGATTACTTGGGCGCTTTGTCGTATCTCTTTCAGTCTCAAATTTTGTCACAATATAGAAAAGTGAGCTAGCTTAACGTGGGCATTGGATTCGTGTCATTCTGAACTATAAATCAAAAGGTATGGACGATTTAGTGTTGACATGACAAGTTGATCGGCTGGTTAAAATGATCATTCTAAAATGATCATTCTAAACTAGTCATTGGTGCTCATTGAGTAAAGGCTTATAAATGAAGCACAATGCATGGCATCACGCAATTTGGTATAGATTGAATTACTTGGACGTTTGTCAAATTGAACTGGTTTAATATGGGCATTGGATTCGTGTCATTCCTAGCTATAAATCAAAAGTTACGGTTGATTTAGTGCAGACATGTCAAGTTGATTGGCTAGTTAAGGTGACCATTCTAAACTGATCATTCGGGCTAATTGAGTAAAGGCTTATAAATGAAGCATAATGCATGGCATCATGCAGTTTTGGTTAGATTAGATTACTTGGACAGTTTGTCGTATCCAGATCTGTTTCAAATTTTGTCAAAATATAGAAAATTGAACTAGCTCAGTGTGGGCATTGGATTCTTCTCATTCTGAGCAATAAATCAAAAGTTACAGACGATTTATTGCGGACATGTCAAGTTGATCGGCCAGTTAAAGCGATCATTCTAAACAAAGTGCTCATTGAGTAAAGGTTTATAAATGAGGCATAATGCATGGCAGCACAAAGTTTTGGATAGAAATGATTTGTTCGACTCTTTGTCGTATCTATATCTGTCTAAAATTTTGTTAAAATATAGAAATTTTAGCTAGCTTAATGTGAGCTTTGGATTTGTGTGTTTCTGAATTCGAAATAAAAAGTTACAGACAATTTAGTGCGGACATGTCAAGTTGATGGTCGAGTTAAAATGATCATTCTAAACTGATCACTGGTGCACATTAAGTGAAGGCTTATAATTGAGGCGTCAAGCATGGCATCATGCAGTTTGGGATAGATTGGATTACTTGAACGCTTTGTCGTATCTAGTTCTGTTTGAATTTTTTACACATTATAGAAAATTGAACTAGCTTAATGTGGCATTGGATTCGTGTCATTCTAAGCTATAAATCAAAAGTTATGGACGATTTAGTGCAACCATGACAAGTTGATCGGCCGGTTTAAATGATTATTCTAAACTAATCATTGGTGCTCATTGAGTATAAGCTTATAAATGAAAATAATGCATGGCATCATGCAGTTTGGGATGGATTGGATTACTTGGACCTCTGTCGTATCCATTTCTGTTTCAAATTTTGTTACAATATAGAAAATTGAACTAGCTTAATGTAGGTGTTGGATTCGTGTCATTCTGAGCTATAAATCAAAAGTTATGGACGATTTAGTGTAGATATGACAAGTTGATCGGACGGTTAAAATGATAATTCTCCAATGATCATTCTAAACTGATCATTGGTGATCATTGAGTAAAGGCTTATGAATGAAGCATAATGCATGGCATCACGCAATTTGGGATAGATTGAATTACTTGGACAGATTGTCGTATATAGTTCAGTTTCAAATTTTGTCATAATATAAAAATTGAACTGGTTTAATGTGGGCATTGGATTCGTGTTATTCTGGGATATAAATCAAAAGTTACGGATGATTTAGTGTAGACATGTCAAGTTGATCGGCCAGTTAAGGTGACCATTCTAAACTGATCATTGGTGCTCATTGAGTAGAGGCTTATAAATGAAGCATAATGAATGGCATCACGCAGTTTTAGATAAATTAGATTATTTGGAAGGTTTGTCATATTAAGTCATGTTTCAAATTTTCTCAAAATATATAAAATTGAACTAGCTTATTGTGGGCATTGGATTCGTGTCATTATGAGCTATAAATAAAAAATTACAGATGATTTAGTGCGGACATGACAAATTGATCGGCTAGTTAAAGTGATCATTCTAAACTAATCATTGGTGCTCATTGATTAAAAGCTTATAAATGAAGTATAATGTGTAGCATCACGCAGGTAGCGATAGATTGGATTTCTTGCACGCTTTCTTGTCTCTACTTGTGTCTCAAATTTTGTCAAAATGTAGAAAATTTATCTACTTTAACATGGGCATTGGATTCTTGTCATTCTGAGGTCAAAATCAAAAGTTACGAACGATTTACTATAGACATGTCAAGTTGATCAGCCAATTAATATAATTATTCTAAGCTGATCATTGTTTCTCATTGAGTAAAGGCTTATAAATGATGCATAATGCATGACATCATACATTTTTAGATAGATTGGATTACTTGGATGCTTTGATGTATTTATTTTTGTCTCAAATTTTGTTACAATATAAAAATTGAGCTTGCTTAACTTGTGCATTTGTTTCGTGTGTTTTTAAGCTCTAAATCAAAAGTTACAGACGATTTAGTGCGGACATGTCAAGTTGATTGGCGAGTTAAAATGATCCTTCTAAACTGATCATTGGTGCTCATTAAGTAAAGGCTTATAAATGAGGCATAAAGCATGGAATCACGTAGTTTGGGATAGATTGGATTACTTGGATGCTTTGTCGTATCTAGTTCGGTTACCAATTTTGTCATAATATAGAAAATTGAACTAGCTTAATGTGGGCATTGGATTCGTGTCATTCTGAGCTATAAATCAAAAGTTATGGACGATTTAATGCACACATGACAAGTTGATCGGCCGGTTAAAATTATTATTATAATATGATCATTAGTGCTCATTGAGTAAAAGCTTATAAATGAAAATAATGCATGGCATCACGCAGTTTGGGATGGATTGGATTACTTGGATGCTTTGTCGTTTCTATTTCTGTCTCAAATTTTGACACAATATAAAAAATTGAACTAGCTTAAGGTGGGCGTTGGATTCGTGTCATTCTGAGCTATAAATCAAAAGTTATGAACGATTTATTGTAGACATGACAACTTGATCGGCTAGTTAAAATGATCATTCTAAAATGATCATTCTAAACTTATCATTGGTGTTCATTGAGTAAAGGCTTATAAATGAAGCATAATGCATGGCATCACGCAGTTTGGGATAGATTGAATTTCTTGGACGGTTTGTCATATATAATTCTATTTCAAATTTTATCATAATATAAAAAATTGAACTGGTTTAATGTAGGCATTGGATTCGTGTCAGTTAGAACTATAAATCAAAAGTTATGCATGGATGATTTAGTGGAGATATGTCAAGTTGATCCGCCAGTTAAGGTGACCATTCGAAACTGATCATTGGTGCTCATTGAGTATAGGCTTATAAATCAAGCATAATGCATGGCATCACACAGTTTTGGATAGATTTGATTACTTGGACAGTTTGTCGTATTTATTTTTGTTTAAAATTTTGTCAAAATCTAGAAAACAGAACTAGGTTAGTGTGGGCATTGGATTCGTGTCACTTTTAACTATAAAACAAAAATTACGGACGATTTAAGGCAGACATGTCAAATTGATCGGCTAGTTAAAGTGATCATTCTAAACTAATCATTGGGGCTCATTGATTAAAAGCTTATAAATGAATTATAACGTGTGGCATCACGCAGTTTGCGATAGATTGGATTACTTGAACACTTTCTCGTCTCTACTTTTGTCTCAAATTTTGCAAAATATTGAAAATTTATCTAGTTTAATGTGGGCATTGGATTCGTGTCATTCTGAGTTCAAAATCAAAAGCTACGAACGCTTTACTATAGACTTGTCGAGTTGATCGGCTAATTAATATAATTATTCTAAACTGATCATTGGTGCTCATTGAGTAAAGGTTCATGGCATCATACAGTTTTGGATAGATTGGATTACTTGGACGCTTTGTCGTATTTATTTTTGTCTCAAATTTTCTTACAATATACAAAATTTAGCTAGCTTAACGTGTGCATTGGATTCGTGTCATTCTCAGCTCTAAATCAAAAGTTGCAGACAATTTAGTGCGTAAATGTCAAGTTGAGTGGCCAGTTAAAGTGATCATTCTAAAAAGATTAATTGGATTACTTGGACGCTTTGTAGTATTTAGTTTTGTTACAACTTTTGTCAAAACATAGAAAATTTGAACTAGCTTAATGTGGGCTTTGGATTCATTTCATTCTGAGCTATAAATAAAAAGTTATAGACGATTTCGTGCAAACATGACAACTTGATCAGCCGGTTAAAATGATAATTCTAAAATGATCTTTCTAAACTGATAATCGGTGCTCATTGAGTAAAGGCTTATTAATTAAACATAATGCATGACATCACGTAGTTTGGGATAGATTGAATTACTTGTACAGTTTTTCGTATATAGTTCTGGTTCAAATTTTGTCATAATATAAAAAGTTGAACTGGTTTAATGTGGGCGTTGGATTCGTGTCATTCTGAGTTTTAAATAAAACGTTACAGAAGATTTAGTGCAGACATGTCAAGTTGATCGGCCAATTAAGGTGACCATTCTTAGCTCAGTGGATTTGTGTCATTCTCAGCTCTAAATCAAAACTAACGTATGATTTAGTGCGGAATTGTCAAATTGATCGGCCAGTTAAAGTGATCATTATAAACTGATCATTGGTGCTCATTGAGTAAAGGCTTATAAATGAAGCATAATGCATGACATCACAGAGTTTGGGATAGATTAGATTACTTGAACGATATCTCGTATCTTATTTTGTTTCAAATTTTGTCACAATATAAAAAATTGAACTAGCTTAATGTGGGCATTGGAATTATTGTCATTCTGAGCTATAAATCAAAAGTTATGTACGATTTAGTGCAGACATGACAACTTGATCGGTCAATTCAAATGATCATTCTAAACTGATCATTGGTGCTCATTGAGTAAAAGCTTATAAATTAAAAATAATTCATAGCATCAGGCCGTTTAAGATGGATTGGATTACTTTAACTCTTTGTCGTATCTATTTTAGTCTCAAATTTTGTCACAATATAGAAACTTGATCTAGCCTAACGTGGGCATTGGATTCGTGTCATTCTGAACTTTAAAACAAAAGTTACAGATGATTTAGTGTGAACATGTCAACTTGATCAGCCAGTTAATATGATTACTCTTAACTGATCACTGGTGCTCATTGAGTAAAAGCTTATAAATGAAGCATAATGCATGCAATCACACAGTTTTGGATAGATTAGATTACTTGGAAGCTTTTTTGTATCTATTTCTATCTCAAATTTTGTTACAATATAGAAAATTGAGCTAGCTTAACATGGGCATGAGATTCGTGTGTTTCTGAACTCTAAATGAAAAATTATAGAAGCTTTAGTGCGGACATGTCAAATTGATCGGCCAGTTTAATTGATTATTCTGAACTAATCATTGGTTCTCATTGAGTAAAGGCATATAAATGAAGCATAACGTGTGGGATCACGCAGTTTGCGATAGATTGTATTACTTGGAGGCTTTGCATCCTACTTCTGTCTCAAATTTTGTTAAAATATAGAAAATTCAGCTAGTTTAACATGGGCATTGGATTCATGTCATTCCGAGCTCTCAATCAAAAGTTATGGATGATTTAGTGTGGACATGTCAAGTTGAGTGGCCAGTTAAAGTGATCATTCTAAACAAATCATTGGTCCTCATTAAGGAAAGGTTTATAAATGAAGCATAAAGAATGGCATCACGCAGTTTGGGATAGATTGGATTACTTAGACGCCTTGTCGTATCTAGTTTTGACTCAAATTTTATCACAATATAGAAAATTAAACTAGCTTAATGTGGGCATTGGATTCGTGTCAATATGAGCTCTAAATCAAAAGTCACAGACAATTTTTTGCGGACAGTCAAGTTGATCGGCCAGTGAAAGTGATCGTTCTAAAGTTATCATTGGTGCTTATTAAGAAAAGGCTTATAAATGAAGCACAATTTTAGCATCACACAATTTTGGATAGATTATATTACGTGGATGCTTTGTCGTATCTATTTTGGTCTCAATTTTTGTAACATTTTTGGAAATTGAGCTAGCTTAACGTGGGCATTGATTTTGTGTATTTCTGAGCTCTATATCGAAAGTTACTGACGATTTAGTGCAGAAGTGTCAAGTTGATCGGCGAGTTAAAATGATCATTCTAAACTGATCATTGGTGCTCATTACGTAAAGGCTTATAAATGATCTATAATGCATGGCATCATATAGTTTTGGATAGATTAGATTACTTGGACGCTTTGTCATATTTATTTCTGTTTCAAATTTTGCTGCAATATAAAAAATTGAGCTAGCTTAACGTGGGCATTGGTTAGTGTCGTTCTGAGCTCTAAATCAAAAGTTACCAACGATTTAGTGCATACATGTCAAGTTGAGTTGCCAGTTAAAGTGATCATTCTAAATAGATCATTGGTGCTCATTGAGTAAAGGCTTATAAATAAAGCATAATGCATAGCATCACACAATTTTGGATAGATTCGATTACTTGGATAATTTTGTGTATCTAGTTTTGTCTCAAATTTTGTCACAATAAAGAAAATTGAACTAGCCTAACGTGGGCAATGGATTCGTGTCATTCTGAGCTCTAAATCAAAAGTTACAAAAGATTTTATGCGGACATGTCAAGTTGATCGGCTAGTGAAAGTGATCATTCTAAACTGATCATTTATAAATGAAGCACAATGCATAGCATCCCAGATTTTGGATAGATTGGATTACTTGGACGCTTTATCGTATCTATTTCAGTCTCAAATTTTGTCACAATATAGAAAAGTGAGCTAGCTTAACGTGGGCATTGGATTCATGTCATTCTGAGCTATAAACCAAAAGGTATGGACGATTTAGTGTAGACATGACAAGTTGATCGGATGGTTAAAATGATCATTCTAAACTGATTATTGGTGCTCATGAAGTAAAGGATTATAAATGAAGCATAATCCATGGCATCACGCAGTTTGGTATAGATTGAATTACTTGGACGTTTGTCAAATTGAACTGGTTTAATATGGGCATTGGATTCGTGTCATTCCGAACTATAAATCAAAAGTTACGGTTGATTTAGTGCAGACATGTCAAGTTGAACGGCCAGTTAAGGTGAGCATTCTAAACTGAACATTCGGGCACATTGAGTAAAGGCTTATAAATGAAGCATAATGCACGGCATCACGCAGTTTTGGTTAGATTAGATTACTTGGACGGTTTGTCGTATCCAGATCTGTTTCAAATTTTGTCAAAATAGAGAAAATTGAACTAGCTTAGTGTGGGCATTGGACTCTTGTCATTCTGAGCTATAAATCAATAGTTATGGTGGATTTATTGCGGACATGTCAAGCTGATCGGCCAGTTAAAGCTATCATTCTAAAAAAATCATTAGTGCTCATTTAGTAAAGGTTTATAAATGAGGCATAATGCATGGCATCACAAAGTTTTGGATATATTGGATTACTTGGACTCTTTGCCGTATCTATTTCTGTCTCAAATTTTGTTACAATATAGAAATTTTAGCTAGCTTAATGTGGGTCTTGGATTCGTGTATTTTTGAACTTGAAATAAAAAGTTATAGACGATTTTGTGCGGACATGTCAAGTTGATGGTCGAGTTAAAAAGATCATTCTAAACTGATCATTGGTGCGCATTAAGTATAGGCTTATAAATGAGGAATCAAGCATGGCATCATGCAGTTTGGGATAGATTGGATTACTTGAACGCTTTGTCGTATCTAGTTCTCTATCAATTTTATACACATGATAGAAAATTGAACAAGCTCAATGTGGCATTGGATTCGTGTCATTCTGAGCTATAAATCAAAAGTTATGGACGATTTAGTGCAACAATGACAAGTTGATCAGCCGGTTAAAATGATTATTCTAAACTTATCATTGGTGCGCATTGAGTAAAAGCTTATAAATGAAAATAATGCATGGCATCACGCAGTTTGGGATGGATTGGATTACTTGGATGCTGTCGTATCTATTTCTGTCTCAAATTTTGTCACAATATAGAAACGTGAGCTAGCTTAACGTGGGCATTGGATTCATGTCATTCTGAGCTATAAACCAAAAGGTATGGACAATTTAGTATAGACATGACAAGTTGATCGGATGGTTAAAATGATCATTCTAAAATGATCATTCTAAACTGATTATTGGTGCTCATGGAGTAAAGGCTTATAAATGAAGCATAATCCATGGCATCACGCAGTTTGGTATAGATTGAATTACTTGGACGTTTGTCAAATTCAACTGGTTTAATATGGGCATTGGATTCGTATCATTTCGAACTATAAATCAAAAGTTACGGTTTATTTAGTGCAGACATGTCAAGTTGAACGGCCAGTTAAGGTGACCTTTCTAAACTGATCATTCGGGCTCATTGAGTAAAGGCTTATAAATGAAGCATAATGCATGGCATCACGCAGTTTTTGTTAGATTAGATTACTTGGACGGTTTGTCGTATCCAGATCTGTTTCAAATTTTGTCAAAATATAGAAAATTGAACTAGCTTAGTGTGGGCATTGGATTCTTGTCATTCTGAGCTATAAATCAAAAGTTACGGTGGATTTATTGCGGACATGTCAAGCTGATCGGCCAGTTGAAGCGATCATTCTTAAAAAATCATTAGTGCTCATTTAGAAAAGGTTTATAAATGAGGAATAATGCATGGCATCACATTGTTTTGGATATATTGGATTACTTGGACTCTTTGTCGTATCTATTTCTGTCTCAAATTTTGTTAAAATATAGAAATTTTAGCTAGCTTAATGTGGGCATTGGATTCGTGTGTTTTTGAACTTGAAATAAAAAGTTACAGACGATTTTGTGCGGACATGTGAAGTTGATGGTCGAGTTAAAATGATCATTCTAAACTAATCATTGGTGCGCATTAAGTATAGGCTTATATATGAGGAATCAAGCATGACATCATGCAGTTTGGGATAGATTGGATTACTTGAACGCTTTGTCGTATCTAGTTCTGTATCAATTTTTTACACATTATAGAAAATTGAACAAGCTTAATGTGGCATTGGATTCGTGTCATTCTGAGCTATAAATCAAAAGTTATGGATGATTTAGTGCAACCATGACAAGTTGATCAGCCCGTTAAAATGATTATTCTAAACTGATCATTGGTGCTCATTGAGTAAAAGCTTATAAATGAAAATAATGCATGGCATCACGCAGTTTGGGATGGATTGGATTACTTGGACGTCTGTCGTATCTATTTCTGTCTCAAATTTTGTCACAATATAGAAAAGTGAGCTAGCTTAACGTGTGCATTGGATTCATGTCATTCTGAGCTATAAACCAAAAGGTATGGACGATTTAGTGTAGACATGACAAGTTGATCGGATGGTTAAAATGATCATTCTCAAATGATCATTCTAAACTGATTATTGGTGCTCATGGAGTAAAGGCTTATAAATGAAGCATAATCCATGGCATCACGCAGTTCGGTATAGATTGAATTACTTGGACGTTTGTCAAATTGAACTGGTTTAATATGGGCATTGGAGTCGTGTAATTCCGAACTATAAATCAAAAGTTACGGTTTATTTAGTGCAGACATGTCAAGTTGAACGGCCAGTTAAGGTGACCATTCTAAACTGATCATTCGGGCTCATTGAGTAAAGGCTTATAAATGAAGCATAATGCATGGCATCACGCAGTTTTGGTTAGATTAGATTAGTTGGACGGTTTGTCGTATCCAGATCTGTTTCAAATTTTGTCAAAATATAGAAAATTGAACTAGCTTAGTGTGGGCATTGGATTCTTGTCATTCTGAGCTATAAATCAAAAGTTACGGTGGATTTATTGCGGACATGTCAAGCTGATCGGCCAGTTAAAGCGATCATTCTAAAAAAATCATTAGTGCTCATTTAGTAAAGGTTTATAAATGAGGCATAATGCATGGCATCACAAAGTTTTGGATATATTGGATTACTTGGACTCTTTGTCGTATCTATTTCTGTCTCAAATTTTGTTAAAATATAGAAATTTTAGCTAGCTTAATGTGGGCATTGGATTCGTGTCTTTTTGAACTTGAAAAAAAAAGTTACAGACGATTTTGTGCGGACATGTGAAGTTGATGGTCGAGTTAAAATGATCATTCTAAACTAATCATTGGTGCGCATTAAGTATAGGCTTATAAATGAGGAATCAAGCATGGCATCATGCAGTTTGGGATAGATTGGATTACTTGAACGCTTTGTCGTACCTAGTTATGTATCAATTTTTTACACATTATAGAAAATTGAACTAGCTTAATGTGGCATTGGATTCGTGTCTTCTGAGCTATAAATCAAAAGTTATGGACGATTTAGTGCAACCATGACAAGTTGATCAACCGGTTAAAATGATTATTCTAAACTGATCATTGGTGCTCATTGAGTAAAAGCTTATAAATGAAAATAATGCATGGCATCACGCAGTTTGGGATGGATTGGATTACTTGGACATCTGTCGTATCTATTTCTGTCTCAAATTTTGTCACAATATAGAAAATTGAACTAACTTAATGTGGGTGTTGGATTCGTGTCATTCTGAGCTATAAATCAAAAGTTATGGACGATTTAGTGTAGATATGACAAGTTGATTGGACTGTTAAAATGATAATTCTAAAATGATCATTCTAAACTGATCATAGGTGATCATTGAGTAAAGGCTTATGAATGAAGCATAATGCATGGCATCACGCAGTTTGGGATAAATTGAACTACTTGGACAGATTATCGTATATAGTTCAGTTTCAAATTTTTTCATAATATAAAAATTGAACTGGTTTAATGTGGGCATTGGATTTGTGTCATTATGGGCTATAAATCAAAAGTTATGGACGATTTAGTGTAGACATGTCAAGTTGATCGGCCAGTTAAGGTGACCATTCTAAACTGATCATTGGTGCTCATTGAGTAGAGGCTTATAAATGAAGCATAATGAATGGCATCACGCAGTTTTGGATAGATTAGATTACTTGGAAGGTTTGTCGTATTGAGTTATGTTTCAAATTTTCTCAAAATATATAAAATTGAACTAGCTTATTGTGGGCATTGGATTCGTGTCATTCTAAGCTATAAATCAAAAATTACACATGATTTAGTGCGGACATGACAAATTGATCGGCCAGATAAAGTGATCATTCTAAACTAATCATTGGTGCTCATTGATTAAAAGCTTATAAATGAAGTATAACGTGTAGCATCACACAGGTTGCGATAGATTGGATTACTTGCACTCTTTCTCGTCTCTACTTCTGTCTCAAATTTTGACAAAATGTAGAAAATTTATCTACTTTACCATTGGCATTGGATTCGTGTCATTCTGAGGTCAAAATCAAAAGTTATGAACGATTTACTATAGAAATGTCAAGTTGATCGGCCAATTAATATACTTATTCTAAGCTGATCATTGTCTCTCATTGAGTAAAGGCTTATAAATGATGCATAATGCTGGCATCATACATTTTTAGATAGATTGGATTACTTGGATGTTTTGACGTATTTATTTTTGTCTCAAATTTTGTTACAATATGAAAAATTGAGCTTGCTTAACTTGTGCATTTGTTTCGTGTGTTTCTAAGCTCTAAATCAAAAGTTACGGACGATTTAGTGCGGACATGTCAAGTTGATTGGCAAGTTAAAATGATCTTTCTAAACTGATCATTGGTGCTCATTAAGTAAAGGCTTATAAATGAGGCATAAAGCATGGAATCACGAAGTTTGGGATAGATTGGATTACTTGGATGCTTTGTTGTATCTCGTTTTGTTACAAATTTTGTAATATTATAGAAAATTAAACTAGCTTAATGTGGGCATTGGATTTGTGTCAATCTGAGCTCTAAATCAAAAGTTATAGACGATTTAGTGCGGAAAGTCAAGTTGATCGGCCAGTGAAAATGATCGTTCTAAATTTATCATTGGTGCTGATTAAGTAAAGGCTTATAAATGAAGCACAATTTTAGCATCACACAATTTTGGATAGATTAGATTACGTGGATGCTTTGTCGTATCTATTTCGGTCTCAATTTTTGTAACATTATTGGAAATTGAGCTAGCTTAAGGTGGGCATTGATTTCATGTATTTCTGAGCTCTATATCGAAAGTTACTGATGATTTAGTGCGGAAATGTCAAGTTGATCGGCGAGTGAAAATAATCATTCTAAACTGATCAATTGTGTTCATTATGTAAAGGATTATAAATGATCAATAATGCATGGTATCGTATAGTTTTGGATAGATTAGATTACTTGGACACTTTGTCATATTTATTTCTGTCTCAAATTTTGTTACAATATAAAAAATTGAGCTAGCTTAACGTGGCCATTGGTTAGTGTCGTTCTGAGCTCTAAATCAAAAGTTACGAACGATTTAGTGCAGACATGTCAAGTTGAGTTGCCAGTTAAAGTGATCATTCTAAATAGATCATTCGTGCTCATTGAGTAAAGGCTTATAAATAAAGCATAATGCATAGCATCACACAATTTTGGATAGATTCGATTACTTGGACAATTTTTTGTATCCAGTTTTGTCTCAAAATTTGTCACAATAAAGAAAATTGAACCAGCTTAACGTGGGCATTGGATTCGTGTCATTCTGAGCTCTAAATCAAAAGTTACAAAAGATTTTATGCGGACATGTCAAGTTGATAGGCTAGTGAAAGTGATCATTCTAAGCTGATCTACTTCTGTCTCAAATTTTGTCAAAATATTGAAAATTTATCTACTTTAACGTGGGCATTGGATTCGTGTCATTCTGAGTTCAAAATCAAAAGCTACGAACAATTTACTATAGACTTGTCAAGTTGATCGATCAGTTAAAATGATCATTCTAAACTAATCGTTGGTTCTCATTGTGTAAAGGCTTATAAATGAACCATAATGCATAGCATCACACCATTTTGAATAGATTGGATTACTTGGAAACTTTATTATATCTATTTATGTCTCAAATTTTGTTACAATATATAAAATTGAGGTACCTTAACGTTGGCATTGAATTCGTGTCATTCGGAGCTTTAAATCAAAAGTTACAGACAATTTAGTTCGGACATGTCAAATTGAGTGGCTAGTTAAAGTGATCATTCTAAATAGATCATTGGTGCTCATTAAGTAAAGGCTTATAAATGAAGCAGAAAGCATGGCATCAAGTAGTTTGGATAAATTGGATTACATGAACGCTTTATCGTCTCTATTTTGTCTCGGATTTTGTCAAAATATAGAAAATTGAGCTAGATTAACGTGGGCATTGGATTTGTGTCTTTCTGAGTTCTACATCAAAAGTTATAAACAATTTCTTGTGGACATGTCAAGTTGATTGGCTAGTTAAATTGATCATTCCAAACAGGTAATTGGTGCTCATTAAGTAAAGGCTTATAAATGAATCATAAAGAATGGCGTCAAGTAGTTTTGATAGATTGGATTACTTGGACGTTTTGTCGTATCTATTTCTGTCTCAAATTTAGTCACAATATAGAAAATTGAGCTAGTTTTTCGTGTGCATTGGATTCGTGTCATTCAGAGCTATAAAACAAAAGATAAGGACGATTTAGTGCGGACATGTCACGTTGATCATTCTGTATCAAGTTTGGGATGGATTAGATTGCTTAGATACTTTATCGTATATATTTCTGTATCAAGTTTTGTCACAATATAGAAAATTGAGCTAGCTTGACGTGGGCATTGGATTCGTGTCATTCTGAGCTCTAAATAAAAAGTTACGGACGATTTTGTGCGGACATGTCAAGTTGATCGGCCAGTTAAAGTGATCATGCTAAACTGATCATTGTAAACTAATCATTGGTGCTCATTGAGTAAAGGCTTATAAATGTAGCATAATGCATGACATCACACAGTTTTGATTAGATTGGATTACTTGGACGCTTTGTCGTATCATTTATGTCTCAAATTATGTTACAATATAGAAAATTTAGCTAGCTTAACGTGAACATTGGATTCATTTGTTTCTGAGCTCTGAATCAGAAGTTATGCACGATTTAGTGCGGACATGTCAAGTTGATTGGCCAGTTAAAGTGATCATTCTAAACTGTTCATTGGTGCTCATTAAGTAAAAACTTATAAATGAAGTATAAAGCATGGCATGAAGCGATAGGATGCATTGTCATCTTTATATCTATCTCAAATTTTCTCAAAATATAAAAAATTGAGCTCGCTTAACGTGGGCATTGGATTCGTGTAATTCTGAGCACTAAATAAAAATTTACAGATGATTTAGTGTGGACATGTTAAGTGAAACAGCCAGTTAATATGATTATTCAAAACTGATCATTGTTACTCATTGAGTAAAGGCTAATGCAAGGCATCACGCGGTTTGGGATAGATTGGATTACTTGGACGCTTTGTCGTATCTAATTCTGTATCAAAATTTTTCACAATATAAAAAATTGAACTAGAATAATGTGGACATTGGATTCGTGTCATTCTGAGCTATAAAATAAAGTTACAAACGATTTAGTGCAACCATGTCAAGTGGACCGGCCAGTTAAAATGATCATTCTAAACTGTTCATTGGTGCTCATTGAATAAAGGCTTATAAATGAAGCATAATGCATAGCATCACGCAGTTCAGGATAGATTGGATTACTTGGACACTTTGTCGTATTAATTTTTGCCTCAAATTATGTCACAATATTCAAAATTGAGATAGCTTAACGTGGGCATTGGATTCGTGTCATTCTGAGGTCTAAATCAAAATTTACGGACGATTTAGTGCGGACATGTAAAGTGGATCAGCCGGTTAATATGAGAAATCAAAACTGATTATTGGTACTCATTGAATAAAGGCTTATAAATGAAGCATAATGCATGGCATCACGCGGTTTGAGAAAGGTTGGATTACTTGTATGCTTTGCCGTATATAATTCTATCTCAAAATTTTTCAAAATATAGAAATTTGAGCTAGATTAACGTGGGCATTAGATTCGTGTCATTTTGAGCTCTAAATCAAAATTTACGGATGATTTAGTGCGGACATGTCAAGTGGATCGGGTAGTTAATATGATTATTCTAAAATGATCATCGGTATGCATTGTGGAAAGGCTTATAAATGAAGCATAATGCATGGCATCATGCGGTTTGGGATAAATTATATTACTTGGACGCTTTGTCGTATCTAAATGTGTCTTTAATTTTGTTACAATATAGAAAATTGAGCTATCTTAACATGCGCATTGGATTCGTGTGTTTCTGAGCTCTAAATCAAAAATTATGGAAGATTTAGTGCTTACATATCAAGTTGATCAGCCAGTTAAAGTGATCATTCTAAACTAATCACTTGTGCTCATTAAGTAAAGGCTTACAAATGAAGCATAAAGAATGGCAACACGCAGTTTGGGATATATTGGATTACTTGGATGCCTTGTCATCTCTATTTCTGTCTCAAATTTTGTCAAAATATAGAAGTTTCAGCTAGCTTAACGTGGGTATTAGATTCGTGTCATTGTGAACTCTAAATCAAAAGTTACGGACGATTTAGTTCGGACATGTCAAGTCGATTGGCTAGTTAAGTGATCATTCTAAAGTGATCATTGGTGCTCATTATGCATAGGCTTGTAAATGAAGCATAAAGCATTGTACAAAGCAGTTTGGATAGATTCAATTACTTGGATGCTTTGTCGTCTCTATTTCTTTCTCCAATTTTGTCACAATATAGAAAATTGAGCTACGTTAACGTGGGCATTGGATTCGTGTCATTCTGAGTTCTAAATCAAAATTTACGGATGATTTAGTGTGGACATGTCAAGTGCATCGACGAGTTAATATGATTATTCAAAACTGATCATTGGTATTCATTGAATAAAGGCTTATAAATGAAGAATAATGCATGGCATCACGCCATTTCGGATAGATTGGATTACTTGGACGTTTTGTCGTATCTAGTTATGTCTCAAATTTTGTCAAAATATAGAAAATTGAGCTAGCTTAACGTAGGCATTGGATTTGTGTCATTCAGAGCTCTTAATCAAAATTTACGAACGATTTAGTGCGGACATATGAAGTGGATTGGCCAGTTAATATGATTATACTGAACTGATTGCGGGTATTCATTGAGTAAAGGCTTATAAATGAAGCATAATGCATGGCATCATGCGGTTTGGGATAGATTGGATTACTTGAATGCTTTGTCATATATAGTTCTGTCTCATAGTTTTTCACAATATAGAAAAAATAATAGCTTAACGTGGGCATTGGATTCGTGTCTGTCTGAGCTATAAATCAAAACTTACGGATGATTTAGTGTAGCGATGACAAGTTGATTGGCCAGTTAAAATGATCATTCCAAACTGATCATTGGTGCTCATTGAGTAAAAGCTTATAAATGAAGAATAATGCAAGGCATCACGCAGTTTGGGATATATTGGATTACTTGGATGCTTTGTCGTATATATTTGTTCCTCAAATTTTAGCTAGCTTAACGTGGGCATTGGATTAGTGTCATTCTGAGCTCTAAATCAAAAGTTACAGACGATTTAGTGCAAACATGTCAAGTTGAATGACCAGTTCTTATGATCATTCTAAACTGATCATTGGTGCTCATTAAGTATATGCTCAGAAATGAAGCATAATGATGACATCATGCATTTTTGGATAGCTTGGATAACTTGGATACTTTGTCGTATCTATATCTGTCTCAAATTTTGTCTCAGTATTGAGAATCGAACTAGCTTAATATGGACATTGGATTCGTGTTGTTTTGAGCTATAAATCAAAAGTTACAGACAATTTAGTGTCTTTGTGTCTTTGTGTCTCAAGTTTAGTGATATAAAGAGAGAAGAAAACAAAGTTGTAGAGAGTAAGAGAGAGTGAACATTCTTTGTGAAAAACAGAGAGACAGTGAGAATTGTAACTAAGAACAGAGCTCATTCCGAGCAAGGTTTTAGTGGATTTCCAAGTGAGAATCTCGGCAAAACGTAGGGTTCCAAGTTTAAGGAACCTGAACCCGTAAATTCTTGTGCGTTCACTAACATTTCATTACTCAACTTTGCTATCTTAAAACAGAGTGAACTAAGAAAAATATCACTTCCAGGGACTGTTTCTCTTAACAACTGTGGTATCAGAGCTTCAGGCTCAGGCAAGTCACGAAGTTACAGAAGAAAATGTCAGGAGGAAAAGTTGATATTGAGAAGTTTAATGGCGAAGGGGATTATGTTTTGTGGAAAGAAAAGCTACTGGCTCATCTAGAGATGTTGGGACTGTTAGATGGGCTAACTGAGGAAGAAGAGATCTCATAAGTGGGTAACTCTATTGCAGGTGCTGGGGAAGGAGTTACTACACAAGAAGCTGGAAAAGAAAGGGTAAAGGACAAAGCTTTAAAAGAAAAAAGGGGAAAGGTGAGATCTACAATCATATTGAGTGTAGCGGATAATGTCCTGAGAAAAATCATCAAAGAAAGGTCAGCTTCACAAATGCTTAACATTCTAGATAAACTGTACATGGCCAAATCGTGGCCAAATCGTTGCCAAATCGGATTTATTTGAAGCAACGATTGTACAGTTATAAAATGAATGATAGCATGTCAATAGAGGGCAACATGGACGATTTTTCAAAGCTGATTGCAGATTTAGAAAATGTAAAAGTTACAGTTTCTGAGGAAGGTCAAGCAATCATATTGTTAATGTCGTTGCCAAAGCAGTTTGATCAAGTGAAGGAAACACTTAAGTACTGCAAGACAACTCTTACTCTTGATGATATTCATGTCGCTATTCGATCTAAGAGTTTGGAACTAGGAGCAAATGGAAAACAAACCAAGAATGCTTCAGATGTTCTGTACACCGAAGAAAGAGGAAGATCAGTTGACAAGAAGTCAAAAAATGGTGATAAAAACAAAGGGAAAGCAAGATCTAAGTCACGAGGTGGGATAAAAACGTGCTGGATCTGTGGAAAGGAAGGACACTTTAAGAGGCAGTGTCAAGTGTGGAAAGACAGAAACAGATCCAGGGATTACACTTCAGAGAAAGGTGAGTCATCAAACGTAAATGCATCCATGACAGATGCTGCAGCTCTGGTTACATCAGAGGTTTTGCTCAGCACAGGAGGAACAGAAACTGACTCATGGATCTTGGATACTGGTTGCTCATTTCACATGACGTATAGAAAAGATTGGCTGTTAGATTACACAGAAACAATCACAGGAAAGGTAGTCATGGGAAATGCAACTACGTCTGCAGTAAGGGGCAGTGGAAATGTAAGGATACTGAATGAGGATGGAACCACTATCTTGCTGACACAAGTCAGGTATATACCTGAGATGTCTAGGAACCTGATTTCATTAGGCACACTCGAGGATAAAGGATGCTGGTTTGAGTCGAAAAGGGGAGTAATAAGGATCATGAAAGAAGATAAAGCACTGTTGGTTGGAAAGAAAAGGGATACCTTGTATTATCTGGAAGGATCAACACACATTGGTGAACTCAATGTGGCAAGCAGTCTGAATAATGAAACCATGTTGTGGCATAGCAGAATGGGACATATTGGGACAAAAGGTTTAGAGATGCTGGTAAGGAAAGGTTACATAGAAGGAGTGAAAGCCAAAGAAGCACCATTCTGTGAAGATTGTGTCAATGGAAAGACACACCGAGTGAGTTTTGGTACTGCAAAACACATCACCAAAGAGAGGATGGATGACATACATTCAGACCTGTGGGGCTCCCCTTCAGTACCCATGTCACTAGGTAAATGCCAATATTTCATTACTGTTATAGATGATTTCACCAGGAAAACATGGATTTATTTCATCAAGATGAAAGATGAGGCCTTTAGGATGTTTACAGAATGGTTAGCTATGTGTGAAAACCAGCAGGGAAAGGGCATAAAGGTTTTATGAACTGATAATGGTCTTGAATTCTGTAATCAAGAGTTCGACACATTCTGCAGAACAAAAGGTATCATCAGACATAGAACTTATGCCTATTCTCCTCAACAGAATGGTGTGGCAGAGAGGATGAATAGATCAATCATGAATAAGGTAAGGTGTATGCTGAGTGAATCTGGTCTGGGGAAGCAATTTTGGGCTGAAGCAGCCTTTACTGCAGTCACACTGATAAACAAGAGCCCCAGCTCTGCAATTAACTTTGACATTCCGTATGAGAAATGGACAGGTTTTCCACCAGATTACAAGTTATTGAAAAGATTTGGAGCTGTTGCTTATGTACAAGTTAATCAGGGAAAGTTGAAACCTCGAGCCAAGAAAGGGATTTTTCTCGGCTATCCAACCGGACTGAAAGGATCTAAGGTGTGGTTCCTAGAGGACAAGAAATGTGTTATATCCAGGGACGTTGTGTTTCAAGAAGAAATTCTATATAAACACATTACTGGAGAGGAGATGAGATCTGAAACTTCTCAAGAAAAGAAAGAAAGGATTTCCATTGAACTTAACAGGTTGAATAGCCCAGGTGAAGCAGGTAACCAGACTGTAACACGAGCTCATCAGGAGGAAGAACAGAGAACACAAACTGGTCTGATGCAAGTCAGAGAACTAAGGATGCAGAGGAAGAAACAGATGCAGATTGTAACATCCCAGGCCTAAATTTAAACCATGAAGTCCACATAAATAGAAGTGAGGGTATAACGGACAATTCTACTGAAACCCTAATTAACCCTAATGGCTATATAGGACGTTGTCAAAGGGGATTAGAGGCAGCCGCATTAGAAACAAAATCAAGAAGAAAGAGAGAGATTTTGACAAAGCCGAGGGGTAGAAAGTTCAGCGTTGGAGAGCCAAGGTGTTCGTGTGTACCATCGTCGGAGGAAGAGAAATCTACACACGACCGATGATTCCAACATTACATTAACCCAGGTTTCGCAGTGAGGTGAGACATGATCTATGATTTTCATTATACAATTATGTATATGTATTTTCATGAGTGCTTCGTTTAGGGGGAAAATTAGAGGTTGAAATCATGTGTGGTGTTAGGATTTTAATAATTGTTGCAAGAATTAATGGTGTTTTTATCAGGAAAAAAGAGTTAAACCTATTAGAGATTTATTAGATAATAAATAAATAAATATTAAAAAGATGAATAGGAATGTGGTGATCTATGTGTGTGGTGTGGTGGGAGAAAAGAGTAGAAATATTATGAATTTATTATTTTAAGAGAGATTATTATGTTGACTTAATTATTAAAAAAGATAAATTATTATGTGTTGGTTTATTGGTTAAGGATACTAAATTATTTATGGTGGATTTGGTATAGTAAAATGAACCATAATCAATTAATTAACTAAAATAAACTAATATAATTATTAGATAAATATTAGACATTAGTCTAAGCAAGTATAATGGTTGATTCATTGATGTGGGAATAAATTTCTAGTGAATGTGATATTCATGTAATGCGGGTATGGTGGAATCGAGTAACGTTAGTTGGCTTAGCTGCGTTGATGGGTGTTGGGCTACGACAACAGCGGTGTTGAGTCGTAGTTCATTAATGGCTGGCAGGCCGGAAACAACCGTTGACGTGACGGGAGCTCGACGTGAGCGAATAGGCCGACGTGGCCGTGGTGTTAAGCCGATGTGGCTTTAGGGGTTTCGAATCCTTAAACCGACGTGGTTAGGGATGAGGAGGAGTGGTTGTGACTTAGACAAGCATGGTTTAAATACATATATCTTGGTAGTATTTGTGTCGACATTTGTGAAATCAATCGTGCTAGTTTTCATTCCTAAATAATGTAATTATCAAGATTATATATATACTTGTATAATGGAAATATGTGGGTAGGCGTGATTGTTTCACTGAGTAATTATGTTACTCATGCCTCCTTTTGGATGGAGGTGAGTTCGAGCAGTAGTGATGTAGTGACTCGGGGTGGTGCTACGTTTTGGGAATTTTAAACATTATTTATATATTTTTATTTTAAATCTTGAGTATCGTTAGTTTTTTTTAAAGTTATTTTCTTATGTTTTTTTAATAATTTTATACTTGGGTTTGACGAAAATTCTTTTAATAAAAAGAATTATCACTTATACTTTATATGAGATTTCAAATAAAATATAAATTAAGTACGAGGCGATGATACGTGTCATGTATTTTAGAGACGGGTGTTACAATTTTGGTATCAGAGCGAGGTTGCTACTCCAGTTCTGATCCGGAGAGCTCTGCTTTAAAGTTTTAGTAGTTAAAAAAAAGGGTATTTTCAATGGGGGAGCACCACTCAGAGTAACTTGCGTGAGGTCATTTAAATTTCGTTGATATATAATACTATTGTAGTGTAATGTGTGAATCGAGTGTTTATGTGGAAAATATGCCACCGAGGAGTGTTAATCGTAGGACGTATTTGCGTATTGGAGATCGTCAGCAAGAGCATAATGATTGGCCGCTTGAGCAGGAAGGTGTTGCTCCAACTCAACAACCAGTCGTTGTTGCTCTAGTGGTGGATTATGCAGTTCTAGATGCAGCTGTGATGTGAGAAATACGTGAGGCGTTAGCGTTTTAGTTGCAGCAAGTTCCTGTAGCAAACCGAATACCAAGAGTTGTAGTGCCCGAGCATGCAGCTCTTGAGTTCGCTGCACTCGAGCCTCTTGTTCAAGAGTTTAGGGCACCTCAATACCCACCACCATCTACTCTAGTGCCAAAGATGCCAGTACGGGATCAAGGCCCACATATTGGAATGCTTTGAAGATGTTAAGGAATTTAAATAATTTAGTGGAGGAATGGATCCGATTATGACACACAAGTGGGTGAATATGTTAGATAAGAACTACGAGACCATCATGTGTTCAATTGAGTTTTGGAAGCAATTGGCGATTTAATATTTAAGGGACGAAACACAAGTCGGTGGATAGTGTTGTCATTAGTACTCATGCAAACCACATGCTTAGTTGGCACGACTTTAAGGAGGAACTTGCACGGGTGCATTTTCCACAGGAGGCTGTAAACCAAATGGTTATGTTTATTGTCGATCTTTGACAGGGGTCTAAGTCAGTATGCAAGTATGATCTAGAATTTTTGTCTATTTATGAGCTTCAGAGGGAGAGGAACAAACGAATATGACATGATACTCAAATTTCAAAGATGTTTGAGTCTAGAGGTGAAAAAAAATCGTTGCATAGTGCAAAAATACAATAACATAGTCAATTTAGTGGGAACAACATTCTTAGTGGAACAAGGCATTGAGGCGGAAACCAAACAGGAAAAAGTGGCCCAAGCAAGGATAGGAAAATTAGTTGAGCTGTAGAAACATACCATGGATACTTAGAATATGGGCTTGTAGAGATTAGATGGGTGCTCACTTGGTTTTAGTGTGGTTAGAATGGACAAATCCGGCTGCATTGTTCATATGAAGCACTTAAGGGTAGTACTAGAAAAGTTACGAGAATACAAGTTATATGCAAAGTTGAGCAACTGTAGTTTCTGGCAAAGGAAGATTGGCTTTCTAGGTCACGTTGTGTCTGAAACTGGAGTATCAGTGGACTCGGAAAAAAAATATTGCAACGATTATGGGATGGCTGACACCCAAAAACGCAACAAAAGTCCGTAGTTTTTTGGGCCTAGCGGGTTACTATCGAAAATTCGTTGAAGGATTTGTGAGTATAGCCAAGCCTGACTCAACTTACGGGAAAGGATGTAAAATTTAATTGGACCAAAGAGTGTGAGGAGAGCTTTCGAAAGTTGAAAGGGCATTTGACTAAGACTTCAATATTGGTTTATCAAGGACTGGGGTACCATATTTGGTATACAGTAACGCATCAGAGTCAGGATTGGGCTGTGTGCTGATGCAGCAAGAACGAGTAATTGCCTATGCGTTTAGATAGTTGAGGAAACATGAGATAAATTATCCCATCCATGATTTAGAATTGGCAGCAGTTGTTTTTGCTTTAAAAATTTGGTGTGCGTATTTATATGGAAAAAAGTCCAAGTTTTTACTAATCACAAGGGTTTAAAATATATATTTACGCAACCAGATCTTAATCTGAGACATAGGAGATCGATGGAGCTACTAGTAGATTATGACTTGGAAATCGCATAGCACCGTGGAAAGGCTAACATGGTAGCAGGTGCATTAAGTAAAAGGAGAAATGACATATCAAAAGAACGAGAAGCAGAGGAGTTAGTGGCTTCCTTGGGAAAATTAAGCTTGTGTGCTACTACGGTTACCAAAGATGCCACAGGATTGGAAGCCATAAACCGGGCATACTTACTTTGGAAAATATGTGAGGCTCAAATGCTAGACGATGCACTCAGAAAAGCTGTGGATAATAATGTGGAAGGATACCATACCGCAGACAATGGAACCTACTTGTACAGGAATGGGGTATGTGTTCCCAATGTTAAGGAATTAAAGGATGAGATCTTATCGCAGGCACACCACTCACGTTTTGCAATCCATCCGGGGGCAACAAAGTTATATTGAGATCTAAAACGTTATTATCATTGGAACGGTATAAAACAGGATAACGCAGAATGGGTAGCGAAGTGCCTTATGTGCAAACTAGTAAAGGCAGAATGTAGAGTACTTGGTGGGTTATTGCAAAGTCTACCGTTGCCTGAATGGAAATAGGATATGATCACTATGGATTTCGTGACAGGGCTCCCAAGGACAATTAGTGAACTGAATACGGTTTGGGTAATTGGTAATCGACTTACGAAGTCAGCTCATTTCTTGCGATTAAGAAGACAGACTGTGAGGACCACTTAGCAAGAGTATATGTGGAGATGATTGTTAGGTTGCATGGGGTTCCAGTGGGCACTGTTTCGGACCGAGACCCGAAATTTACCTCAATATTTTGGCAGGCATTCCAAAAGGCACTTGGGACAAAAGTGCATCTGAGTACCACATATCACCGACAGACAGATGGACAGTCGGAAAGAACAAGTCAAACCCTTGGGGATATGTTGCGAGCGTGTATGTTGGATTGGGGAGGTCGTTGGGAGAAATATTTATCGTTAGCTGAGTTTGCGTACAATAATAGTTATCATAGGAGCATAAAGGTGTCACCATATGAGGCTTTGTATGGGCGACCTTGATGATGTGTTTCATGTATCAGTCCTCCGAAAAGTTGTCAAAGAACCCAAACTATTATGCAGCAACCCCCAGAGGAATTGGAATAAAATTTGACAATTCTTAGTAAACGGGTAAAAATCACTGGACAACGAAAAATTGATATGCAAGGGAAGAATGTTAAATCAGTACGTGTTCGTTGGAAAAGAGACAGAATTGAAGAAGAGACGTGGGAGTCTGAACATCATATGAGAATTGATTACCCTGGTCTTTTTAAGGACCACGACGAGAGGGAGGTGGAACCATCAAATTCAGGGACGAATTCTTCTGTGGTGGGGGAGAATTGTAACATCCCGGGCCTAAATTTAAACCATGAAGTCCACATAAATAGAAGTGAGGGTATAATGGACAATTCTACTGAAACCCTAATTAACCCTAATGGCTATATAAGACGTTGTCAAAGGGGATTAGAGGCAGCTACATTAGAAACAAAAGCAAGAAGAAAGAGAGAGATTTTGAAAAAGCCGAGGGGTAGAAAGTTCAGCGTTGGAGAGCCAAGGTGTTCGTGTGTACCATCGTCGGAGGAAGAGAAATCTATGCACGACCGACGATTCCAACATTACATTAACCCAGGTTTCGCAGTGAGGTGAGACATGATCTATGATTTTCATTATACAATTATGTATATGTATTTTGATGAGTGCTTCGTTTAGGGGGAAAATTAGAGGTTGAAATCATGTGTGGTGTTAGAATTTTAATAATTGTTGCAAGAATTAATGGTGTTTTTATCAGGAAAAAATAGTTAAACCTATTAGAGATTTATTAGATAATAAATAAATAAATATTAAAAAGATGAATAGGAATGTGGTGATCTATGTGTGTGGTGTGGTGGGAGAAAAGAGTAGAAATATTATGAATTTATTATTTTAAGAGAGATTATTATGTTGACTTAATTATTTAAAAAGATAAATTATTGTGTGTTGGTTTATTGGTTAAGGATACTAAATTATTTATGGTGGATTATGGTATAGTAAAATGAACCATAATCAATTAATTAACTGAAATAAACTAATATAATTATTAGATAAATATTAGACATTAGTCTAAGCAAGTATAATGGTTGATTCATTGATGTGGGAATAAATTTCTGGTGAATGTGATATTCACGTAATGCGGGTATGGTGGAATCGAGTAACGTTAGTTGGTTTAGCTGCGTTGATGGGTGTTGGGCTACGACAACAGCGGTGTTGAGTCGTATTTCATTAACGGCTGGCAGGCCGGAAACAACCGTCGATGTGAACGAATAGGCCGACGTGGCCGTGGTGTTAAGCCGATGTGGCTTTAGGGGTTCCAAATCCTTAAACCGACGTGGTTAGGGATGAGGAGGAGTGGTTGTGACTTAGACAAGCATGGTTTAAATACATATATCTTGGTAGTATTTGTGAAATCAATCGTGCTAGTTTTCATTCCTAAATAAAGTAATTATCAAGATTACATATATACTTGTATAATGGAAATATGTGGGTAGGCGTGATTGTTTCACTGAGTAATTATGTTACTCATGCCTCCTTTTGGATGCAGGTGAGTTCGAGCAGTAGTGATGTAGTGACTTGGGGTGGTGCTACGTTTTGGGAATTTTAAACATTATTTATATATTTTTATTTTAAATCTTGAGTATCGTTAGTTTTTTTAAAAGTTATTTTCTTATGTTTTTTAATAATTTCCATCCATTATGCTTCATTTGTAAGCCTTTACTCAATGAGCACCAATGATCAATTTAATTATCACATTAACTGGCCGATCAACTTGACATGTCCACACTAAATCATTCATAACTTTTGATTTAGGGCTTAAAATGACCCGAATCCAATGCCCATGTTAATCTAGCTCAATTTTCCATACTTTGATAAAATTTAAGACCGAAATAGATATGATTGTCCACAAAGCATCCAAGTAATCCAAGTAATCCAATCCATCCCAAACTACGTGATGCCATGCATTATTCTTCATTCATAAGCTTTTACTCAATGGGCCCCAATGATCAGTTTAGAAAGATCATTTTGATTGCCCGATCAACTTGACGTGTTCTCATTTTAATTGCCCGGTCAATGATCAGTTTAGAATGATCATTTTAACGTTTGATTTGGAGCTCAGAATGACACCAATCAAATGCCCATGCTAAGCTAGCTCAGTTTTCTATATTGTGACAAATTTTGAGACTGAAATAGATACAACAAAGAGTTCAAGTAATCCAATCTATCCGAAATTGCGTGATGCCATGTATTATTCTTCATTTATAAGCTGTTACTCAATGAGCACCAATGATCAGTTTAGAATGATCATTTTAATTGGCTGATCAACTTGACATGTCCACACTAAATCGTCCGTAACATTTGATTTAGTGCTCTGAATGATACGAATCCAATGTCCATGTTAATATGGCTCAATTTTCTATATTGTGACAAAATTTGATAAAGAAATATATACGACAAAGCGCCCAAGTAACTCAATCCATCCCAAACTACTTGATGGCATGCATTCTGCTTCATTTATAAGCTTTTACTCGATGAGCACCAATGATGAATTTAGAATGATCAATTTAACTGGCCGATCAAGTTGACATGTCTGCACTAAATCGTCCATAACTTTTGATTTATAGCTCCGAATGACACGAATCATAAACGCACATTAATCTTGTTCAATTTTCTATATTGTGATAAAATTTGAGACAGAAATAAATACAACAAAGCATCCAAGAAATCCAATATATCCCAGATTGTGTGATGCCATGCATTATGCTTCATTTATTAGCCTTTCCTCAATGAGCACCAATGATCAGTTTAGAATGATCACTTTAAATGGCCGATCAACTTGACATGTCCACACTAAATCATCGGTAACTTTTGATTTAGGGCTCCGAATGACGCGAATCCAATGTCCACATTAAGCTAGCACGGTTTTCTATGTTTTGACAAAAGTTGGGACAGAAAAAGAGATGACAAAGCGTCCGAGTAATCCAATCTAACCCAAACTGCGTGATGCCACGCATTATCCTTGATTTATTGGACTTTCCTCAGTGAGCACCAATGATCAGTTTAGAATGATCACTCTAACTGGCCGATCACCTTGATATGTCCACACTAAATCGTAGGTAACTTTTGAATAAGAGCTCAGAATGACACGAATTCCATGTCCACATTAATCTAGCTCAAATTTCTAAATTTTGACAAAATTTTGGACAGAAAAAGAGACGACAAAGCGTTCAAGAAATCCAATCTATCCAAGGCTGCGTGATGCAATGCTTTTTTTCTTTATTTCTAAGCCTTTATTTAATGAGCACTAATGATCAGTTTAGAATGATAACTTTAACACTCCAAACAACTTGACATATCTGCACGAAATCGTCCATAACTTTTGATATAGAGGAAACACACGAATCCAATGCCCATGTTAAGCTAGCTCAATTTTCTATGTTGTAACAAAATTTGAGAGAGGAATAGATACGAAAAAGCGTCCAAGTAATCCAATACATCCCAAACTACGTGTTAAAATGCATCATTGTTCATTTATAAGCTTTTACTCAATGAACACTAATGATTAGTTTACAATGATCATTTTGACTGACCGATCAACTTGACATGTATGCACTAAATTGTCCATCACTTTTGATTTATAGCTCCGAATGACAGTAATCCAATACCCACATTAAGCTACTTCAACTTTCTAAAGTGTGACAAAATTTGAGACAAAACTAGATACGGAAAAGCATCCAAATAATCCAATCTATCCCAAGCAGCGTGATGACATGCATTTTGCTTTATTTATGAGCCTTTCCTCAATGAGCACCATTGATCAGTTTAGAACGATCACTTTAACTGGCCGATCAACTTGACATGTCAACACTAAATGGTTTGTAACTTTTGATTTAGAGTTCAGAATTACATGAATCCAATGTCCACGTTAAGATTGCTCAATTTTCTATATTGTGACACAATTTTAGACAAAAATAGATACGACAAAGCGTTCAAGTAATCCAATCCATCCCAAACTGTGTGATGCCATGCATTCCTCTTTGTTTATAAGCTTCTACGCAATGAGCACCAATGATGAGTTTAGAATGATCATTTTAACTGGCCGATCAACTTCACATGTCAACACTAAATCATTCGTAACTTTTGATCTAGAGATCAGAATGACACAAATCCAATGTCCACGTTAAGCCGGCTCAATTTTCTATATTGTGACAAAATTTTAGACAGAAATAGATACGACAAAGCGTTCAAGTAATCCAATCCATCCCAAACTGTGTGATGCCATGCATTCTTCTTAATTTATAAGCTTTTACTCCATGAATACAAATGATGAGTCTAGAATGATCATTTTAACTGGCTGATCAACTTAATTTATATGCCTGCATTAAATCGTCCGTAACTTTTTTTATATCTTAGAATGACACGAATCCAATACCCACATTTAGCTAGTTCAATTTTCTATATTGCGATAAAATTTAAGACAAAAATAAATATGAGAAAACTAAAACCAAGTAATCCAATATATCCTAAACTGCGTTATGCCATGCATTATACTTCATTTATTAGCCTTTCCTCAATAAGCACGAATGATCGGTTTCGAATGATCACTTTAAGTGGCCGATCAACTTGACAAGTCCGCGCTAAATCATCAATAACTTTTGATTTAAAGCTCTGAATGACACGAATCCAATGTCCACGTTAAGCTAGCTCAATTTTCAATATTGTGACAAAATTTGGGACAGAAAAAGAGACGACAAAGCATTCAAGTTATCCAATCTATCCCTAAATGCTTGATGCCATGCTATATACTTTATTTATAAGGCTTTACTTAATGAGCACTAATGATCAGTTTAGAATGATCACTTTTACTGGCCGATCAACTTAACATGCCTGCACTAAATCATCCATAACTTATGATTTATAGCTGAGAATGACACAAATCAAATACCCACTTAAGCTTCTTTAATATTCTATATTATGACAAAATTTGAGACAAAACTAGATACAACAAAGCATCCAAGAAATCCAATATATCCCAGACTGCGTGATGCCTTGCATTATGCTTCATTTATTAGCCTTTCCTCAATGAGCACCAATGATCAATTTAGAATGATCACTTTAAATGGCCGATCAACTTGACATGTCCACACCATATCATTGGTAACTTCCACATTAAGCTAGCACGATTTTCTATATTTTGACAAAAGTTGGGACAGAAAAAGAGACGAAAAAGTGTCCAAGTAATCCAATCTATCCCAAACTGCATGATGGCATGCATTATCCTTGATTTATTGGACTTTCCTCAATGAGCACCAATGATCAGTTTAGAATGATCACTCTAATTGGCCTATCACCTTGACATGTCCACACTAAATCGTCACTAACTTTTGATTTAAAGCTCAGAATGACACGAATTCAATGTCCACGTTAATCTAGCTCAATTTTCTAAATTTTGACAAAATTTGGGACAGAAAAAGAGACAACAAAGCGTTCAAGAAATCCAAGCTATCCCAAACTGCGTGATGCAATGCTTTATTCTTTATTTATAAGCCTTTACTTAATGAGCACCAATGATCAGTTTAGAATAATAACTTTAACACGCCGAACAACTTGACATATCCACACAAAATCGTCCGTAACTTTTGATTTAGAGGAAACACATGAATCCAATGCCCAAGTTAAGCTAGCTCAATTTTCTATATTGTAACAAAATATGAGAGAGGAATAGATTCGAAAAAGCGTCCAAGTAATCCAATACATCCCAAACTACGTGTTAACATGCATTATTGTTCATTTATAAGTTTTTACTCAATAAATACCAATGATTAGTTTAGAATGATCATTTTGACTGACCGATCAACTGGACATGTATGCACTAAATCGTCCATCACTTTTGATTTATAGCTCTGAATGACACGAATCCAATACCCACATTAAGCCTGTTTAACTTTCTAAAGTGTGAAAAATTTTGAGACAAAACTAGATACGAAAAGGCATCCAAATAATCCAATCTATCCCAAACAGCGTGATGACATGCATTATGCTTTATTTATTAGCCTTTCCTCAATGTGCACCATTGATCAGTTTAGAACAATCAATTTAACTGGCTGATCAACTTGACATGTAACCACTAAATCGTTTGTAACTTTTGATTTAGAGTTCAGAATAACATGAATCCAATGTCCACGTTAAGCTGGCTCATTTTTCTATACTGTGACACAATTTTAGATAGAAATAGATACGACAAAGCATTCAAGTAATCCAATCTATCCCAAACTGCGTGATGCTATGCATTCTTCTTCGTTTATAACCTTTTACGCAATGAGCACCGATGATGAGTTTAGAATGATCATTTTAACTAGCCGTTCAACTTGACAGGTCAACACTAAATCGTTCGTAACTTTTGATCTAGAGTTCAGAATGACACAAATCCAATGTCCACGTTAAGCCGGCTCAATTTTCTATATTGTGACAAAATTTTAGACACAAATAGATATGACAAAGTATTCAAGTAATCCAATCCATCCCAAACTGCGTGATGCCATGCATTCTTCTTCATTTATAAGTGTTTACTCCATGAGCACCAATGATGAGTTTAGAATGATCATTTTTACTGGCTGATCAACTTGACATGTCCTCAGTAAATTGTCCGTACCTCTTTATTTGAGCTTATAATGACACGAATCAAATTCCCAAGTTAAGCTAGATAAATGTTCTATATTTTGAAAAAATTTGAGACAGAAGTAGAGACGATAAATCGTCCAAGTAATCTAATCTACCCCAAACTGCGTGATGCCATTCTTTAGGCTTCATTTATGAGCCTTTAGTTAATGAGCACCACCGATCAGTTTAAAATGATCATTTTAACTGGCCGATCAACTTGACATGTCCTCAGTAAATCGTCCGTACCTCTTGATTTGAGCTCATAATGACACGAATCGAATGCCCACGTTAATCTTGATAAATGTTCTATATTTTGACAAAATTTAAGACAGAAGTAGAGAAGACAAAGTGTCCAAGTAATCCAATCAATACCAAAATGCGTGATGCCGTTCTTTAGGCTTCATTTATAAGTCTTTAGTTAATGAGCCCCAGTGATCAGTTTAGAATGATCACTTTAACTGGCCGTCAACTTGCTGTGTCCCTACTAAATCGTCCGTAACTTTTGATTTAGAGGTCAGAATCACACGAATCCAATGCCCACAATAAGCTATCTCAGTTCTCTATATTTTCACATAATTTGAGACACAAATAGAGACGACAAAGCGTCCAAGTAATCCAATTTATACCAAACTGCGTAATGCCATGCTTTATGCTTCATTTTCAAGGCTTTACATAATGAGCACCAATGATCAGTTTAGAATGATCAGTTTAACTCACCGATCAAATTGGCATGTACGCTCTAAATCGTCCTTAAATTTTTATTTAGATCTCAAAAACACACGAATCCAATGCCCACATTAAGCTAGCTCAATTTTCTATATTGTACCAAATTTGAGACCGAAATAGATACGACAAAGCGTTCAAGTAATCCGATCTATCCAAAACATTGTGATGCCATCCATTATGCTTCATTTGTATGCCTTTTCTCAATGAGCACCAATGATCAGTTTAATTATCACATTAACTGGCCGATCAACTTGACATGTCCACACTAAATCATTCGTAACTTTTGATTTAGGGCTTAAAATGACACGAATCCAATGCCCACGTTAAGCTAACTCAATTTTCCATACTTTGATAAAATTTGAGACCGAAAGAGATACGATTGTCCACAAAGCATCCATGTAATCCAAGTAATCCAATCCATCCCAAGCTGCGTGATGCCATGCATTATTCTTCATTTATAAGCATTTACTCAATGAGCACTAATGATCAGTTTAGAATAATCATTGCACAACCCGATAACCTTGACATATTCGCATTAAATCATCCGTAACTTTTGATTTAGAGATCAGAAACACACGAATTATGTGCCCACGTTAAGGTACCTCAATTTTCTATATTGTGACAAACTTTGAGACTGAAATAGATACGACATATCGTCCAAGTAATCCAATCAATCCCAAACTACGTGACACCATGCATTATTCTTCATTCATAAGCTTTTACTCAATGAGCACCAATGATCAGTTTAGAATGATCCTTTTAACTTGCCGATAAACTTGACATATCTGCACTAATTCATCCATAAGCTTTTATAGCTCATAATGACATGAATCCAATGCCAACATTAAGCTAGTTAAATTTTCTATATTGTGACAAAATTTGAGACAAAACTAGATAGGAAAAAGTGTCCAAGTAATCCAGTCTATCCCAAACTGCGTGATGCCAGGCATTATGCTTCATTTATAAGCCTTGACTCGATGAGCACCATTGATCAGTTTAGAATAATCATATTAACTGGCCGATCAACTTGACATGTCCGCACTAAATCGTCTATAACTTTTGACTTAGAGCTCAGAATGATACGAATCCAATGTCCACGTTATCTAGCTCAATTTTCTATATTTTTGACTAAATTTAATATAGAAATAGAGATGACAAACCATCCAAGTAATCTAATCTATCCCAAAATGCGTGATGCCTTGCTCTATGCTTCATTTATAAGCCTTTACTTAATGAGCACCAATGAACAGTTTAGTATGATCTCTTTAACTTGCCGATCAACTTGACATGTCCGCACTAAATCAGTCATAACTTTTGATTTACAGCTCAGAATGACACGAATCCAATTCCCACATTAAGCTAGTTCAATTTTCTATATTGTGACAAAAATTGAAACAAAACTAGATACAAAAAAGCGTCCAAGTAATCTAATCTATCCCATTCTGCGTGATGCCGTGCATTATGCTTCATTTATAAGCCTTGGCTCAATGAGCACCATTGATCAGTTTAGAATAATCATATTAACTGACCTATCAACTTGATATGTCTGCACTAAATCGTCTGTAACTTTTGATTTAGAGCTCCGAATGACACAAATCCAATGCTGACGTAAAGCTCGCTTAATTTTCTATATTTTTGACTAAATTTAATATAGAAATAGAGGCAAAAAGCATCCCAGTAATCCAATCATGCATTATTCTTCATTTATAAGCCTTTACTCAATGAGCACTAATGATTAGTTTAGAATGATCACTTTAACTGGCCGATCAACTTCACATGTCCAGACTAAATCATCCATTACTTTTGATTTAGAGCTCAGAATGACACAAATCCAATACCCACGTTAAATTAGCTTAATTTTCTATATTGTGAGAAAATTTGAGGCATAAATATATTCAAAAAGGCGTTCAATTAATCCAATCCAGTCAAAACTGCGTGATGCCATGCATTATGCTTCATTTATAAGCCTTTATTCAATGAGCCCCAATGATCGGTTTAGAATGATCACTTTAACTTTTGATCAACTTGACATGTCCGCAGTTTAGAATGACATGAATCCAATGCCCAGGTTAAGCTAGATCAATTTTCTATATTGTGATAATATTTGAGACATAAATAGATACGAAAAAGCATTCAAGTAAACCAATCTATCCCGAACTGCATGATGTCATGCATTATGCTTCATTTCTAAGGCTTTACGCAATGAGCACCAATGATCAGTTTAGAATGATCACTTTAATTGGCCGATCATTTTGACATGTCTGCATTAAATTGTCCCTAACATATGATTGGGAGCTCAGAATGACACAAATCCAATGCCCACTTTAAGCTAGCTCAATATCTATATTGTGACAAATTTGAGACAGAAATAGATACGAAAAAGTGTCCAAGTAACCCAATCTATCACCAACTTCATGATGTCATGCATTATGCTTCATTTATGAGCCTTAACTCAATGAGCACCAATGATCAGTATAGAATGATCACTTTAACTGGTCGATCAAAATGAAATGTCCGCACTAAATCATCCGTAATTTTTTTTAGATCTCAATGACACAAATCCAATGCCCACATTAAGCGAGTTCGATTTCTATATTTTGACAAAATCTGAGACCGAAATAGATACGACAAAGCATCCATATAATCTAATCTATCTCGAACTGCGTGATGCCATGAAATATGCTTCATTTATATGCCTTTACTCAATAAGAACCAATGATCAGTTTAGAATGATCACTTTAACTAGCCGATAAACTTGAAATGTCCGCACTAAATCGTTGTAACTTTTGATTTAGATCTCAGAATGACACGAATCCACTGCCCACAATAAGCTAGCTCGTTTTTTTATATTGTGAAAAAATTTGAGATAGAACTAGATACGACAAAGCGTCCAAGTAATCCACTCTATCCGAAACTGCGTGATGCCATGCCTTGTGCTTCATTTATAAGGGTTTACTTAATGAGTACCAATGATCAGTTTAGAATGATCACTTTAACTATGCAATCAACTTGACATGTCTGCACTAAATTGTCCGTAACTTTTGATTTAGAGCGCACAATAACACAAATCCATTTCCCATGTTAAACTAGCTCAATTTTCTAAATTCTGACAAAATTTGAGATAGAAATAGATACGAAAAAGTGTTTATGTAATCCAATCTATGCCAAACTACGTAATGCCATGCATTATGCTTCATTTATATGCCTTTACTCAATGGGCACAAATGATAAGTTTAGAATCATCACTTAACCTGGACGATCAACTCAACATGTCCACACTAAATCCTCCATAACTTTTGATTTAGCGCTCAGAATGACACGAATCCAATGCCCACATTAAGCTAGCGCAATTTTCTATATTTCAACAAAGTTTGAGACAGAAATAGATATGACAAAGCGTCTATATAATCCAATCTATTCCGAACTGCGTGATACCATGCATTATGCTTCATTTGTATGTCGTTACTCAATGAGCACCAATAATCAGTTTAGAATTATCACTTTAACTGGCTGATCAACTTGACATGTCCGCATTAAATCGTCTGTAACTCATGATTTAGAGCTCAAACTGACATGAATCCAATGCCCACGTCAAGCTAGCTCAATTTTTTATATTGTGACCAAATTTGTAACAAAAATAGATATGAAAAAGAGTTCAAGTAATCACATCTAGCCAAAACTGCGTGATGCTATTCATTATGCTTCATTTATAAGCATTTACTCAATGAGCATCAATGATCAGTTTAGAATGATCAATGTAACTGGCCGATCTTGACATGTTCGCACTAAATCAACTGTACTTTTGATTTAGAGCTCAAAATTACAAGAATCCAATGCCCACGTTAATCTAGCTCAATGGTGCACATTAAGTAAAGGCTTATAAATGAAGCATAATGCATGGCATTAAATAGTTTTAGATAGATTGGATTACTTGGATGCTTTGTCATATCTATTTTTGTCTCAAATTTTGTTACAATATAGAAAATTGAGCTAGCTTAACGTGGGCATTAGATTCGTGTGTTTTTGAACTCTAAATCAAAAGTTATGGATGATTTAGTGCAAATATGTCTGGTTGATCATTGGTGCTCATTGAATAAAAGCTTACAAATGAATAATAATGCATGGCATCATGCAATTTGGGATGGATTTGATTACTTTGACGCTTTGTCGTATCTATTTTGGTCTCAAATTTTATCAAAATATAGAAAATTGAGATAGTTTAACGTGGGCACTGGATTCATGTCTCTTTAAGCCCTATATCAAAAGTTACGAATGATTTAGTGCGGACATGTCAAGTTGACTGGCTAGTTAAAGTGATACTAAACTGACCATTGGTGCACATTGAGTAAAGGCTAATAAATGAAACAGAAAGCATGGCATCAAGCAGTTTGGATAGATTGGATATCTTGGATGCTTTGTCGTCTCTATTTCTGTCTCAAATTCTGTCAAAATATAGAAAATTTAACTAGGTTAACGTGGGCATTGGATTCTTGTCATTCTAAGCTCTAAATCAAAAGTTACGGACGATTTAGTGTGGATATGTCAAGTTCAACGGCCAGTTAATATGATTATTCTAAATTGATCAATGGTGCTCATTGATTCAAAGCTTGTAAATGAAGCATAATCCATGGCATCACACATTTTGGAATAAATTGGATTACTTGGACGCTTTTTCGTATCTAGTTTTGTCTCAAATTTTGTCACAATATAGAAAATTGAACTAGGTTAATGTGGGCATTGGATTCGTGTCATTCTGAGATATAAATCAAAAGTTATGGACGAATTAGTGTAGATATGTCAACTTGATCGGCAATTTAAAAGTATCATTCTAAACTGATTACTGGTGCTCATTGAGTAAAAGCTTATAAATGAAGAATAATGCATGGCATCACGCAGTTTGGGATGGATTGGATTACTTGGACGCTTTGTCGTATCTATTTATGTCTCAAATTTTATCAAAATATAGAAAATTGATCCAGCTTAACGTGGGCATCGGATTCCTGTCATTTTAATCCCTATATCAAAGGTTACGAATGATTTAGTGCGAGGATGTCAAGTTAATCGGATAGTTAAAGTGATCATACTAAACTGATCATTAGTGCACATTGAGTAAACACTTATAAATGAAGCATAATGCATGGCATGAAACAGTTTTAGATAGATTGTATTACTTGGACGCTTTGTCGTATCTATTTCTGTCTCAATTTTTGTTTCAATATAGATAATTGAGCTAGCTTAATGTTTGCATTGAACTCGTGTCATTCTGAGCTCTAAATCGATGCGGAGTATTTAGTGCGGACATGTCAAGTTGATTGGCAAGTTAAAATGATCATTCTAAACTAATCATTGGTGCTCATTAAGTAAAAGTTTATAAATGAAGCATAAAGCATGGCATCAAGCAGTTTGGATAAATTGAATTTCTTGGGCGCTTTGTCGTTTCTATTTCTGTATCAAATTCGGTGAAAATATAGAAAATTTAACTATCTTAACATGGGCATTGGATTCTTGTCATTCTGAGCTCTAAATCAAAAGTTACGGACGATTTAGTGCGGATTTTTCAAGTTCAACGGCCAGTTAATATGATTATTCTAAACTGATCATTGGTGCTCATTTAGTCAAAGCTTATAAATGAAGCATAATCCATGGCATCAAGCAGTTTGGATAAATTAGATTACTTGGACGCTTTGTCATCTCTATTTATGTCTCAAATTCTGTCTAAATATAGAAAATTGAACTCGCTTACCGCGGGCATTGGATTTGTGTCATTCTAAGCTTTAAATCAAAAGTTACAAACGATTTAGTGCGAACATGTCAAGTTGTCGGGAAATTAAAATGATAATTCTAAACTGATCATTGGTGCTCATTGATGTAAAAGCTTCTAAGTGAAGAATAATGCATGGCATCACGCAATTTAGGATGGATTGGATTACTTGGACGCTTTGTCATATCTATTTCTGTGTCAAATTTTATCAAAACATAGAATATTGAGCTAGCTTAAGGTGGGCATTAGATTCGTATCATTTGAAGCCCTAAATCAAAAGTTACAAATGATTTAGTGCGGACATGTCAAATTAATCGGCTAGTTAAAGTGATCATTCTAAACTGATCATTGGTGCACATTGAGTAAAGGCTTATAAATGAAGCATAATGCGTGGCATCAAACAGTTTTAGATAGATTGGATTACTTGTACGCTTTGTCGTATCTATTTCTGTCTCAGTTTTTGCTACAATATAGAAAATTAAGCTAGCTTAACGTGGGCATTGGATTCGTGTCATTCTGGGCTCTAAATCAATGCGGACTATTTAGTGGAGACATGTCAAGTTGATCGGCCAGTTAAAGTGATCATTCTAAACTGATCATTGGTGTTCATTAAGTAAAGGCTTATAAATGAAGCATAAAAAAGGCATCACACATTTTGGGATAGACATCACAGAGTTCAGGATAGATTGGATTTCTTGGATGCTTTGTCGTATCTATTTCTGTTTTAAATTTTCTCACAATATAGAAAATTGAGCTAGCTTAACGTGGGCACTGGATTCGAATCAGTTTTAGCTCTAAAACGTAAGTTACGGACGACTTAATGTGGAAATGTCAAGTTGATCGTGCAGTTAAAGTGATCATTCTAAACTGATCATTGGTGCTCACTGAGTAAATGCTTATAAATGAAGCATAATACATGGCATCACGCAGTTTTGGCTATATTGGATTACTTTGAACGCTTTTTCATATCTATTTCTGTCTCAAATTTTTTGACAATAAAGAAAATTTAGCTACCTTAATGTGGGCATTGAATTCATTACATTCCGAGCTTTAAATCAAAAGTTACAGACAATTTAGTGCGGACATGTCAAGTTGATCGTCTCGTTTAAGTGATCATTCTAAACTGATCACTGATACTCATTAAGTAAACACTTATAGATGAAGTATAAAGCATGGCGTCATGCAGTTTGGGATAGAGTTGATTACATGGACGCTTTGTCGTCTCTATTTCTGTCTCAAATTTTGTCACAATATAGAAAATTGAGCTAGCTTAACATGGGCATTGGATTCATGTCATTCTGAGCCCTAAATCAAACGTTACAGACGATTTAGGGTGCACATGTCAAGTTGATCGACCAGTTAAATTGATCATTCTGAACTGATCTTTGGTGCTCATTGAGTAAAGGCTTATAAATGAAATATAATGCATGGAATCGCGCAGTTTTGGCTGGGTTGGATTATTTGAATGCCAATTTGTATCTATTTATGTCTCAAATTTTCTCTCAATATAAAAAATTGAGTTAGCTTAATGTGGGCATTGGATTCGGTCATTATGAGCTCTAAATAAAAAGTTACAGACGATTTAGTGCAGACATGTCAAGTTGATCGGTCAATTAAAGTGATCATTTTAAACTGATCATTGGTGCACATTGAGTAAAGGCAAACAAATGAGGCATAATGCATGGCATCACGCAGTTTGGGATCGATTGGATTACATGGACGCTTTGTCGTATCTATTATTGTCTCAAATTTTGTCACAATATACAAATTGAGTTAGCTTAACGTGGGCATTGGATTCGTGTCATTCTAAGCTCTAAATCAAAAGTTACGGATGATTTAGTGCGGACATGTCAAGTTGATCGGGCAGTTAAAGTGATCATTCTAAACTGATCATTGGTGCTCATTGAGTAAACGCTTATAAATGAAGCATAATGCATGGTATCACGCAGTTCAGGACAGATTGGATTACATGGATGCTTTGTCTTATCCATTTCTGTATCAAATTTTGTCAAAATATAGAAAAGTGAGCTAGCTTAACGTGGGCATTAGATTTGTGTCATTTTGAGCTCTAAAACAAAAGTTATAGGCGCATTAGTGCGGACATGTGAAGCTCATCGGCTAGTTAAAGTGATCATTCTAAACTGATCATCGGTGCTCATTGAGTAAAGGCTTATACATGAAGCATAATGCATGACATCACACAGTTCGGGATATATTGGATTACTTGGGAGCTTTGTCGTATCTATTTATGTCTTAAATTTTGTCACAATATAGAAAATTGAGCTAGCTTAACGTGGGCAATCAATTGGTGTTATTCTGAGCTCTAAATCAAAAGTTATGGACGATTTAGGGCGGACACGTCAAGTTGATCACCTAGTTAAAGTGATCATTCTAAACTGATCATTGGTACTCATGAAGTAAATGCTTATAAATGAAGCATAAAGCATGGCACCACGCAGTTTGCGATAGAGTGGATTACTTGGACGCTTTGTCGTATCTAGTTCTGTCTCAAATTTGTTCACAATATAAAATATTTAGCTAGCTTAACGTGGCATTGGATTCGTTTCATTGTGAGCTCTAAATCAAAAGTTATGGAAGATTTAGGGCGGACATGTCAAGTTTATCGGCCAATTAAAATGATCATTCTAAACTGATCATTTGTGCTCATTGAGTAAAGGCATATAAATGAGGCATAATGCATGGCATCACGCATTTTGGGATAGATTGGATTACATGGACACTTTTGTCGTAACTATTTTGGTCTCAAATTCAGTCATAATATAGAAATTGAGCTACCTTAACGTGAACATTAGATTCATGTCATTCTGAGCTTTAAATTGAAAGTTACGAACGATTTAGTGCAAACATGTCAAGTTGATAGGCCAGTTAAAGTGATCATTTTAAACTGATCACTGGTGCTCATTGAGTAAAGGGTTATAAATGAAGCATAATGCATTACATCACGCAGTTCATGATAGATTGGATTACTCGGACGCTTTGTCGTATCTAATTCTGTCTCAAATTTTGTCTCAATATTGAAAATTGAGCTAACTTAACGTGGGCATTGGATTCGTATCAGTTTTAACTCTAAATCATAAGTTTCAGACAATTTAATGTGGAAATGTCAAGTTGCTCAGGCAGTTAAAGTGATCATTATAAACTGATCTTTGGTGCTCATTGAGAAATGGCTTATAATTGAGGCATAATGGATGGCATCACGCTGTTTTAGCTAGATTGGATTACTTGAACACTTTTTCATATCTATTTCTGTCTCAAATTTTGTTAGAATATATAAAATTGAGCTACCTTAACGGGGGCATTGGATTCATGTTATTCTGAGCTCTAAATGAAAAGTTACAGACAATTTAGTGCGGACATATCATGTTGATCGCCTGGTTAATGTGATCATTCTAAACTGATCATTGGTACTCGTTAAGTAAACGCTTACAAATGAAGCATAATGCATGACATCACGCAGTTTGGGATAGAGTGGATTACTTGGACGCTTTGTCGTATCTAGTTCTGTCTCAAATTTTTTAACAATACAAAAAATTGAGCTAGTTTAATGTGGGCCTTGGATTTGTGTCATTCTGAGTTCTTAATAGAAAGTTATGGAAGATTTTGTGAGGGCATATCAAGTTAATCAGCCAGTTAAAGTGATCATTCTAAACAAATCATTGGTGCTCATTGAGTAAAGGCTTATAAATGAAGCATAATGCATGACATCATGCAATTCGGGATAGATTGGATTACATGTTTGCTCTAAATCATAACTTACGGACGATTTAATGCGGACATGTCAAGTTGATCTGGCAGCTAAAGTGATCATTGTAAACTGATCATTGGTGCTTATTGAGTAAAAGCTTATAAATAAAGCACAATGCATGGTATCATGCAGTTCGGGATAGATATGATTACATGGACGCTTTGTCGCATCTATTTGTTCCTCAAATTTCGTCAAAATATAGAATATTGATCTAGCTTAACGTGGGAATTAGATTCGTGTCATTCTGAGCACTAAATGAAAAGTTACAGATGATTAAGTGCGGACATGTGAAGTTGACCGGCCAGTTAAAATGATCATTCTAAACTAATCATTGGTGCTCAATGAGTAAAGGCTTATAAATGAAGCATAATGCAAGACATCACGTAGTTTGGGATAGATTTGATTACTTGGGCACTTTGTCGTATCTATTTCAGCCTCAAATTTTGTCATAATATAGAAAATTGACCTAGCTTAACATGATCATTGGATTCGTCTTATTCGGAGCGCTAAATCCAAAGTTACAGACGATTTAGTGCGGACATGTCAAGTTGATCGCCTAATTAAAGGGATCATTCTAAACAGATGATTGGTGCTCATTGAGTAAAGGCTTATAAATGAAGCATAATGCATGGCATCATGCAGTTTTGGCTAGAATTGATTACTTGAACACTTTTTTCGCATCTATTTTTGTCTAAAATTTTTTCACAACATAGAAAATCAAGCTAGCTTGGGTGGGCATTGAATTCGTGTCAGTTTTAGCTTTAAATCGAAAGTTATGGATGATTTAATGCTGACATGTCAAATTGATCGGGCAGTTAAAGTGATCATTCTAAACTGATCATTGGTGCTCATTGAGTAAAGGCTTATAAATGAAGCATAATGCATGGCATCATGTAGTTTGGGATAGATTGGATTACATGTGTGCTTTGTCGTATCTATTTCTGTCACAAATTTTGTCACAATGTAGAAAATTGAGCTAGCTTAACACGGACATTGGATTCGTCTTATTCTGAGATCTAAATCAAAAGTTACGGACGATTTAGTGCGGATATGTCAAGTTGATCGCCTAGTTAAAGTGATCTTTCTAAACTGACCATTGGTTCTCATTGAGTAAAGGCTTGTAAATGAAGCATAAAGCATGGCATCACGCAGTTTTGGCTAGATTGGATTACTTGAATACTTTTTGATATATATTTCTGTCTCAAATTATGTCACAGTATAGAAAATTGAGCTAACTTAACGTGGGCATTGGATTTGTTTCAGTTTTAGCTCTAAAAAATAAGTTAGGGACGATTTAATGCAGACATGTCAAGTTGATCGGACAGTTAAAGTGATCATTCTAAACTGATCATTGGTGCTTATTGAGTAAAATCTTATAAATGAAGCACAATGCATGGCATCACGCAGTTCGGGATAGATATGATTACATTGACGGTTTTTTGCATCTATTTGTGTCTCAAATTTTGTGAAAATATAGAAAATTGAGCTTGCTTAACGTGGGCATTGGATTTGTGTTATTCTGAGCTCTAAATCAAAAGTTACGGGCGATTTATTGCGGACATATCAAGTTGATCGGCCAATTAAAGTGATCATTCTAAACTGATTAATGGTGCTCATTGAGTAAAGCCTTATAAATGAAGCATAATGCATGATATCACGCAATTCGGGATAGATTGGATTACTTGGACACTTTGCCATATCTATTTTTGGTCTTAAATTTTGTCACAATAAAGAAAATTGAGCTAGTTTAACGTGGGCATTCGCTTCGTGTTATTTAGAGCTCTAAATCAAAAGTTATCGACAATTTAGTGCAGACATGTCAAGTTTATCTCCTAGTTAAATTGATCTCCTAGTTAAAGTGATCATTCTAAACTGATCATTGATGCGCATTGAGTAAAGCATATAAATGAAGAATAATGCAGGGCATCACGCAGTTTGGGATAGATTGGATTACATGGGCACTTTTTGTATCTATTTTTGTCTCAAATTTTGTCACAATATAGAATTGAGCTAGCTTAATGTGGCCATTGGATTCGTGACATTCTGAGCTCTAAATCAAAAGTTACGGATGAATTAGTGCATACATATTAAGCTGATCGGCCATTTAAAGTTATCATTATAAACTGATCATTGGTGATCATTGTGTAAAAGCTTATAAATGAAGCATAATGCATCACATCACCCAATTTTGGCTAGCTTGGATTACTTGAACGCTTTTTCGTATCTATTTTGTGTGAAATTTGGTCACAATATAGAAAATTGAGCTAGCTTAACGTGGGCATTGGATTTGTGTTATTCTGAGGTCTAAATCAAAAGTTTCAGACGATTTAATGCGGACATGTCAAGTTGATCGGTCAGTTAAAATGATCATTTTTAAGTGATCGTTGGTGCTCAATGAGTAAAGGCTTATAAATGAAGCATAATGCATGGCATCACGCACTTCGGGATAGATTGGATTAGTTGGACACTTTGCCTTACCTATTTCTGTCTCAAATTTTGTCGCATTGAGCTAGCTTAACTTGGGAATTGGATTCGTGTCATTCTGAGGTGTACAATATAAGTTATGGACGATTTAGTGCAGACATGTCAAGTTGATCGGCCAGTTAAAGGGATCATTCTAAACTGATCATTGGAGCTTATTGAGTAAAAGTATATAAATGAAGCATAATGCATGGTCTCACACAGTTCGGGATAAATTGGATTACATGGGCGTTTTGTCTTATCCATTTCTGTCTCAAATTTAGTCACAATATAGAAAATTGAATTAGCTTAACGTGGGCGTTGGATTCGTGTCATTCTGAGCACTAAATAAAAAGTAATGGACGATTTAATGCGGACATGTCAAGTTGATCGGCCAGTTAAAGGGATCATTCTAAACTGATCATTGGTGCTCATTGAGTAAAGGTTTATAAATGAAACATAATGCATGACATCACGTAGTTGGGGATCGATTGGATTATTTAGAAGCTTTGTCGTATATATCTCTGTCTCAAACTTTGTTAAAATATAATAAATTGACCTAGCTTAACGTGGGCCTCTATATCAAAAGTTACGGACGATTTAGTGCGGACATGTCAACTTGATCGGCCAGTTAAAGTGATCATTCTAAAATGATCATTGGTGTTCATCGAGTAAAGGCTTATAAATGAAGCATAATGTAATTCAGGATAGATTGGAGTGCTTAGACGTTTTGTCGTATCAATTTTTGTCTCAAATTTTGTCACAATATATAAAATTTCGCTAGCTTAACGTGGGCACTGGATTCGTGTCATTCTGACCTCTAAATCAAAAGTAAGGGACAATTTAGTGCGGACATCTCAAGTTAATCGGCCAGTTAAAGTGATCATTCTAAACTGAGCATTGGTGCTCATTGAGAAAAGGCTTATAAATGAAGCATAATGCATGGTATCACGCAATTTTGGCTATATTGGATTATTTGAACGCTTTTTTGTATCTATTTTGTGTGAAATTTTGTCACAATATAAAAAACTGAGCTAGCTTAACGTGGACATTTGATTCGTGTTATTCGGAGCTATATATCAAAAGTTACGGACGATTTAGTGCGGACATGTCAAGTTGATCCCCTACTTAAAGTGATCATTCTAAACTGATCAATTGTGCTCATTTAGTAAAGGCTTATAAATGAACCATAACGCATGGCATTATGCGGTTTTGGCTAGATTGGATTACTTGAACGCTTTTTTGTATCTGTTTCTAGCTCAAATTTTGTAACAACATAGAGAATTTAGCTCTAAATCAAAAGTTAGGGACGATTTAGTACAAATATGCTGAGTTGATCGGCCTGTTAAAGTGATCATTCTAAATTCATCATTGGTGCTCATTTAGTAAAGGCTTATAAATGAAGCATAATGCATGACATCATGCAATTCGGGATAGATTGGATTACATGTTTGCTCTAAATCATAAGTTATGGACCATTTAATGCGGACATGTCAAGTTGATCGGGCAGCTAAAGTGATCATTGTAAACTGATCATTGGTGCTTATTGAGTAAAAGCTTATAAATAAAGCAGAATGCATGGTATCATGCAGTTCGGGATAGATATGATTACATGGACACTTTGTCGCATCTATTTGTTTCTCAAATTTCTTCAAAATATAGAAAATTGAACTAGCTTAACGTGGGAATTAGATTCGTGTCATTCTGAGCACTAAATGAAAAGTTACAGATGATATAGTGCGGACATGTGAAGTTGACCGGCCAGTTAAAGTGATCATTCTAAACTAATCATTGGTGCTCAATGAGTAAAGGCTTATAAATGAAGCATAATGCATGACGTCACGCAGTTTGGGATAGATTGGATTACTTGGGCACTTTGTCGTATCTATTTCATCCTCAAATTTTGTCACAATATAGAAAATTGACCTAGCTTAACATGAACATTGGATTCGTCTTATTCGGAGCTCTAAATCCAAAGTTACAGACGATTTAGTGCGGACATGTCAAGTTGAACGCCTAATTAAAGGGATCATTCTAAACAGATGATTGGTGCTCATTGAGTAAAGGCTAATAAATGAAGCATAATGCATGGCATCATGCAGTTTTGGCTAGAATTGATTACTTGAACACTTTTTTCGCATCTATTTTTGTCTAAAAGTTTTTCACAACATAGAAAATCAAGCTAGCTTGCGGTGGGCATTGAATTCGTGTCAGTTTTAGCTATAAATCGAAAGTTACGGATGATTTAATGCCGACATATCAAGTTGATCTGGCAGTTAAAGTGATCATTCTAAACTGATCATCGGTGCTCATTGAGTAAAGGCTTATAAATGAAGCATAATGCATGGCATCACGCAGTTCGGGATAGATTGGATTACATTGGTGCTTTGTCGTATCTATTTCTGTCTCAAATTTTGTCACAATGTAGAAAATTGAGAGCTTAACATGGACATTGGATTTGTCTTATTCTGAGATCTAAATCAAAAGTTACGGACGATTTAGTGCGGACATGTCAAGTTGATCGCCTAGTTAAAGTGATCTTTCTAAACTGATCATTGGTTCTCATTGAGTAAAGGCTTGTAAATGAAGCATAATGCATGGCATCACGCTGTTTTGGCTAGATTGGATTACTTGAACAGTTTCTCGTATCTATTTTTGTGTCAAATTTGGTCAAAATATAGCAAATTGAGCTAGCTTAACGTGGGCATTGGATCCATGTTATTCTGAGCTCTAAATCAAAATTTACGAACCATTTAATGCGGACATGTCAAGTTGATGGCCTAGTTAAGGTATCATTCTAAACTGATCATTTGTGCTCATTGAGTAAATGCTTATAAAAAAAAGTATATTGCATCGCATCACACAGTTCGGGATTGATTGGATTACTTGAACGCTTTTTTGTATCTATTTCTATCTCAAATTTTGTCACAACATAGAGAATTGAGCTAGCTTAAAATGGGCATTGGATTCGTGTCATTCTGAGCTCTAAATCAAAAGTTAGGGTTGATTTAGTAAGTACAGGTCAAGTTAATCGGCCAGTTAAACTGATCATTCTAAACTGATTATTTGTGCTCATTGAGTAAAAGCTTATGAATAAACAATAATGCATGGCATCATGCAGTTTTGCCTAGATTGGATTACTTGAATGCTTTTTTGTATCTATTTCTGTCTCAAATTTTGTTACAACATAAAGAATTGAGCTAGTTTAACGTGTGCATTGGATTCATGTCATTCTGAGCTCAAAATCAAAAATTAGGTACGATTTAGTGCATAAATGTCAACTTGATCGGCCAGTTAAAGTGATCATTCTAAACTGATCATTGGTGCTCATTGAGTAAAGGCTTATAAATGAAGCATAATGCATGGCATCCGCAGTTTTGGCAAGATTGGATTACTTGAACGCTTATTCGTATCTATTTTTGTGTCAAATTTTTGTTACAATACTGAAAATTGAGCTATCTTAACGTGGGCATCGGATTCATGTTATTCTGAGCTCTAAATCAAAGTTACGAACGATTTAGTGCGGACATGTGAAGTTGATTGCGTAGTTAAAATTATCATTATAAAATGACCATTTGTGCTCATTGAGTAAAGGCTTACAAATGAAGCATAACGCATGACATCACGTAGTTCGGGATAGAATGGAATACTTGAACGCTTTTTCGTCCCTATTTCTGTCTCACATTTTCTCCAAAAATAGAGAATTGAGTTAGCTTAACATGGCTATTGGATTCGTGTCATTCTGAGCTCTCAATCAAAATTTAGGGACGATTTAGTGTGGACATGTCAAGTTGATCGGCTGGTTAAAGTGATCATTATAAATTGATCATTTGTTCTCATTGAGTAAAAGCTCAAAAATGAAGCAAAATGCATGACATCATCTAGTTTTGGCTAGACTGGATTACTTGAACAATGTATTGAATGTATTTTTGTCTTAAATTTTGTCACGTCATAGAGAATTGAGCAGGCTTAACAGGGGCATTGGATTCGTGTCATTCTGAGCTCTAAATCAAAAGTTAGGGACAATTTAGTGCGGACATGTTAAGTTGATCGGCTAGTTAAAGTGATCATTCTAAATTGATCATTTTTGCTCATTGAGCAAAGGCTTATAAATGAAGCATAATGCATATATGACATCACGCAGTTTTGGCTAGATTGGATTACTTGATCGCTATTTCGTATCTATTTTTGTGTTAAATTTTGTAAGAATATAGAAACTTAAGCTAGCTTAACGTGGACATTGGATTCGTATTATTCAGAGCTATAAATCAAAAGTTACGGACGATTTAGTGCGGAAATGTCAAGTTGACCGGCCAGTTAAAGTGATCATTATTGACTGATCATTGGTGCTCATTGAGTAAATGCTTATAAATGAAGCATAATGCATGGCATCACGAAGTTAGGGATAGATTGGATTACATGAAAACTTTATCTTATCTATTTTCGTCTCAAATTTTGTCACAACATAGAGAATTGAGCTAGCTGAACATGGGCATTGAATTCCTGTCATTCTGAGTTCTAAATCAAAAGTTGGTGACGATTTAGTGCGGATATGTCAAGTTGATCTGCCAGTTAAAGGGATGATTCTGAACTCATCATTGGTGCTCATTGAGTGAAGGCTTATAAATGAATCATAACGGATGGCTTCACGCAGTTTTGGCTAGATTGGATTACTTGAACGCATTTTCGTATCTATTTTTGTGTAAATTTTTGTCACAATATAGAAAATTGAGCTTGCTTAACGTGAGCTTTGGATTCTTGTTATTTTGAGCTCTAAATTAAAAGTTATGGACGATTTAGTCCGGACATGTCAAGTTGATCTCGTAGTGAAAGTTATCATTCTAAACTGATCATTTGTCCTCATTGAGTAAAGGCTTATAAATGAAGCATAATGCATGGCATCACGCATTTCGGGATAGATTGGATTACATGGACACTTTGTCGTATCTATTTCTATCTCAAATTTTGTTACAACATAGAGCATTGAGCTCGCTTAACGTGGGCATTGGATTTGTGTCATGCTAAGCTCTAACTTATAAGTTACGGACGATTTAATGCGGACATGTCAAGTTGATCGACCAGTTAAAGTGATCATTCTTAACTGATCATTGGTGCTCATTGAGTAAATGCTTATAAATTATTTAGTGCGATCATGTCACGTTGATTTCCCAGTTAAAGTGATCATTCTAAATAGATCATTGGTGCTCATTGAGTAAAGGCTTATAAATGATGCATAATGCATGACTTCACACAGTTCGGAATACATTGAATTACTTGTATAATTTATCGTAACTAGTTCTCCATCAAATTTAGTCGTAATATTGAAACTTTAGCACTCTTAACGTGGGCGTTGGATTCGTGTCATTCTGAGCTATAAATCATAAGTTACTAACGATTTAGGGCAGACATGTTAGGTTGATCCGACAGTTAAAGTGATTATTCTTAAATGATCATTGGTGCTCATTGAGTCAAGGCTTATAAATGAAGCATAATGCATGGCATCACGGACATTTTGATAGATTGGTTACATGAACGCTTTTTTATATCTACTTTTGCCTCAAAATTTGTCACGATATAGCAAATTGAGCAAGTTTAACGTGGGCATTGGATTTGTGTCACTATGAGCTCTAAATCAAAAGTTAGACAGGATATAGTGCGGACATGTCAAGTTGATTGGTCAGTTAAAGTGATCATTCTAAACTCATCATTGGTGCTCATTGCGTAGAGGCTTATAAATGAAGCATAATGCATGGAATTACACAATTTTTGCTAGATTGGATTACTTGAACGTTTGTTTGTTTCTATTTTTGTGTCAACTTTTGTCACAATACACAAAATTGAGCTAGCTTAACGTGGGCATTGGATTCGTGTTATTCTGAGGTCTAAATCAAAAGTTACGGACGATTTAATGCAGACATGTCAAGTTTAACGACTAGTTAAAGTTATCATTCTAAACTGATCATTTGGGCTCATTGTGTAATGGCTTATAAATGAAGCATAATGCATGGCATCACGGAGATCGGGATAGAATGGATTACATGGACACTTTGTCATATCTATTTCTGTCTCAAATTTTGTCAAAATATAGAAAATTGAGCTAGCTTAACGCGGGCATTGGATTCGTGTCATTCTGAGCTATAAATCATAAGTTACAAAGGATTTAATGCGGACATTTCAAGTTGATCGGCCAGTTAAAGTGATCATTCTTAACTGATTATTGGTGCTCATTGAGTAAAGCTCATAAATGAGGCATAATGCATGGCATCACGGAGTTTTGGCTAGAATGGATTACGTGAACATTTTTTGTATCTATTTTTGCCTCAAATTTTGTCACAATATAGATAATTGAGCTATATTAACGTGGGCATTAGATTCATGTCATTCTGAGCTCTAAATCAAAAGTTAGGGACGATTTAGTGCAGACATGTCAAGTTGATTAGCCAGTTAAAATGATCATTCTAAACTGATCATTTGGGTTCATTAAGTAAAGGCTTATAAATGAAGTATAATACATGGCATCATGCAGTTTTGCATAGATTGGATTACTTGAATGCTTTTTTGAATCTATTTCTGTCTCAAATTTTGTCACAATATAGAAAATTGAGCTAGCTCAACGTGGGCATTGGATTTTTGTCATTCTAAGCTAAAATCATAACTTACGGACAATTTAGTGCGGAAATGTCAAATTGCTCGGCCAGTTATAGTGATCATTCTTAACTGATCGTTGGTACTCATTGAGTAAAGGCTTATAAATGAAGCATAATGCATGACATCACATTGTTTGGGCTGGATTGGATTACTTGAACGCTTTTCTCATATGTATTTTTGTGTCAAATTTTTTAACAATATAGAAAATTCAGCTACCCTAACGTGGGCATTGGATTCATGTTATTCTTAGCTTTAAATCAAAAGTTAAGGATGATTTAATGCGGACATGTCAAGTTGATCGCCTAGTTAAAGTTATCATTCTAAACTGAACATTTGTGCTCATTGAGTAAAGACTTATAAATGAAGGATAATGCATGGCATCACGAAGTTTGGGATAGATTGGATTACATAGACACTTTTTCGTATCTATTTCCATCTCAAATTTTGTCACAATATAGAAAATTTAGCTAGCTTAATGTGGAAATTGGATCCGTATCATTCGGAGCTCAAAATCAAAAGTTAAGGACGATTTAGTGCGATCATGTCACGTTGATTGCCCAGTTAAAGTGACCATTCTAAACTGATCATTGGTGCTCATTGAGTAAAGGCTTATAAATGATGCATAATGCATGACATCACACAGTTCGGAATACATTGAGTTACTTGTATGATTTATCGTAACTAGTATAGAAAATTTAGCTAGCTTAACATGGGCGTTGGATTTGTGTCATTCCGAGCTATAAATCATAAGTTATTGACGATTTAGGGCAGACATGTTAGGTTGATCAACCAGTTAAAGTGATAACTCTTAAATGATCATTGGTGTTCATTGAGTAAAGGCTTATAAATGAAGCATAATGCATGGCATCACGGACCTTTGAATAGATTGGTTACATGAACGCTTTTTATATCTATTTTTTTGCCTCAAATTCTATAACGATATAGAAAATTGAGCTAGCTTAACGTGGGCATTGGATTCGTGTACTCTTAGCTCTAAATCAAAAGTTAGGCAGGATTTAGTGCGGACATGTCAAGTTGATTGGTCAGTTAAAGTGACAATTCTCCATCATTGGTGCTCATTGAGTAAAGGCTTATAAATGAAGAGTAATGCATGGAATTACACAGTTTCTGCTAGATTGGATTACTTGAACAATTGTTTGTTTCTATTTTTGTGTCAACTTTTGTCACAATACAGAAAATTGAGCTAGCTTAACGTGGGCAATGGATTCGTGTTATTCTGACGTCTAAATCAAAAGTTACGGACGATTTAATGCAGACATGTCAAGTTTATCGACTAGTTAAAATTATCTTTCTAAACTGATCATTTGTGCTCATTGAGTAATGACTTATAAATGAAGCATAATGCATGGCATCACGGAGATCGGGATAGAATGGATTACATGGACACTTTTTCATATCTATTTCTGTCTTAAATTTTGTCACAATATAGAAAATTGAGCTAGCTTAACGTGGGCATTGGATTCGTGATATTTTAAGCTATAAATCAAAAGTTATGGAGGATTTAGTGCGGACATGTTAAATTGATCGGCCAGTTAAAGTTATCATTCTAAACTGATCATTGGTGCTTATTAAGTAAAGGCTTGTATAATGCATGACATCACGAAGTTCAAGATATATTGGATTACATGAACGCGTTGTCGTATCTACTTCTACCTCATATTTTGTCGCAATATAGAAAATTGAGCTAGCTTAACGTAGGCTTCGGATTTGTGTCATTCTGAGCTCTAAATCAAAAGTTACGAACGATTTAGTGCGATCATGTCAAGTTGATCGGCCAGTTAAAGTGATCATTATAAACTGATCATTGGTGCTCATTGAGTAAAGGCTTATAAATGATGCATAATGCATGATATCACACAGTTCGGGATAGATTAGATTACTTGGACGCTTTGTCGTATCTATTTCTGCCTCAAGTTTTGTAAAAATATAGAAGATTGACCTAGTTTAACGTGTGCATTGGATTCGTGTCATTCTAAGCTATAAATCATAAGTTACAGACGATTTAATGCGGACATGTCAAGTTGATCGGCCAGTTAAAGTGATCATTCTTAACTGATTATTGATGCTCATTGAGTAAAGCTCATAAATGAGGCATAATGCATGGCATCACGGAGTTTTGGCTAGATTGGATTAATAGAACATTTTTTGTATCTATTTCTGCCTCAAATTTTGTCACAAAATAGAAAATTGAGTTAGCCTAACGTGGGCATTAAATTCGTGTCATTCTAAGCTCTAAATCAAAAGTTAAGGACGATTTAGTGCGGACATGTCAAGTTTATCGACCAGTTAAAATGATCATTATAAACTTATCATTAGACCTCATTGAGTAAATGCTTATAAATGAAGCATAATGCATGGCATCATGCAGTTTTGCATATATTGGATTACTTGAACGCTTTTTTTAATCTATTTTTGTCTCAAATTTTGTCACAATATAGAAAATTGAACTAGCTTAACGTGGACATTGGATTCGTTTCATTCTGAGCTAAAATCATAACTTACGAATGATTTAGTGCGGACATGTCAAGTTGATCGGCCAGTTAAAGTGATCAATCTTAACTGATCATTGGTGCTCATTGAGTAAAGGCTTATAAATGATGCATAATGCATGACATCACATAGTTCAAGATACATTGAATTACTTGTATGATTTGTCGTATCTAGTTCTCCATCAAATTTTGTCATAATATAGAAAACTCAGCTAGCTTAACGTGGGCATTGGATTCATGTCATTCTAAGCTATGAATCATAAGTTACTGACGATTTAATGCGGACATGTTAGGTTGATCAGCCAGTTAAAGTGATCAATCTTAAATGATTATTGGTGCTCATTTAGTAAAGGCTCATCACGGACTTTTGGATAGATTGGTTACATGAACGCTTTTTATATCTATTTTTGCCTCAAATTCTATGACGATATAGAAAATTGAGCTAGCTTAACGTGGGCATTGGATTCGTGTCACTCTGAGCTCTAAATCAAAAGTTAGGCACGATTTAGTGCGGACATGTCATGTTGATCGATCAGTTAAAGTGATCATTCTAAACTGATCAATGGTGCTCATTGAGTAAAGGCTTATAAATGAAGCACAATGCATGGTATTACACAGTTTTTGCTAGATTGGATTACTTGGATGCTTGTTCGTATCTATATTTCTGTCAACTTTTGTCACAATACAGATTGAGCTAGCTTAACGTGGGCATTGGATTCGTGTTATTATGACGTCTAAATCAAAAGTAACGAAAGATTTAATGTGGACATGTCAAGTTTATCGACTAGTTAAAGTTATCATTCTAAACTGATCATTTGTGCTGATTGAGTAAAGGCTTATGAATGAAGAATAATGCATGGCATCACGGAGAACGGATAGAATGGATTACATGGACATTTTGTCATATCTTATTATATCTCAAATTTTGTAACAATTTAGAAAATTGAGCTACCTTAACGTGGGCATTGGATTCATGTCATTTTGGCTCTAAATCAAAAGTTATGGACGATTTAGTGTGGACATGTTAAATTGATCGGCCTGTTAAAGTTATCATTCTAAACTGATCATTTGTGATCATTAAGTAACGGCTTATAAATGATGTATAATGCATGACATCACGCAGTTCAGGATATATTGGATTACATGAACGTGTTGTCGTATCTATTTCTACGTCATATTTTTTCGCAATATAGGAAATTTGCTAGCTTAACGTGGGCGTTAGATTCGTGTCATTCTGAGCTCTAAATCAAAAGTTAGGGACGATTTAGTGCGGATATGTCAAGTTGATCAGCTAGTTAAAATGATCATTCTAAGCTGATCATTTGGGCTCATTGAGTAAAGTCTTATAAATGAAGCATAAGGCATTGCATCATGCAGTTTTGCATAAATATGATTACTTGAATGCTTTTTTGAATGGATTTCTGTCTAAACTTTTGTCACAATATAGAAAATTGAGCTAGCTTAACATGGGCATTGGATTCATGTCATTCTGAGCTAAAATCATAACTTACGGACGATTTAGTGCGGACATGTCAAGTTGATCGGCCAGTTAAAGTGATCATTTTTAACTGATCATTGGTTCTCACTGAGTAAAGGCATATAAATGAATCATAATGCATGGCATCACATAGTTTTGGCTATATTGGATTACTTGAACGCTTGTTCGTATCTATTTTTGTGTCAACTTTTGTCACAATACGGAAAATTGAGCTACCCTAACATGGGCATTGGATTCGTGTCATTCTGAGCTCTAAATCAAAAGTTATCGACGATTTAGTGCGAACATGTCAAGTTGATCGCTTAGTTAAAGTGATCATTCTAAGCAGATCATTGGTGCTCATTGAGTAAAGGCTTACAAATGAACCATAATGCATGACATCACGTAGTTAGGTATAGATTGGATTACTTGGACGCTTTATTATATCTAATTCTGTGTCAAATTCTGTCACAATATAGAAAATTGAGCTAGCTTAATGTGGGCATTGGACTCGTGTCATTCGGAGCTCTAAATCAAAAGTTACGGACGATTTAGGGCGATCATGTCATGTTGATCGCCCAGTTAAAGTGATCATTCTAAACTGATCATTGATGCTCATTGAGTAAAGGCTTATAAATGATGCATAATGCATGACATCACGCAGTTAAAAATATATTGAATTTCTTGTATGATTTGTCGTATCTAGTTCTCCATCAAATATTTTCATAATATAAAAATTGAGCTAGCTTAACGTGGGCATTGGATTCGTGTCATTTTGTGCTCTAAATCAAAAGTTACGAATGATTTAGTGCGGACATGTCAAATTGATCCGCCAGTTAAAGTTATCATTCTAAACTGATCATTGGTGCTCATTGAGTAAAGGCTTATAAATGATGTATAATGCATGACATCATACAGTTCAGGATAGATTGGATTACATGAATGCGTTGTCGTATCAATTTCTACCTCATATTTTGTCGCAATATCAAATGATCGATGTATGTATTGACAACTGTATGATCTATTGGAGAAATGATGAAAACCGTATAAAGTACCGATTTTGTCACAAACCTCAATTTCACGAGATAAGCGGCAGAGTACCTATTCCACATAAATGAATGTGGTATTTGCCACTAACAGAGAGGTTAAAGAGGTTATATCAATCTGAACACACAGCAAAACCTATGAGGTGGCATGCAGAACATAATTCGAATGGAGAAATTGTGTATCCCTCAGATGCAGAAGCATGAAAACATTTTCAACAGGTTTATCCTAGTTTTGCATATGAGCCTAAGAATGTATACCTCGGGTTATCTGCAGATGGATTCAACCGTTTCAGGAAGCATGGGAGGAAATACTCGTTGTGGCCAGTGATCGTGACACCTTATACTTTGCCTCCTTGGTTGTGCATGAAACGAGAGTTTTTGTTTCTAACAATTCTCGTCCCCGGCCCAGAACATCCTAAGCGATCGCTTGATATTTTCTTACAACCTCTAATTCATGAGTTAAAAATATTGTGGGAAAATGGTGTCGAAGCATTCGATGTTACCAACGAACAAAACTTCTTGATGCGAGCAGTACTTATGTGGACGATAAGTGATTTTCCTGCATATGGTATGTTATCAGGATGGTCGACGCATGGAAGATTAGCATGCCCATATTGTCAAGATAATACTGATGCGTTCCAAGTAAAACACAGACGAAAGACTAGTTGGTTCGATTGTCATCGTCGATTTATACCACAAGATCATCCATATCGCCGGAGCACGACATTGTTTAGGAAAAACAAAAAAAAATTTGATGCTACACCTCCTATTCTTGACGGGAATTATACGATGACTGAACTTATAGATTTTGGTGCTGAGAGAACGGCTTCATGTGGAGGTAACGGACATTACCTTGTTGATGGTTGTGGGGAATACCATAATTGGCACAAGACGAGCATTTTTTGGGATTTACCATATTGGAAGGACCATTTGTTGCGCCATAATCTAGATGTTATGCACATTGAGAAGAATATTTTCGACAACATAATGAATACCGTTCTAAATGTGCAAGGAAAAAAGAACAGATAATTTGAAATCTAGATTGGATTTGCCAGATATTTGTTCCCGGAAGAAACTACATGTAATGTCAAATGAAAAATCATTGTCTCCCGCATTCCGGTTGGATGCGCATGTAAAACACAAATTCTTTGACTGGATAAAGCATAGTGTCAAATTTCCAGATGGATACGTATCTAATCTTCGTAATTGTGTCGATACTATTTAAGATAAATTTTCAGGGATGAAAAGTCATGATAGTCATAATGTCATGCAAAGACTATTCCCATTTGTCTTTAGCGATCTGCTGCCTAAAAACGTCCACGGAGCAATTGCAGGTACGTTTACATTATTTTATATATAAATAATCATAATTTCATATATTATATGATATTAAAATATTTTTTTATGTAGGGATTGGTGCTTTTTCCGATATTTATGTACAAGATCACTTAATGCAGACGATATCCAAAATTTGTAGGAAAAAATACCGGTTCTCATTTGTAACTTGGAGAAAATATTTCCACCAGCATTTTTTTATGTTATGGAACATCTTTCTATTCACCTCCCTAGAGAAGCAGCGCTTGGAAGACCTGTTCAGTATCGATGGATGTATCCTTTTGAGAGATATATGTTCCATCTAAAGAAAAAGGTTAAAAATCTTTCCAGGGTTGAAGGTTCAATCGTCGCACAAAATATTAATGAAGTAACATCTAACTTCGCCAGCTACTATTTTCCATCGCAAGTCCAAGCAAAAAATAGACGACCTGCACGACATGATGATGGAGGAGAAAAACCAAGCTATCGAGTTTATGTGCCAGAAATATTTGCACAAATTGGACGTTTAAGTGGAAAAGGGAAGACACGATGCCTATCAGAGGAGGAACACAATCACTTGTATTTGTATATTTTGACAAATTGCGATGACGTTTTGGAATATGAAAGGTACATTCAATCAAATTCTGTTTTTAATTGTTATTATAATTTATTGTTAATTATTTTGTTCATAATTAACAGGATATACATGGAACAAATACGTGTTAATTATTCAGATTACACAGAGAATGAGTTGGTCGAACTTAAAAAAAGTGAATTTGCAAGATGGTTGCATTTTATGTTAGTGTTACCACAATTATGTAATTTTCAATAATATTTTCATATATATATATATAATTGACTACATTCAAGTATTTTGTAGGTTACTACAGGTCCTTCCAGAGTGATAACGTTTCCCACGTGGTTAGTTGAGTTGGTGAGTGGTGCTACATTTACTGCAAAATCTTATCCAATGTACTGCACTCGTGGATATGCTTTTAAAAGTCATCGTGAAGGAAACTCACAAACAACTTGTAATTATGGTATATCATCTCAATCGGGAGAAATTGTATACAACGGTATTCTTCGTGAAATATTAAAAGTTCACTATCCAGGAATGATTGATTTGAGGTGTATTGTGTTCTACTGTGACTGGTATGACCCTGTCATGGGTCAACTTCAAGACGAATTCAGTGTTACATCTGTCCACTCTCATAAACGATATCGAAAATATGATCTTTTTATACTTGCATCACAAGCGCACCAGGTTTGTTACATTCGATATCCTCGTGTGAGGAACAAACAAGATCCTTGCATTACAGTCACCTCAATACATCCTAGAGGAATGGTATGTGGTATTACCGAACAAGACCCTCCAACAAAACAGAATTGGTAACTTAGGTTCAATAGACACTTCTCTTGAAGTTAACCTTGTTTTTGATGACACCATGAACAGAGATTACAACGTGTTTCAAGATTCAGAAGAAGAGATTGGCGAGTTTGACGACCAAAAATTCAGCTAATTCGGAATATTCATCAGATTCAGATTAAATTTGTGATAATAATATTTTTTCCAAATTTTAATTATATATAAATTATCTTTTTACTGATAATATTTCATTTCACATTATTATAATTATAATAAATTATAGTAAACCAAAAAATATTGAAAATAAATATTTATGATTATAATTTATTCCGACGAATTTCCGATGGTGACGGTAATTCCATCAAAATTCCGGCAATAATCTTATAATTTATGATTTTATTTTTAAATTTACCTATATATTTTTTAACTTTTTAAATTTAATGTTTTTTCGAAATATTAATTTACATAACGGATGGATTTCGGATGGCTTTGGTAATTCCATTGGAAAGCCATCGGAAAACCGTCAAAAACGTAATTTCGATATGGATAGACTATTTGTCGATCATGCATGTGATCTAAGCCGTCTGACGGATTTCCGATGGATTCCCGATGGCTATTTGCGGGAAACATAATTCCCAATGCGGGCTTTCACGAAGGATTTAGAGCTAAATCAAAAGTTACGGACGATTTAGTGCGTACATGTCAAGTTCATCGGGCAGTTAAAGTGATCATTCTAAACTGATCATTCGTGCTTATTAGATAAAGGCTTATAAGTGATGAATAAAGCATGGCATCACACAGTTTGGGATAGATTGGATTACTTGGATGCTTTGTTGTCTCTATATCTGTCTCAAATTTTGTCAAAGTATAGGAAACTGAACTAGCTTAACATGGGCATTGGATTCCTGTCATTCCGAGCTCTAAATCAAAAAGTTATAGACAATTTAGTGCGGATATGTCAATTTGATCGGCTAGTTAAAAGTCATCATTCTAAACTGATCTTTGGTTCTCATTACGTAAAGGCTTATAAATGATGCATAATGAATGGCATCAAGGAATTTGGGATAGATTGTACTACTTGGATGCCTTGTTGTATCTAGTTGGGTCTCAAATTTTGTCACAATATAGAAAATTGAACTACCTTAATGTGGGCATTGGATTCGTGTCGTTCTAAGCTATAAATGAAAAGTTATGGATGATATAGTGCAAACATGACAAGTTGATCAGACAGTTAAAATGATCATTCTAAACTGATCACTGGTTCTAATTTAGTAAAAGCTTATAAATGAAAAATAATGCATGGTATCACGCAGTTTGGGATGGATTGGATTACTTGGACGCTTTGTCGTATCTATTTCCTTGTCACATTTTGTAACGATATAGAAAATTGAGCTAGGTTAACGTGGACATTGGATTCATGTCATTCTGAGCTCTAAATCAAAAGTTACGGATGATTTAGTGTGGGCATGTCATGTTTATTGGCATGTAAAAGTGACCATCTAAGCTGATCATTGGTGCTCATTAAGTAAAGCTTTAAAATTGAAGCATAACACATGGCATCAAAGAGTTTAGATAAATTGGATTACTTGGACGATTTGTCATCTCTATTTCTGTATAAAATTTAGTCAAAATATAGAAAACTGAGCTAGATTAACGTATGCATAGGATTCGTGTTATTCTAAGCTCTAAATCAAAAGTTACATATGATTTAGTGTGGACATGTGTCAAGTTCATCGGCCAGTTAATATGATTATTCTAAACTGATCATTGGTACTCATTGAGTAAAGGCTTATAAACAAAGCATAATGCATAGCATCAATCAGTTTGAGATAGATTGGATTACTAGGACACTTTGTTGTCTCTACTTCCATCTCAAATGTTGTCAAAATATAGAAACTTTATCTAGCCAAACGTGGGCACTGTCTCCATGTCATTCTGATCTCAAAATAAAAAAGATATGGACGATTTAGTGCGGACATGTCAAGTTGATCTGCCAGTTAATATGATTATTCAAAACTGATCATTGGTGCTCATTGAGTAAGGGCATATAAATGAAGTTTAATGCATGGCATGACACAGTTTTTGATTGATTGGATTACTTGGACACTCTGTCGAGTCTATTTCTGTCTCAAATGTTTTTACAATATAGAAAATTGAGCTAGCTTAACGTGGGCATTGGATTTGTTTCATTATGAGCTTTAAATCAAAACTTACGGACGATATAGACATGCCAAGTTGAGTGGCTAGTTAAAGTGATAATTCTAAACTGATCATCGGTGCTCATTAAGTAAAGGCTTATAAATGAAGCATAATGCATGGCATCAAGCTGTTTGGATAGATTGGATTACTTGGACGCTTTGTCGTCTCTATTTATGTCTTAAATTATGTCAAAATATAGAAAATTAAGACAGATTAATGTGAGCATTGGATTCATGTCATTCTGAGCTCTAAATCAAAAGTGACGGGAGATTTAGTGCGGACATGTCAAGTTGATCGTTCAGTTAAAGTGATCATTCTAAACTGATCATTGGTTGTCATTGAGTAAATGCTTATAAACGAAGCATAATGCATCACACAGTTTGGGATAGATTTGATTACTTGTACGATTTGTCATATCTAATTCTGTCTCAAATTTTGTTATAATATAGAAAATTAAGCAAGCTTAACATGGTCACTGGATTCATGTGTTTCTGAGCTCTAAGTCAAAAGTTAAACACGATTTAGTGTAGACATGTCAAGTTGATTGGCCAATTAAAGTGATAATTCTAAACTTATCATTGGTGCTCATTAAGTAAATACTTATAAATGAAGCATAAAGCATGGCATCACGCAGTTTTGATTAGATTGGTTTACTTGAACGCTTTGTCGTATCTAGTTGTAACTCAAATTTTGTAGCAATATAGAAAATTGAACTAGCTTAATGTGCGCATTGGATTCCTGTCATTATGAGCTATAACCTAAAATTGATGCACGATTTAGTGCAAAATGACAAGTTGATCGGGCAGTTAAACTGATCATTCTAAACTTCTCATCGGTGCTCATTGAGTAAAGGCTAATAAATGAAGCATAAAGCATGGCATCACGCAGTTTGGGATAGATTGGATTACTTGGCGCTTTGACATCTCTATTTCTTTCGTAAATTATGTCAAAATATAGAAAATGGATCTAGTTTAACGTGGGCTTTGGATTCTTGGTATTCTGAGCTCTAAATCAAAAGTTACGGACGATTTAGTGCTGACATGTCAAGTTGATTGGCTAGTTAGAGTGATCATTCTAAACTGATCATTGGTGGTCATTAAGTAAAGGCTTAAAAATGAAGCATAACGCATGTCATCAAGGAGTTTGGATAAATTGGATTACTTGGACGATTTGTCGTCACTATTTTTGTCTAAAATTTTGTCAAAATATAGAAACCTGTTCTAGCTTAAGGTGACATTGGATTCGTGTCATTTTGAGCTCTAAATCATTTTGATCGGCTAGATAATAAGATTATTCTAAACTGATCTATGGTGTTCATTGAGTAAAAGCTTATAAATGCAGCATAGTGCATGGCATCACGCAGTTTGAGACAGATTGCATTACTTGGACGCTTTGTCGTATCTAGTTCTGTCACTAATTTTGTCACAATATATAAAATTGAGCTAGATTAACGTGTGCATTGAATTCGTGTCATTCAGAGCTCTAAATCAAAAGTTACGGAAGCTTTAGTGCGGTCATGTAAAATTGATCGGCCAGTTAAAGTGATCATTCTAAACTGATCATTGGTGCTCATTAAGCAAAGGCTAATAAATGAAACATAATGCATGATATCAAGCAGTTTGGATGGATTGGATTACCTGGACGCTTTGTCGTCTCTATTTTTGTCTCAAATTTTGTCAAAATATATAAAATTGAGCTAGTTTAATGTGGGCATTGGATTCGTGTCATTCTAATCTAAATCAAAATTTACGAACAATTTAGTACGGACATGTCCAGTTGATCACCCAGTTAAAGTGATCATTCTAAACTGATCATTGGTGCTCATTGAGGAAAGGCTTATAAAAGAAGCATAATGCATGGCATCACACAATTTTAGATAGATTGGATTACTTGGACGCTTTGTCATATGTATTTCTATCTCAAATATTTTTACAATAGAGAAATTTGAGCTAGCTTAACATGGGCATTGGATTTGTGTGTTTCTAAGCTCTAAATCAAAAGTCTCTGACGATTTAATGCGGACATGTCAAGTTGATCGGCCAGTTAAAGGGGTCATTCTAAACTGATCATTGGTGCTCATTAAGTAAAGGCTTATAAATGAAGCATAAGGCTTGGTATCGTGCTGTATTGGATAGATTGGATTAGTTGGACGCTTTTTTGTATGTAGTTATGTCTCAAATTGTATCACAATATAGAAAATTGAACTAGCTTAATGTGGGCATTGGATTCGTGTCATACTGAGCCCTAAATCAAAGTTTACAAACGATTTAGTGCATACATGTTAAGTTGATCAGCCCGTTAATATGATCATTCTAACCTAACATTGGTGCTCATTGAGTAAAAACTTATAAATGAAGCATAACACATGGCATCACACAGTTTAGGATAGATTGGATTACTTGGATGGTTTTTCATATCTATTTCTCTCGAAAATTTTGTTACAATATAGAAAATTAAGTTAGTTTAACGTGGGCATTGGAATCGTGTGTTTTGGAGGTCTAAATCAAAAGTTACACATGATTTAGTGCGGACATGTCAAGCTGATCGGCCAGTTAAAGTGCTCATTCTATACTTATCATTGGAGCCCATTCTAAACTTATAATTGGATTCGTGTAATTCTGAGCTCTAAATCAAAAGTTACGGACGATTTAGTGCGGACATGTCAAGTTGATTGGCTAGTTAAAGTGATCATTCTAAACTAATCATTGGTGCTCATTAAGTAAAGGATTATAAATGAAGTATAATGCATGGCATCAAGGAGTTTGGATAGATTGGATTACTTCGACGCTTTGCCTTCTCTATTTTGTCTCAAAATTTGTCAAAATATAGAAAATTGAGATAGATTAATGAATGCATTGGATTCGTGTCATTCTAAGCTTTAAATCAGAAGTTACAGACTATTTAGTGCGGACATGTGTCAAGTTGATCGGCCAGTTAATATGATTATACTAAGCTAATCATTGGTGCTCAGTGAGTTAAAGCTTATAAATGAAGCACAATGCATGGCATCACGCAGTTTGCGATAGATTGGATTACTTAGACACTTTGTCGTCTCTACTTCCATCTCAAATTTTGCCAAAAGATAGAAAATTTATCTAGCTTAACGTGGGAATTGTATTCTTGTCATTCTGAGCTCAAAATCAAAAGTTACAGGCAATTTAGTGTGGACATGTCAAGTTGATCACCCAGTTAATATGATTATTCTAAACTGATCATTGGTGCTCATTGAGTAAAGGGTTATAAATGAACCATAATGCATGGCATCACATAGTTTTGGATAGATTGGATTACTTGGATGCTTTATCGTGTCTAATTCTGTCTCAAATTTGGTTACAATATAGAAAATTGAGCTAGCTAAACGTGCGCATTGGATTTGTGTCATTCAGAGATCAAAAATCAAAAGTTACGGATGATTTTGTGCGGACATGTCAAGTTAATCGGCCTGTTCATATGATTATTCTAAACTGATCATTGGTGCTCATTGAGTAAAGGCTTATAAACGAAGCATAATGCATGGCATCCCAAAGGTTGTTATAGATTGGATTACTTGAACGCTCTGTTGTATCTATTTCTGTCTCAAATTTTGTTACATTATAGAAAACTAAGCTAGCTTAACGTGGTCATTGGACTCGTATCATTATGAGCTCAAAAGCAAAAGATACAGACAATTTAGTGTGGACATGTTAAGTTGATCGGGCAGTTAATATGATTATTCTAAACTGATCATTGGTGCACATTGAGTAAAGGCTTGTAAATGAAACATAATGCATGGCATCACACAATTTAGGATAGATTGGATTATTTGGACGCTTTGTCGTGTATATTTCTGCCTTTAATTTTGTTACAATATAGAAAATTGAACTAGCTTAATATGGACATTGGATTCGTGTCGTTCTGAGCTCTAAATCAAAAGTTGAGGTTGATTTAGTGCGGACATGTCAAGTTGAGTGGCCAGTTAAAGTGATCATTTTAAACTGATAATTGGTGCTGATTAAGCTAAGGCTTATAAATGAAGCATATTGCATGTCATCAAGCAGTTTGGGAAGATTGGACTACTTGGACGCTTTGTCGTCTCTTTTTATGCCTCAAATTTTGTCAAAATATAGAAAATTGAGCTAGTTTATCGTTGGGATTGGATTCGTGTCATTCTAATCTCTAAATCAAAAGTTACGAACGATTTAGGGTAGACATGTCAAGTTGATCGGCCAGTTAAAGTGATCATTCTAAACTGAAATTGATGCTCATTGAGTAAAGGCTTATAAATGAAGCATAATACATGGCATCACAAAGTTTTGGATAGATTGGATTTCTGGAACGCTTTCTCGTTTCTAGTTATGTCTCAAATTTTGTCACAATATAGAAAATTGAACTAGCTTAATGTGGACAATGGATTTGTGTCATTCTAAGCTATAAATCAAAATGTATGGACGATTTATTGCTGACATGACAAGTTGATTGGTGAGTTAAAATGATCATTTAAAACTGATCATTTGTGATCATTTAGTAAAAGCTTATAAATGAAAAATAATGCTTGGCATCACATATTTTGGGATTTATTGGATTACTTGGATGCTTTGTCGTATCAATTTTTGTCTCAAATTTTGTCAGAATATAGAAAATTAAGCTAGCTTAACGTGGACATTGGATTCGTGTCATTGTGAGCTCTAAATCAAAATTTACGGACGATTTAATTCGGACATGTCAAGTTGATCGGCCAATTTAAGTGATCATCCTAAACTCATCCTTGGTGCTCGTTAAGTAAACGCTTAGAAATGAAGCATAATTCATGATATCAAGGAGTTTGGATAAATTGGATTATTTGGAAATTTTGTTGTATCTATATCTGTCTCAAATTTTACCAAAATATAGAAAATTGAGCTAACTTAATTCGGGGATTGGATTCGTGTCATTCGGAGCTCAAAATTAAAAGTTACAGACGATTTAGTCCCGACATATCAAGTTGATTGGCCAGTTAATATGGTTATTCTAAACTGGTCATTGGTGCTAATTGAGTAAAGGCTTATAAATGAAGCAAAATGCATGTCAACACACAGTTTTGGATAGATTGGATTACATGGATGCTTTGTCGTACCTACTTCTGTCTCAAATTTTGTTACAATATAGAAAATTGAGCTAGCTTAGCATGGGCATTGGATTTGTGTCATTCTGAGCGCTAAATTTAAAGCTACGGACCATTTAATGCGGACATGTCAAGTTGATCGGCCAGTTAATATGATTATTCTAAACTGATCATTGCCTCTCATTGAGTAAAGGTTTATAAATGAAGCATAATGCATGGCATCACACAGTTTTGGATAGATAGGGATACATTGGACGCTTTGTCGTCTCTATTTCAGTGTCAAATTTTGTCAAAATATAGAAAATTGAACTAGCTTAACGTGCTTTGGATTCGTGTCATTCTAAGCTCTAAATCAAAAGTTACGGACGATTTAGTGCGGACATGTCAAGTTGATAGGCCAGTTCAATTCAGTCTAAAAAGATCATTCGTGCTCATTGAGTAAAGGCTAATAAATGAAGCATAATACATAGCATCAAACAGTTTTTGATAGGTTGGATTACTTAGGCGCTTTGTCCTATCTAGTTTTGTCTTAAATTTAGTCAAAATATAGAAAATTGAACTAGCTTAATATGGGCATTGGATTCTTGTCATTCTGACCTATAAATAAAAATTTATGGATGATTTAGTGCTGACATGACAAGTTGATCGGCTAATTAAAATGATCATTCTAAACTGATCATTGGTGCTCATTGAGTAAAAGCTTATAAATGAAAAATAATGCATGGCATCACGCAATTTGGGGTTGATTGGATTACTTGGACACTTTGTCATATCTATTTTTGTCTCAAACTTTGTCAAAATATAGAAAATTGACCTAGTTTAACATTGGCTTTGGTTTCGTTTCATTCTGAGCTCTAAATCAAAAGGTACGGACGATTTAGTGCAGATATGTAAAGTTGATCAGCCAGTTAAAGTGATCATTCTAAACTGATCATTGGTGCTCATTGAGTAAAGTCTTGTAAATGAAGCATAATGCATGGTATCACACTTTGGATATATTGGATTACTTGAAAGCTTTGTTGTCTCTATTTTTATCTCAATTGTTTTTTAAATACAGAAAATTGAGCTAGCTTAACGTTGAAATTGGATTCGTGTCATTGTAATCTCTAAATCACATTGGTGCTCATTGAGTAAAGGCTTATAAATGAATAGATATCTCAAATTTTGTCAAAATATAGAAAATTGAGCTAGCTTAACGTGGGCATTGGATTCGTGTCATTCTGAGCTATAAATTAAAAGACATGAGCGATTTAGCGATTTAGTGCAGACATGACAAATTTATGTAGCTTAATGTTGGCACTGGACTAGTGTCACTATGAGCTCAAAATCTAAGTAACAAATGATTTAGTGCAGCCATGTTAAGTTGATCGGCCAATTAATATGATTATTCTAAACTGATCATCGGTGCACATTGAGTAAAGGCTTATTAATGAAGCATAATACATGGCATCACACAATTTTGGATAGACTGGATTACTTGGACGCTTTATCGTGACTATTTATGTTTCAAATTTAGTTACAATATAGAAAACTGAGGTAGCTTAACATGGGCACTGGATTTGTGTCATTCTAACCTCTAAATCAAAAGTTACGTCGATTTAGTTCGGACATGTCAAGTTGATCGGTTAGTTAAAGTGATCATTCTAAACTGATCATTGGTGCTCATTAAGTAGAGGCTTAGAAATGAAGCATAATGCATGGCATCAAGGAGTTTGGATAGATTGGATTACTAGGACGCTTTGTCGTCTCTATTTTTGTCTCAAATTTTGTCAAAATATAGAAAATAGAGCTAGCTTAACGTAGGCCTTTGATTCATGTCATTCTGATCTCTAAATCAAAAGTTACAGCGATTTAGTGCGGACGTGTGACAAGTTTATCGGCCTTTTAATATGATTATTCTAAACTAATCATTGGGTCTCATTGAGTAAATGCTTTTAAATGAAGCTAATGCATGACATCACGCAGTTTGGGAGAGATTGGATTACTTGTACGCTTTGTCGTCTCTACTTCTGTCTCAAAATATGTCAAAATATAGAAAATTTATCTAGTTTAAAGTAGGCACTGGATACCTGTCATTCTGAGCTCAAAATCGAAAGTTCGGGACGATTTTGTGCGGACATGTCAATTTGATCAGCCAGTTAATATGATTATTCTAAACTGATCAATGGTGCTGAATAAATAAAGGCTTACAAATGAAGCATAATGCATGGCATCACACAGTTTTGGATAGATTGGATTACTTGGACGCCCCGTCGTGTCTATTTCTATCTCAAATTTTGTTACAATATAGAAAATTAAACTAGCTTAATGTGGGCATTGGATTCGTGTCATTCAGTGCTATAAATCAAAAGTTATGGACGATTTAGTGCAGACATCACAAGTTGATCCACCAGTTAAGACGATCATTCTAAACTGATCATTGATGGTCATTGAGTAAAAGCTTAATAATGAAAAATAATTCATGGCATCACGCAGTTTGGAATGAATTGGATTACTTGTATGCTTTGTCGTATCTATTTTAGTCTCAAATTTTTGATACAATATAGAAAATTGAGCTAGCTTAACGTGGGCATTGGATTCGTGTCATTCTAAGCTCTAAAATCAAACGTTACGCACGATTTAGTGCGGACATGTCAAGTTGATCGGCCAGTTAAAGTGATCATTATAAACTGATCATTGGTGCTCATTGAGTAAAGGCTTATAAATGAAGTGTAATGCATGATATCATGCACTTTAAATAGATTGGATTACTTGGACGATTTGTCGTATCTAGTTCTGTTTCAAAAAATTTCAGAATAAAGAAAATTGAACTAGGTTAATGTCGGCATTGGATTCATGTTATTCTGAGCTATAAATCAAAAGTTATGGGCGATTTAGTGCAGAAATGACAAGTTGATCGGCTAGTTAAAATGATCATTCTAAACTGATCATTGGTGCTCATTGAGTAAACGCTTAATAATAAAAATAATGCATGGCATCACGCAGTTTGGGATGGCTTGGATTACTTGGACGCTTTCTCGTATCTATTTCTATCTCCAATTTTTCTTCAAAATAGAAAATTGAGATAGCTTAACGTGGGCATTGGATTCGTGTCATTATGAGCTCTAAATCAAAAGTTATGGACGATTTAATGTGGACATGTCAAGTTGATTGGCCAGGTAAAGTGATCATTCTAAACTGATCATTGGTGCTCATTAAGTAAAGGCTTATAAATGAAACATAATTCATGGCATCAAGGAGTTTCGATAGATTGTATTAATTGGACGTTTTGTTGTCTCTATATTTGTCTCAAATTTCGCCAGAATATAGAAAATTGAGCTAGCTTAACGCAGGCATTGGATTCGTGTCATTCCGAGCTCAAAATCAAAAGTTACGCACGATTTAGTACCGAGATATCAAGTTGATCGGCCAGTTAATATCATTATTCTAAACTGGTCATTGCGCTCATTGAGTAAAGGCTTATAAATGAAACAAAATGCATGGCATCACACTGTTTTGGATAGATAGGATTACTTGGAGGCTTTGTAGTATCTACTTCTGTCTCAAATTTTGTTACAATATAGAAAATTAATCTAGCTTAACATGGGCATTGGATTCGTGTCATTATGAGCGCTAAATCAAAAGCTACATACCATTTAGTGCGAACATGTCAAGTTGATCGGACCAGTTAATATTGGATTACTTGGAAGCTTTGTTGTCTCTATTTATGTCTCAAATTTTGTTAAATACATAAAATTGAGCTAGCTTAACGTTGGAATTGGAGTCGTGTCATTCTAAGCTCTAAATCAAAATTTAGAGACGATTTAGTGCGGACAAGTCAAGTTGATCGGCCAGTTAATATGATTATTCTAAACTGATCTTTCGTGCTCATTGAGTAAAGGCCTATGAATGAAGCTTAATGCATGGCATCACGCAGTTTGGGATAGATTTGATTACTTGTACGCTTTGTCGTCTCTACTTCTGTCTCAAATTTAGTCAAAATATAGAAAATTTATCTAGCTTAATGATGCCACTGGACTCGTGTCATTATGAGATCAAAATCAAAAGTAAAGGATGATTTAGTGCAAACATGTTAAGATGATCGTCCAGTTAATATGACTATTCTAAACTGATCATTGGTGCTCATTGAGTAAAGGCTTATTATTAATGAGGCATAATGCATGGCATCACACAATTTTGGATAGACTGGATTACTTGGATGCTTTGTCGTGTCCATTTCCGTCTCAAATTTTGTCACAATACAGAAACTTCAGCTAGCTCAACGTGTGCTTTTGATTCGTGTCATTCTAAGGTCTAAACAAAAAGTTACGAATGATTTAGTGCGGATATATCAAGTTGATTGGCCAATTAAATTGATAATTCTAAATTGATCATTGGTGCACATTAAGTAAAGGCTTATAAACGAAGAACAATACACGGCATCACACAGTTTTGGATAGATTGGATTACTTGGACGCTTTGTCGTGTCTATTTCTCTATCAAATTTTGTTTCAATATAGAAAATTGAGCTAGGTTAACGTGGGCACTGGATTCGTTCGGAGCTCAAAATCAAAAGTTACGGACGATTTACTGCGGACATATCAAGTTGATCGGCCAGTTAATATGATTATTCTAAACTGATGATTGGTTCTCATTGAGTAAATGCTTATAAATGAAGCAATACATGGCATCACGCAGTTTGGGAAAGATTGGATTACTTGTACGCTTTGTCGTGTCTACTTCCGTCTCAAAATTTGTCAAAATATAGAAAAATTATCTAGCTTAAAGTAGGCACTGGATTCGTGTCACTATGAGCTCAAAATCAAAAGTAACGGACAATTTAGTGCGGACATGTCAATTTGATAGGCCAGTTAATATGATTATTCTAAACTGATCATTGCTGTTCATTGGGTAAAGGCTTAGAAATGAAGCATAATGCATGGCATCACAAAGTTTTGGATAGATTGGATTACTTGGACACTCTGTCGTGTCTATTTCTATCTCAAATTTTGTCACAATATAGAAAATTAAACTAGCTAAATGTGATCATTGGATTCGTGTCATTCTGAGCTCTAAATCAAAAGTTATGAATGATTTAGTGCGGACATGTCAAGTTGATCGGCTAGTTAAAGTGATCATTTTGAATTGATCATTGGTGCTCATTAAGTAAAGGCTTATAAATGAAACATAATTCATGGCATAAAGGAGTTTGGATAGATTGGATTATTTGGACGTTTTGTTGTCTCTATATCGGTCTTAAATTTCGCCAAAATATAGAAAATTGAGCTAGCTTAACGCGGGCATTGGATTCGTGTCATTCTGAGCTCAAATTCAAAAGTTTTAGACGATTTATTGCCGACATATCAAGTTGATCGGCCAGTTAATATGATTATTCTATACTGGTCATTGGTGCTCATGGAATAAAGGCTTATAAATGAAGCAAAATGCATGGCATCACACAGTTTTGGATAGATTGGATAACTTGGATGCTTTGTATTATCTACTTCTGTATCAAATTTTGTTACAATATAGAAAATTGCGCTAGTTTAACATGGGCATTGGATTCCTGTCATTCTAAGCGCTAAATCAAAAGCGAGAGACCATTTAGTGCGGACATGTCAAATTGATCGGCCAACTAATATGATCATTCTAAACCGATCATTGGTGCTCATAAAGTAAATGCTTATAAATGAAGCACAATACATGGTATCACATAGTTTTGGAAAGATGGATTACTTGGATGCTTTGTCGTGTCTATTTCTGTCTCAAATTTTGTTACAATATACAAAATTGAGCTAGCTTAATGTGGGCATTGGATTCGTGTCATTCTGAGCTCAAAATCAAAAGTTACGGAATATTTAGTGCAGTCATATCAAGTTGATCGGCCAGTTAATATGATTATTCTATACTGATAATTGGTTCACATTGAGAAAAGGCTTATAAATGAATCATAATGCATGGCATCACACAGTTTTGGATAGATTGGATTACTTAGACGCTTTGTCGTTTCTACTTCTGTCTCAAATTTTTTCAAAATACAGAAAGTTAAGCTAGCTTCACGTATGCTTTGGATTCGTGTAAATTTAAGTTCTAAACCAAAAGTTACAGATGATTTAGTGCGGACATGTCAAGTTGATTGGCCAGTTAAAATGATAATTCTAAATTGATCATTGTTGCTCATTAAGTAAAGGCTTATAAACGAAGAACAATACATGGCATCACATAGTTTTGGATAGATTGGATTACTTGGACGCTTTGTCATGTCTATTTCTGTGTCAAATTTTGTTTCAATATAGGAGTTTAAAGTGGGCACTGGATTCGTCTCATTCGAAGCTCAAAATCAAAGTTACGGAAGATTTAGTGCAGACATATCAAGTTGATTGGTCAGATAATATGATTATTCTAAAGTGATTATTGGTTCTCATTGAGTAAAGGCTTATAAATGAAGAACAATGCATGGCATCACACAGTTTTGCATAGATTGGATTACTTGGACGCTTTGTCGTCTCTATTTCTTTCTCAAATTTTGTAAAAATATAGAAAATTGAACTAGCTGAACGTGTGCTTTGGTATCGTGTCATTTTAATCTCTAAATCAAAATTTACGGTTGATTTAGTGTGGACATGTCAAGTTGATCGGCAGTTAAAGTTATCATTCTAAAATGATCATTGGTGCTCATTGAGTAACGGCTTATAAATGAAGCATAATGTATGGCCTCAAACAGTTTTTATTGATTGGATTACTAGGGTGCTTTGTCCTATCTAGTTTTGTCTTAAATTTTGTCATAATTTAGAAAATTGAACTAGTTTAATGTGGGCCATTGATTCTTGTTATTATGAGCTATAAAGCAAAAGTAATGGATGATTTAGTGCAGACATGACAAGTTGATCGGAAAGTTAAAATGATCATTTTAAACCGATCATTGGTGCTCATTGAATAAAAGCTTATTAATGGAAAATAATGCATGGCATCACGCAATTTCGGATTGATTGGATTACTTGGACACTTTGTTGTATCTATTTTCGTCTCAAACTTTCTCAAAATATAGAAAATTGAGCTAGTTTAACGTGGACTTTGGATTCATTTCTCAAAAATTTGTCACAATATTGAAACTTTTACTAGCTTATTGTGGGCATTGGATTTGTGTCCTTCTGAGCTATAAATCATTTAGTGTGGACAAGTCAAGTTGATCGGCCGAGTTAAAGTGATCCTTCTAAACTGATCATTGGTGCTCATTGAGTAAAGTCTTATAAATGAAGCATAATGCATGGTATCAAACAGTTTTGGATATAATGGATTACTTGGAAGATTTGTTGTCTCTATTTATGTCTCAAATTTTGTTAAATACATAAAACTGAGCTAGCTTAACGTTGGAATTGGATTCGTGTCATTCTAAGCTCTAAATCAAAATTTAGAGACGATTTAGTGCGGACAAGTCAAGTTGATCGGCCAGGTAATATGATTATTCTAAACTGATATTTGGTGCTCATTGATTAAAGGCTTATAAATGAAGCATAATGCATGGCAGCACGCAGTTTGGGATAGATTGGATGACTTGGACGTTATGTCGTCTCTACTTTTGTCTCAAATTTTTTCAAAATATAGAAAATTTATCTAGCTTAATGTCGGCACTAGACTCGTGTCATTATGAGCTCAAAATAAAAAGTTACGGACAATTTAATGCAGAAATATTAAGTTGATCAGCCAGTTATTATGATTATTCTAAACTGATCATTGGTGCTCATTGAGTAAATGCTTATTAATGAAGCATAATGCATGGCATCACACAATAAATTTTTGGATTCGTCATTCTGAGCTCAAAAATCAATAGTTACTCAATGATTTAGTCATGTCAAAATGATCTACCATTAAAGTGATTATTCTGAACTGATCATTGGTGGTAATTAAGTAAACGATTAGAAATGAAGCATAATGCATGGCATCAAGGAGTTTGGATAGATTGGATTACTTGGACGATTTGTTGTCTCTATTTTTTGTCAAATTTTTTGAAAATACAAAAAATTGAGCTAGCTTAAAGTAGGCATTGGATTCGTGTCACTTTGAGCTCTAAATCAAAAGTTACAAATGATTTAGTGTGGATATGTGTCAAATTCATCGGCCTGTTAATATGATTATTCTAAACAGATCATTGGGTCTCATTGAGTAAATGGTTATAAATGAAGCATAATGCATGGCATCACGCAGTTTGGAGAGATTGGATTACTTGTACGCTTTGTATTCTCTACTTCCATCTAAAAATTTGTCAAAATATAGAAAATTTATCTTGCTTAAAGTAGGCATTGCATTTGTGTCACTATGAGCTCAAAATCAAAAGTAATGGACGATTTAGTGCGGACATGTCAATTTGATCGGCCAGTTAATATGATTATTCTAAACTGATCATTGGTGTTCATTGAGTAAAAGCTTATAAATAAATCATAATACATGACATCACTCAGTTTTGGTTATATTGGATTAGTTGAAAGCTTTTTTGTATCTATTTATGTCTCAAATTTTGTCTTAATATAGAAAATTGACCTAGCTTCATGTGGGCATTGGATTCGTGTCATTCTAAGCTCTATATTAAAAGTTATGGACGATTTAGTGCGGATATATCAAGTTTATTGGCGAGTTAAAGTGATCATTCTAAACTGATCTTTGGTGCTCATTGAGTAAACGCTTATAAATAAAGCATAATGCATGACATCACGTATAAGCCCTTACTCAATGAGCACAATTGATCAGTTTATAATGATCACTGTACATGGCCGATCAACTTGACATGTACGTACTAAATCCTCCGTAACTTTTGATTTAGAGCTCAGAAACACACGAATCAAATGGCCATGTTAAGCTAGCTCAATTTTCTATATTGCAACAAATTTTCAGATAGAAATAGATACGACGCATCCCAAACTTCGTGATGCATTATTTTTTCATTTATAAGCTTTTACTACATCAACACCAATGATCAGTTTAGATTGATCATTTTAACTGGCCCATCAACTTGATATGTCCGCTCTAAATCGTCCATAACTTTTGATTTAGAGTTTAGAATGAGAGGAATCCAGTGCCCGCGTTAAGCTAATTCAATTTTCTATATTGTGACAAAATTTGAGACAAAAATAGATACGACAAAGCGTCCAAGTATTCCAAACTGCGTGATACCATGCATTATTTTTCATTATTAAGCTTTTAGTCAATGAACACTAATGATCAGTTTCGAATGATCATTTTAACTACCAGGTCAACTTGTCATGTATGCACTACATCGTACATAACTTTCGATTTATAGCTCAGAATGACACGAACCCAATGCCCAAATTAATCTAGTTCAATTTTCTATATTGTGATAAAATTTGAGACAGAAATAAACACAACAAAGTGTCCAAGTAATCCAATATATTCAAAATTATGTGATGCCATGCATTATGCTTCATTAATAAGCCTTTACTCAGTGAGCACCAATGATTTGTTTTGAATAATCATATTAACTGGCCGGTTAATTTGACATGTCTGCAGTAAATCATCCATAACTTCTGATTTAGAGCTCAGAATGAGACGAATCCAATGCCCACATTAAGCTAACTCAATTTTTTATATTTGACAAAATTTGAGACAGATATAGAGAAGACAAAGCTTCCAAGTAATCCATTCTATCCAAAACTATGTGGTGCCATGCATTATGCTTTTTTATAAGCTTTTACTCAATGAGTACCAATAACCAGTTTAGAATGATCACTCTAACAGGCCGATCAACTTGACATGTAGGCACTAACTCATCCGTAACTTTTGATTTAGAGCTCAGAATAACACGAATCCAATGCCCACATTAAGGTAGCTCAATTTTTTATATTGTCAAAAAATTTGAGACATAAATAGATACGAAAAACCGTCTAAGTAATCCAATATATCCAAACCTATGTGATGTTATGCATTATGCTTCATTTATAAGTCTTTACTCAATGAGCACTAATGATCAGTGTAGAATGATCACTTTATCTCGTTATCAACTTGACACGTCCACACTAAATAATCTATAACTTTTGATTTAGAGCTCAGAATGACACGAACCCAATGCCCATGTTAAGCTATCTCAGTTTTCTATAATTTGACATAATTTGAGATAGAAATAGAGACGAAAAAGTGTCCAAAAAATCCAATCTATCCAAACTGCTTGATGCCATGCATTATTCTTCATTTATAAGCTTTTACTGAATGAGCAGTAATGATCAGTTTAGAATGATCATTTTAACTGGTCGATCAACTTGTCAAGTCTGCACTAAATCGTCCATAACTTTTGATTTATAGCTCAGAATGACACGAATCCGATGCCCACGTTACGCTAGTTCTATTTCATATATTGTAACAAAATTTGTGATAGAAATAGACACAACAAAGCATCCAAGTAATCCAATCTATCCAAAATTTTGTGATGCCATGCATTATGGTTCATTAATAAACCTTTACTCAATGAGCACGAATGATCAATTAAGAATAATAATATTAACCGGCCGATCAACTTGACATGTCCGTAGTAAATCGTCCGTAAATTTTGAATTAGAGATCAGAATGACACGAATCCAGTGCCCACGATAAGCTAGATCAATTTTCTATATTTTGACAAAATTTGAGACAGATATTGAGAAAACAAAGCGTCCAAGTAATCCAAGTAATCCATCTATCCAAAACTATGTGATGTTATGCATTATGTTTTATTTATAAGCTTTTACTCAATGAGCACCAATGAGCAGTTTAGAATGATCACTTTAACATGCCGATTAACTTGACATGTCCGCACTAAATCGTCCGTAACTTTTGATTTAGAGCTCAGAATGACACGAATCAAATGCCCACTTTAAGCTAGCTCAATTTTCTATATTTTGACATAATTTGCAAAAGAAATAGAGACGTCAAAGCGTACAAGTAATCCAATCTATCGCAAACTGCGTGATACCATACCTTATGCTTCTTTTATTAGCCTTTACTCAATGAGCACCAATGATAAGTTTAGAATGATCATTTTAACTGCCCGATCAACTTGTCATTTTGCACTAATTCGTCCATAACTTTTAATTTATAGTTCATAATGACTCGAATCCAATGCCCACATCAAGCTAGTTCAATTTTCAATATTATGACAAAATTTGAGTTAGAACTAGATACGACAAAGCGTTCAAGTACTCCAATCTATCCAAAAATGCGTGATGCCATGCGTTATGCTTTATTTATATGCCTTTCTCAATGAGCACCAATGATAAGTTAAGAATAATCATATTAACTGGCCAATCAACTTGACATGTTTGCACTAAATTGTCCATATCATTTTTATTTTGAGCTCAGAATGACACGGATACAGTGCCCACGTTAAGCTAGATAAGTTTTCTATATTTTGAAAAAATTTGAGACGGAAGTAGAGAAGAAAAAGCGTCCTAGTAATCCAATCTATCCCAAACTGATTGATGGCATGCATTATGCTTCGTTTATAAACCTTTACTCAATTAGTACCAATGATCAGTTTAGAATAATCATATTAACTGGCCGATGAAATTGACACATGTCCGCACTAACTCATTTGTAACTTTTGATTTAAAAAAATAACACGAATCCTAAGAATATGTTAAGCTAGCTCAATTTTCTATATTTTGACAAAATTTTAGACACAAATAGAGACGACAAATTGTCCAAGTAATCCAATTTATCCAAACTCCTTGATGCCATGCATTATTTTTCATTTATAAGCTTTTACTAAATGAGAACCAATGATCAGTTTAGAATGGCCATTTTAACTGGCCGATCAACTTGTCATGTATGCACTATATCGTCCATAACTTTTGATTTATAGCTTAGAATGACAAGAATCCAATGCGTCCATGTAGTATAATCTATCCTAAACTCCTTGATGCCATGCATTATGCATCATTTATAAGCCTTTACTCAATGAGCACCAAAGATCAGCTTAGAATAATCACTTTAACTGGCCAATCAACTTGACATGTCTACACTAAATCGTCTTGTAATTTTTTGATTTAGAGCTCATAATGACAGGAATCCAATCCCACGTTAAGCAAGCTCAATTTTTTATATTTTGACAAAATTTGAGACAGATATGGAGACGACAAAGCGTTCAAGTAATCCAATCTATCCAAAATTGTGGGATGCCATACATTATGCTTCATTGATAATCCTTTACTCAATGGGCAGCAATGATAAGTACAGAATGATCATTTGAACTGGCCAATCAACTTGTCATGTTTGTACTAAATCGTCCTTTACTTTTGATTTATAGCTTAGAATGACAGGAATCCAATGCCCACATTAAACTAGTTCAATATTCTATATTGTGACAAAATTTGAAACATAACTAGATACGACAAAGCATCCAGGTAATCCAATCTATCCCAACCTGCGTGATGCCATGCGTTATGCTTCATTTATAAGCCTTTACTCAATGAGCACCAATGATCAGTTGAGAATGATCACTTTAACTCGCCGATCAACTTGACATGTCTGCACTAAATTGGTTGTAACTTTTGATTTAGAGCTCAGAATGACATGAATCCAATGACCAGGTTAATCTAGCTCAATTTTCTATATTTTGACAAAATTTGAGACAGATATCGAGACAACAAAGCATCCAAGTAATCTAATCTATCCAAACTCCTTGATGCCATACATTATGCTTCATTTATAAGCCTCTACTTAAGGAGCACCAATGATCAGTTTAGAATGATCATTTTAACTGGCTAATCAACTTGACATGTCTGCAATAAATCGTCATAAAATTTTGATTTAGAGCTCAAAACGACACGAATCTAATGCCCACGTTAAGCTAGCTCAATTTTCTATATTCTGACAAATTTTGATACAGAAAAAGATACAACAAAGCGTCCAAGTAATCTAATAAATCCCAAACTCCGTGATGCCATGCATTATTTTGCATTTATAAGCTTTTACTAAATGAGCACAAATGATCAGTTTATAATGACCATTTTAAATGGCCGATCAACTTGTCATGTCCGCACTAAATCGTGCATAACTTTTGATTTATAGCTCGGAATGACACAAACCCAATGCCCACTTTAAGCTAGTTCAATTTTCTATATTGTGACAAAATTTGAGACAAAAATAGAAAAAACAAAGCGTCCAAGTAATCCAATATATCCAACATTATGTGATGTCATGCATTATGCTTCATTAATAAACCTTTAATTAAGGAGCACCAATGATCAATTTATAATAATCATATTAACTGGCCGATCAACTTGACATGTGCAACGTAAATCGTCCGTAACTTTTGATTTAGAGCTCAGAATGACACGATTCCAATTCCCAAATTAATCTAACTCAATTTTCTATATTTTGACAAAATTTGAGAGAGATATAGAGAAGACAAAGCGTCAAGTAATCCAATTTATCCAAAATCCTCGAAGCCATCCATTTTGCTTCATTATTAAGCCTTTACTTAATGAGCACCAATGATCAGCTTATAATGATCACTTTAACTTGCCAATCAACTTGACATGTCCGCAGTAAATCGTCCATAACCTTTGATTTTGAGCTCACAATGAGACGAATCCAATGCCCACGTTAACCTAGCTCAATTTTCTATATTGTAAAAAATTTGAAACAGAAATAGATACGAAAAGGCGTCCAAGATATCCAATCCATCCCTAACTGCGTGATGCCATGCATTATTTTTCATTTATAAGCTTTTACTAAATGAGAACCAATGATCAGTTTAGAATGATCATTTTAACTGGCCCATCAACTTGTTATGTCTGCACTATATTTTCCATAAGTTTTGATTTATAGCTTAGCATGACACGAATCCAATGCCCACATTAAGGTAGTTAAATTTTCTATATTGTGACAAAATTTGAGTCCTAACTAGATACAACATGGCGTCCATGTAGTATAAATCTATCCCAAACTCCTTGATGCCATGCATTATGCATCATTTATAAGACTTTACGTAATGAGCACCAAAGATCAGCCTAGAATGATGACTTTAACGGGCCGATCAACTTGACATCTCTGTATTGTGACAAAATTTGAAACATAACTACATACGACAAAGCATCCAAGTAATCCAATCTATCCCAACCTCCGTGATGCCATGCATTATGCTTCATTTATAAGCCTTTACTCAATGACCACCAATGATCTGTTGAGAATGATCACTTTAACTGGCCGATCAATTTGACATGTTCAAACTAAATCGTTTGTAACTTTTAATTTAGAGCTCAGAATGACACGAATCCAATGACCACATTAAGCTATCTCAATTTTCTATATTTTGACAAAATTTGAGACAGATAAGAGACAACAAAGGGTCCAAGTAATCCAATCTATCCAAACTCCTTGATGCCATACATTATGCTTCATTTATAAACCTCTACGTAATGAGCACCAATGAGCACCAATGATCATTTTAGAGAGAAATAGATACGACAAAATGTCCAAGCAATCCAATACATCCCAAACTCCGTGATGCCATGCATTATTTTTGATTTATAAGCTTTTATTAAATGAGCAAAAATGATCAGTTTAAAATGACCATTTTAACAGGCCGATCAACCTGTCATGTATGCACTAAATCGTGCATAACTTTTGATTTATAGCTCGGAATCACACGAACCCAATGCCCACTTTAAACTAGTTCAATTTTCTATATTGTGACAAAATTGGAGACAGAAATAGAAACAACAAAGCGTCCAAGTAATCCAATATATCCAAAGTTATGTGATGCCACACATTATGATTCATTAATAAGCCTTTAATTAATGAGCACCAATGATCAATTTATAATAATCATATTAACTGGCTGATCAACTTGACATGTGCACCGTAAATCGTACGTAACTTTTGATTTAGAGCTCAGAATGACACGAACCCAATTCCCACATTAATCTAACTCAATCTTCTATATTTTGACAAAATTTGAGATAGATATAGGGAAGACATAGCTTCCAAGTAATCCAATCTATCTAGAACTATGTGATGCCAT